>VWPW01024093.1:91706-174988 GCA_013389825.1 Crypturellus undulatus | reverse complement strand
AAAATAAATAAATATATAAATAAATCAGGACCATTCAACTAGAAGCAATTAATAGCACATTTTTATATCTTCCTCGCAGAAGAAGAGAAGGAACAACAGAAAATCATGCAATTCTAAAAGTATTCACAGAATCTACTTGCTGTGTAGCCAACAGAGAAATGAATCCCTGCAAAGCAATGAATAACACTGTCCAGGTTAGCTGCCTAAAGAGATGGTCCGCTGCTTCCCCGTATCCTTTGCCATTTTTCTAAAGAAAAAGGTTTTCTCCTCATTAACACAGAGAACGAGGGAATATGCTAACAGGTGACATTTTAGCAAGATAGAGGAGAATGGAAAGAGATGAGGAAAAAAAGCACAAAGCTGAGTCAGTTTTCACACTCTGTGTTATATGAGAAGGCATCGTAGAAACATAATGGAAATTAAAAATTCTGTAATAACACAGTCGTCTCAGTCGTCTGCTTTTAGAGTAAAAGCAGCGCCAGTCAGTATGTTCTGCCTAAGCCCAACTGCAGTACAAGGAGGACAACCGCAGCTACCTGTCCATCTCTAGTGACTATGAAGCTGCTTGGATGCGCTAACATATTCTTTTTTTTTTTCAATTCTAATAAAGATATTAACAGAAAATGACACAGAAAATTCTGGAGTGAATCACATCACCTGGCCTATAATCAAGTGTCAAACAAATCCAGGATCTGCTGAAGTCAATTGAAACATTCCCACTGATCCTAAAAACTCAGGATAGCATCTAGAGCACTCACATTTCTGGATATTCTTTGAGCATGCAAAACTCTAGCAAAAATGGGACCTTGACTCTGCTGTGCTTATTCTTACTAATCGACTTGCTGTATTACAAGGAGAAATACATGCCCAGCAACAGATGCTACTTTTATAGGCCAAAAGATTCCCATTCATTTTACAGTCCCACTGTGCCCCATTGAAATGGTAACTCTGGGAATCAGGGCTCTTTTAATCCAACTTTGCTACCTGCCATATGAAAAATCTACTTTAAAAGACTATTACTCTCAATCTCACCTTCTTCAATGTTACTTTCTGCCCATATTTAGAAATTCTCCTGAAGCAGAGACTATTCTTTTTTTGGTATTAGTATTTAATGAAAAATGTTTCCATACACACACCGTATAAAGAAGGTGATATTAGGTGATAGTAGCAGCGGTAGTAATAGTTCATAGTCTGCCCAAGCTTGTAGAAAATATTTACTTAAAAGTCATCTGTATAATTACACCAGAATTGCATGTGCAAATGCCATGTGCCATTCCGAAAATATGGTTGTGCATTTGAAGTTTAGAGGAGGTATTTGTCAATTTACTTAAGTTTACTTAAGTTTAGAGGAGGTATTTGTTAATTTACTTAATCATGAAAAGAAAGCAGAAACCTCCAAATTAAAATACAATAGAAAGCCACCAAGTTCTTCAAAAACAGCACTGAAAACCTACAATGTGCTGACTTACATTACAGGGGAAATGTCACTTATTTTGCATTTTTGAGGCTGCGTTTCTGAATAAAAACAGCTTTCTCTAAAATGGAGCTCTGCAACTGGAAGTGAAGAACTGCCCATGCTGTCCCTGGTGATAGTCTGGAACAGCATTTCAACATCCATTACTGTTGCAAACGCTTTGGGCAAAATTCCTTGAAATTAGATGCCAAATTATTTGGAAATTCCTGAAAAAAAAAAGAAGTTTTGTTTAAATGTTGGTAAAGGGGACACAAGGACAAATAATGCAATACACATTGCATGTTCCTCTAAGGGCCAACTTCTCCCCTTGAATATACGCAACTCTGACCCCGAGCAACACGATCCAACTCTGATGTAGAAGTCGGCGCTGCTCCGCACTAGGGGCTCGGCACCATGACCGCCAAAGGTCCCTTCCGACCCAAACCCATCTGTGATGCTGCCATTTGGCCCTATACGCGCAGCTCCTACTGACTGTGCTGTCACTGTGCAAAGATTGAGCTTCAGCCCACGTAAGAGCATCTTCCTATCATTTTTTTGTACGTAATAGTGGAGGATATAAAGAACAAAATAGAAATCTGAGGGATGGAGCCTCTTCTCTGTGGAAAGTGGCAAGGAGCAGCCCAAAACTGAAGGAATAACAACTTACTACAGAGTCAAAATAGTCAGAATTTCTACATTGGAACATTTTTAACTGTGAGACTCTTTTTCACACTAGAAAGGTTTAATAAGGGGAAAGAAGCTAAGATTTAGTTCTGTAATACCCTAATTATGAAATTCTTCATTGAAGAAAAACAATTTAGGGAAAAAAAGGTGTTAAGCATTCTGTGCATGAAGATCTTGATAGTGAAGCAACAAGGTATTAGGGGAATAATTTCATGCTGTTTAGAAACGATATCTGCCTACAGGGGCTTGTGAGTGGCACAGTCCTTCTGGAAGAATAAAGCTTCTTTGCAGCTGGCTAATTTTGAGCACAAATCTATTATGGGTTCAACAAAATTCACTTTGAAAGCTTATTAGAAGCTTAAAGAAACACAATTACTTTGCCTATTTAGAGTAGACTTTGAAAAGCCAGTTTCTCCATTCGGTTCAAACTGAAGACTCAGATAAGAGCTCACTTACATGACCCGAAAGAGGCTTGCATGAATTGGTTTTCATTCTTTTTTCCCTACACTTAGGAAAGCCTTATCTATGTTCCTCATCAGCATGGCTTAGCCCCTCATGCTGTTCAGCTAATTTATACAAACTCAGGCTGACATCAGTCACAGCTTTGCAAGGGATGGACAAGGGGAGCCTCAGTCGAAGAGGGAGCTGGAGCAAAAGATACTGATAGGAAAAGTCTGAGATGAAAGATACAGAGGGCTAAAAGGGCACAGCTGAGGGACCAGAGACCCCAACTCTGCAGAGGACTGCTGATATATAAAGACTTTCCTTAGGTTCCAACATCAGAATTGACTTCTTGCACAAATGGGCACTCATGGGACTTGTGGCATTACTTCAGGCCTCTCTTTAATAAGCACACGATCAACACGCTCAGAACCAAACTAAGTTTGGGTTGGCACTTTCACCTATGGAAAAACCCTGCTGCAGCCTCCCAGCACCAGACATGGTGGCCAAGCTGAGGCGGGAAGCCCGTTCGCCAGCTGCACCTGCCAGAGGTGGTCGGGACACACACTGCAGCAGGACAACGTGGATCGTGGAGGGAAATGCTATGGCTCTTCTTGGTCTATGGCTGGTGGTTAATCATTACCAGATCTGTTCTGGTCTTTTTGGCCACTAGATAGGGAAAGATTAACTCAAAATTTGGTACAAAGTAGAGCAAAGGTATTTAACCGGGAAGCCATGATCTCTCATGATTCCCGGCTGGGCCTCAGCAAAGGTGATCGATCCGCGTTTCCCAATGACTAACCCTGTTACATCAGTCCCGGCCTCCCTGTAGCCACTCGCCATCGCATCCCTTGGAGGTTCGGATGAGCCACGAGCGCCTTCAGATGAAGGGCACCAAGTCCCACTGACACTGCATCCTCCATGAAATGCACCAGGGACTGACTAACTTTGAGTATTATAAATAAGGCACCGTCATGTTAAGACTACAGCCCTAGCTCGCTTTGGGGTGCCATTTTAGGAATGCTGGGCTCATCCTGGGGTGCTGCTACCTCAGGACCTGCCATCACAGACCAGTGCTGGCCCAGCTGAGGGCAGGGGCAGCGGCAGCCTGCCCTGCAGCAGACAGCGTTTGTCTCCCTTTACCCCGTACCCTGCTCACTCCTATCACACACACGCAAGATGATGCACTTTCCTGGCAGCTCGGAAGCATCGGCAGTTCCCGACAGGCTCCGGCAGGCGCAGGGAAGCAGCGGGTGCTGCAGACCCGCTCACGCTCCTTCCACACCGTGGGCTGCAGGCAAAGCTGGGTGGAAAAGCCCAAGGCAGGGTCCTCGGCTAGGGAGGGACAGGCACGGTGCTGCCCTCCGGTATCCATGTTGTGTGCAAGTGATGACGCTGCCCGGCGCTCCCCGTGCAGGACGCAGGACGTTACTGCCCTGATGTCGTCTAACTGTCCTGGTGCTGCTTTGGTGAGGAGGGGAGCGCTGCGTGCTCACGGGCGGGTGCCAGGGCATGGCGGGAACCTTCCAGAAGGGAGGAGACGGCGCCAGCCACGCTCCAGCTCCCACCGCCCTGAGGCGAGCGGTGCCGGGGTGCTGGGGACGGCAGGGAACCTTCCAGAAGGGAGGAGAAGACTCCACACACACTTGACAGCACCTTCCCGAGGCGAGCACAGCAGTGGGAGTGCTGGGGCGCCCTGAAAGAGGAATTTAGAGTGAGCCTGAGCTCCAAGTAGCCGAGATGGGAGGTGGTGTCCCTTTGTGAGACCTCCTTGATGGGAAACCTGTCATCTGAGGGTTGGGAGAACGTCAACTCTGCTGCAGGGATCAAGAGAGCCCCAGTTAGGAGGTCTGGTGTCTGGAATGTTACGAAGCGGGGGAGGAGGATGGAGTCACATTTTTTTTAATTGCGAAAGGGGAGGGCAGCACCGCAGTGCTGCTCAGTGAGCTATGACTCAGTTCCGTTAGAGCCAGCACCTGGTCAGTGTGTCAGATCTTGCATTGGATAAAGCCTCTGAATTGTGACGGGGACACAGAAGGGATGTTATCACCAAATACATAAATGAATGAAATGCAGGTACGCCTGGAGAACAGCGAGTGACCCATCCTGGATCTAATAAAGGCAAATTCACTAGCATCAGCTTGCAAGGAGTGATGACCCTTTTCCACCCTGTGGACTGCACAAACTTCCAAAATTTCTCTTCGACTATAAGAAACCCCTGTAATGTTTCACCCTAGTTCTCAAATCTACTCATTGTGGGAATGCTGCCCACATTTCTGTGATGATCTATAGAAAGCAAAGTTTTTAAGTCCCTTGCCCCATATTTGGCCTGTGTAAACTTAGCACTGGATGTTCTGAAACAAAACTTGGAAAATTTCTTATGGAGAGGAAGTCCACCCCTGCTGTGGGCAAAGCAGGACTCCCCATTTCCTGGTCCATCTCTCTTACAAAGCTCAGAGTGTCTAGCAGGATATTACTAGAGATTTGTATCTAAGTTATTAATTGCAGTTCCTGCATGGGCCTGTTACTCTACCTAATAGGCAACTAATGGTGGCACAGATAAGATTTTTCTTTGTTTTATGAAACAAATCCTATGTAGTATCCTACTACCTTTTTTTCTTTTTTTTTTTTTTTTTTTTTTTTAATAAGTATGCATTCTGTGGAAAGCTTCAGGGCATGTGTTCTTGGTGTTTGAGAATAAAGAACATGCTATCCTGCACCTCAGCAGGAAATGGCTCCCACTGAGGCAGCACCGTGTAGCAATAAGGTCACTCCTTGTGCGTGCTCCTGTAACAGCCCGTTGACCGCGGCAGCGCGGGCAGGCGCAGCAGGCGCCGTTCCAGGCGAAGCAGCTAGACCTGAGCTGGGGAAGGTCTCTGCTTGCGCTGCGGGGTCAGGCCAGATGTGCGCTTGGGTGCATGAGCTGTATAAGAAAGACCCCAGCCTCTCCACCTGTACGATCAGCTACCAGGGAGGATGATTGAGCTTGCAGGTCATTGACACAGGCTCACTAGTTTCCCAGCTCTCTGAATACATTTTCCAAAAAAAAAAAAATCAAATAAAGAGACTTTTTTCTTCTGTAATTCCTCTCTTAAGATTTCCTTGCATTGCTATTAGTGTACAGAAGAGGAACTAATATGCTTGCCCATCTTTTTAAATGTAAAATGAAGCCCCATTTATGAAAGAGGTGAGGTTTTTCTCCAAGGGAGGAGGGCCAAATTCAGTTTGCAACACCCACTTGAAATATTTATATTTTGAATTAAAATATTTTTATTTGGATATACCACTGCATTGTTTCTCTAGTGTAGTGAACATGTGTTGTATATAGTAGTCTGTATAGTGTAGGAATTATATTTCATAGCCTCCATAGAGCCCCTGTAAAGCAATATGACACCTCTCCCCTGCTGAATCATTGATACCATCTGCTTGTCATTTCTCAGAACACAATGGCTATATCAATTTTCTTTATGTCACACAAACTTTTAAAAAATATATATTTAGTCCCAGAGGTGTCATCTTCAGTCAAAGAAGGTTTTGTTTTGTTTTCCAGCTAAAACTTCCCATTGGCACTAAAAGAAAACAGCACTTTTCGCCCCCTGGTGATTTTTCTGTTGTGCTGGAAATCAATTCAAAACCTGCAATTCTTGTTTTAGTAATCCCAGTGGATTAGAAATTTTTGAAAATAGAAGATAGGCTTGAGTTTTCAAAGGCTGAGCAATAAATAGTAATTTTCATATCCAAGTGAAAAGAGTTTTAAACTGTGAAAATTGCAGTCATTTTAACACTATTTACTTTCATGGTTTATCCAGAGATTCAGATATTACTTTTTCTGTTACTGATTAAAAATACATTTTTAATTTTATGCTTGTAGGATAAATTCTGTATGAAATGAAATTTGAAACTCACCCGCTGTTCCTAGAAAATTCCTGAAACTTGTTTTCTTCTGAGGAAGTTTATTACGACTGAAAAAAAAAATCAAGAACCGGACATACACAGCTTAGTCATTATCCCCAGTGATAAGTGACTTATTTCCTCCTTGTGTTAGCTGATACTTTTCCAGCTTACTTTCGATCCGTCCCACTGCCTGCGCTGCGCCGCTGCCGGCCAGGCTGGCAGCTGCGGCGCTGCGCAGGGGTGGCAGCGGTGCCCGCGGTGCCCGAGCGGAGACCGTGCACTGTTGGGGTCAGCACGGAGCCGGACTGTGTTAAAGATTACTGAGGCTGCAGTGCACCTAGCGAAAGACATCTCTTAGACCTCACTGTTGCAGCGGATATTATTTCTTGAGGACTTGTCAACCCCGGTGGGTTGTTTGCTCTTGCGATAGGGCATCATTTTTCAAGGGGTGGCATTTGGCAAGGTGTCCTTTCTCGAAAGGTGCCCTGCCGCTTCAGCACCTGCAGGGCTGGCCCCTGGGAGGACAGGGCTATCCTGTGGCAACCATTGAGACACTGGGTTTGGGAGCACGGCGCCGCTCTCGCGTGCGCGAGCGGCCCATGGAGGCACTGGGTTTGGGAGCACGGCGCCGCTGTCGCGTGCCCGAGCGGCCCATGGAGACACTGGGTTTGGGAGCACTTGGCCACTCTCGCGTGCCCGAACGGCCCATTGGGGACACTGGGTGTGGGAGCACGGCGCCGCTCTCGTGTGCGTGAGCTGCCCATGGAGACACTGGGTTTGGGAGCACGGGGCCGCTCTCGCGTGCCCGAGCGGCCCATGGAGACACTGGGTTTGGGAGCACTTGGCCACTCTCGCGTGCCCGAACGGCCCATTGGGGACACTGGGTTTGGGAGCACGGGGCCGCTCTCGCGTGCCCGAGCGGCCCATGGAGACACTGGGTTTGGGAGCACTTGGCCACTCTCGCGTGCCCGAACGGCCCATTGGGGACACTGGGTTTGGGAGCACGGGGCCGCTCTCGCGTGCCCGAGCGGCCCATGGAGACACTGGGTTTGGGAGCACTTGGCCACTCTCGCGTGCCCGAACGGCCCATTGGGGACACTGGGTTTGGGAGCACGGGGCCGCTCTCGCGTGCCCGAGCGGCCCATGGAGACACTGGGTTTGGGAGCACTTGGCCACTCTCGCGTGCCCGAACGGCCCATTGGGGACACTGGGTTTGGGAGCACGGGGCCGCTCTCGCGTGCCCGAGCGGCCCATGGAGACACTGGGTTTGGGAGCACTTGGCCACTCTCGCGTGCCCGAACGGCCCATTGGGGACACTGGGTTTGGGAGCACGGGGCCGCTCTCGCGTGCCCGAGCGGCCCATGGAGACACTGGGTTTGGGAGCACTTGGCCACTCTCGCGTGCCCGAACGGCCCATTGGGGACACTGGGTTTGGGAGCACGGGGCCGCTCTCGCGTGCCCGAGCGGCCCATGGAGACACTGGGTTTGGGAGCACTTGGCCACTCTCGCGTGCCCGAACGGCCCATTGGGGACACTGGGTTTGGGAGCACGGGGCCGCTCTCGCGTGCCCGAGCGGCCCATGGAGACACTGGGTTTGGGAGCACTTGGCCACTCTCGCGTGCCCGAACGGCCCATTGGGGACACTGGGTTTGGGAGCACGGGGCCGCTCTCGCGTGCCCGAGCGGCCCATGGAGACACTGGGTTTGGGAGCACTTGGCCACTCTCGCGTGCCCGAACGGCCCATTGGGGACACTGGGTTTGGGAGCACGGGGCCGCTCTCGCGTGCCCGAGCGGCCCATGGAGACACTGGGTTTGGGAGCACTTGGCCACTCTCGCGTGCCCGAACGGCCCATTGGGGACACTGGGTTTGGGAGCACGGGGCCGCTCTCGCGTGCCCGAGCGGCCCATGGAGACACTGGGTTTGGGAGCACTTGGCCACTCTCGCGTGCCCGAACGGCCCATTGGGGACACTGGGTTTGGGAGCACGGGGCCGCTCTCGCGTGCCCGAGCGGCCCATGGAGACACTGGGTTTGGGAGCACTTGGCCACTCTCGCGTGCCCGAACGGCCCATTGGGGACACTGGGTTTGGGAGCACGGGGCCGCTCTCGCGTGCCCGAGCGGCCCATGGAGACACTGGGTTTGGGAGCACTTGGCCACTCTCGCGTGCCCGAGCGGCCCATTGGGAGCACTGGGTTTGGGAGCACGGCGCCGCTCTCGCGTGTCCGCGCTTGTGCTGATGGAGCAGTGGCAGCAGCGTGCCGAGCTGGCCTGTGCTCTGCAAATGCCGGGTCAGCAGCAACTCGGCGTCTCATGTTGTGAAATCCGTCTATCAGTGGAAAAACCCACATGGATTTCCAGTGTCACTGGTGCCTCGAAGTACAATATTCTCATAGGTGTTTGTTTCAGCCATTGCAGGATAGAGGCATGACATACATGAACTTGAAAATGTTAAATATTAATCGTTCTTATCTGCCCTCTGTAAGCAGTAACCCAGTGCCCTGTTTTAACTTCCAGTAAATGAACAAACACTGGGTGATCCATGAAAGGAGGCAATTTCTCCACCAAGATGGATCTTGTTTCACAGTTGTTGAATGCTGGTTCCAAGCCTCTTGCAATGAACCTTCTCCAGAGCGCCCGGCCTGTTACTACACTTACCATCAACCAAGGCACTTGTTATTGCGGTAGACTGGCATTAGGAGTTACTTCTCAGTCAACAAGAGCCTGATCTGAAGAGAGGAACTTCCTTGGTCTGAGGTTTTGGGCAGCTTTGTGCTCAAGACGGTAGCTACTGTATTCCTCCCCTCTGACTGCCAGGAATGTGGCTCCTCGGACAGGAAGATGAAAGGCATGTTCTGCCCAAACAGAGTTGAACAAATAGTAAACCTGTTCCAAAATCCCCAAAGCAATGAATACTAGAAGAAACTTTTTTTTTTGGTCGATGGAAACTAATCCTCCCCACCATCAGTCCCCCTTTCCGTTCCGTGTTGTTACAGGACTTGCATGCAGCAGACGCCAGAGCTAGATCTTCAGGCTCCCAGGGTAACCCAGGTCAGAGGGACCTCAGGACGTCTCAATCAGTCCAGCTTCCTGCTGAAGCAGGGTCAGCTCAGGGCTTTATCCGGGCAGCCCTTGAAAATCTTCAGGGATGGAGACTGCACAACCTCTCTGGACAACTTGTTCCAATGTTTGACTTGTCCCTGCAGTGTAATGTAGGTAGCTCCCAGATTTGTGTGGAGCACAAATAGAAGAGAATAGAAGCTGTGCCCAGACGGCCCTGAAAATTCCAAGCAGGACTAGTTATCTCTGTTCTACCCTTCTGATTTGTTCCTGAAGCAGCAGTGAGAAAACAGCCTATGAGTCCTGGGGATGAGTGGCACAGTAATTCATAGGATCTGAGGATTACTGAGACTGGGAGGGGTTGCAGGTCTCCCCTCCAACCTCCTGCTCAAAGCAGGGTTGTCCATCAGGTTGGCCTGTTTCCCGGGACTTTATTCCATTGCACCTTGAAAATCCCCAGGGATGGAGATGGTACAGATCTCTGGGCAGCATGTTCCCTGCGATCAGAAGAGATCTAGGAGATAACTGTGAAAATACCCGATACTGAACAGGAAAGCAGCAGGTAAAGTAGTTCTCTCCGAGCTGAAATACCCCTACTAAATCCGTAAATTCTCAAAAATTGTGCAAAGAACATTAATTCTGTCTTTCCCCTTTCATATGTCAAAACACTCCAGATGAGCTACAACATCACACAGCAACGTGTTTGTTTGGAATGAGCGTTCTGTGGGTCATGGGAGGTGCGCAGGTCTTCCCTCTGGAAGCCTGCAGAGAAGTGGAGGGCAGTGATTCAGGCAGCCTCGGGCGACAGAAGGTGCCTGTTGTGTTCCCAGGGCTGTGAAGTTTGCGGGAGGGCGGCACTGGCCGGTGCACTCTCCGCTGTGCTGGTTGCCGGTGGGTATTTTCCTAAGGCTTCTCAGGCATCACTAGAATTGTAGTGTTTTTGAGGAAACAAAATGTCTCATTACTTATACTGCCCTACCTCCTAAGAGCCAATATCATAAAATCAGACTTACGGCGTTTTAATGCTGCATGAAAACAGTGAAAAATTATAGTTTATTGTTAAAGATTTTATGGCCTAAGTAAAAGACAAGCGAAAGGTTCATGAGAGAGCCCAAGGGAGCAATGAGACACTGCATTCTTTTCTACACCCTAGCAGTCTATCTGCCATGTACTTTTATTCTGTAACTTCAAGAAGAAAGAGGCAATGTAGATGACTTTGCAGGCAGTAACGCTGTGACTGCTTCTGTTTCTGTTGTATTGTGTGTGAGGGAATGAGAGCACTGCACCAAAAACTGAACTAGTGGGTGAGGATTCTTTCCTAGTGGGAGGCAGAGCTGATATTTAACACGGAGGGAAAGTTCATAACTACTGCAAGGTTTTGGGAGGAGGAGGGGTTTGTGTTTGGCCTTGAGAGGAGTTACAAAGAGCAAGATGATGTGAACAGAGCAGCAGGTGAGAAATATTCAAAACAACCCTCACCATTAGTCCTTACATCAATCTTCTTGCAGATTAAGCCCATAAATGGCTCAACGGTTGGGGAAAACTGATTAAAAAAGAAAAAAAAATCAAAATTACTAATTAACATATCAGCTATTCATTTTTTTGAAGCTACTTCAAATCTTTTGTCAAAATCTGAAAAATACTGGCTGACAACCTCTCTGTATTTATAAAGCTAATGTCTTAAAAATACTTAGCCTTTGTTAAAGCATAAGCAAAAATCACAAATGTTCCTCTTACAACTTCAGTCAGGTCTGTCTTTGACTCCATTCCATGGCCACAGTAGCAGGACAGCCTGGAGAAGTGCTTTCCATAAGAGTGTGCAAGAACATTCAAAGAGGCATAACTGCTTTCGTATTTAATGTTATTTGCAGACTTCAGAACAGATGTCTTGTGCTGTCTTTCTGCCTGCCTCTGAAGTTCTTCTGCGCTGCTTCAGTCTGCAGTGCTCCTTTGGGAGTAACAGACAGACTTACGGGAGCAGCAGTTGCTGCAGCCCGGCCCAGAGATGGTGGCGGGACGTGCGACCCCGCGAGGGGCGGCTCAGAGGCTGCCCGCCCTGGGGAGACGAGGTTTGGCTGCCTGCAGCGGAGCACGTGCAGTGCCAGAGAATGGGCTGGGATGCGGATCGCTGCATCCTGGGGGTGAAAACCCCATGGCACCGTCGCTGTTTTGTGGGCTGGTTTGCTCGCTTGTTTGTTCTGTGCAGATCTGTCCATATCCCGAAGGACAGGAGTCCAACACGGGACCATATCCCGAAGGACAGGAGTCCAACACGGGAAAAGATCCCGAAGGACAGGAGTCCAACACAGGACCTGGTTCCACCACTCTGCCCTTTCAAAGCAGGGAACTAATGTATTAATCAAAGGACTACGCTGAAAAGGCTGAAGATGCAGACTTATCTGTTAGAAACAGTTCATGGTATGGTTCTAAGTTAGCAGTGTCAAGCAGAGGTTCACAAGAGTGCTTTTGCAAGGATGAAATCATGCATTTTGAATCTGCAGTATGCCATAACAAAAGGGAAATATTGTTTGGACTC
Source organism: Crypturellus undulatus (assembly GCA_013389825.1). Classification (NCBI taxonomy): domain Eukaryota; kingdom Metazoa; phylum Chordata; class Aves; order Tinamiformes; family Tinamidae; genus Crypturellus; species Crypturellus undulatus. Next base: position 162,923 of record VWPW01024093.1, on the reverse strand, counting down.
ACAAGTCACATTTAACAAGTGCTTAAAGAGATGAAGTTGCTGTGGGCTGAAGGGGAAAGTCTTCATCTAACCAGATATCAAGCTATAGGAGAGAAAACAAGTAACTGGCAGTTTTCTTCCTAAAAAGAGTTCCTCAAAGATCTGTGTTGACCCTTTTAAAGTATTTTCACAGTATTTTGTATGCTGCCAGTCGGTTGAGGGAGGGAATCCTGGCCCTCAGCTCTGGTGAGACTGCCCCACCCCGGCGTGTTGGGGGCAGTTCTGGGCACCCCAGCACGAAAGGGACGTGGAGATTTGATCAATGTGTTCAAGTGGCTGAGGGGGGACTGTAGGCAGGACGGGGCCAGGCTCTTCTCCGCGGTGGCCGGGGACAGGACGAGGGGGAACGGGGACAAGTTGAAGCCCAGGCAGCTCCACCTCCACGTGAGGAAGAACTTGTGTGCTGTGAGGGTGCCCGAGCCCTGGCACAGGCTGCCCAGAGAGGCTGTGGAGGCTCCTGCTCTGGAGATCTCCAACCGCCTGGATGGAGCCTGTGCCCCTGCTCTGGGTGTCCCTGCTGGAGCAGGGCATGGACTGGATGATCCACAGAGGTCCCTGCCAACCTCAACCCTTCTGGGATTGTGTGATTTTAGGAAGTCACTGGGCAACATGGCAAGATATTGCTAGGTCCAGGGAGTTTTGTTTTGAGGGAGTTTTTCCTCCAGTTCTAGTCCATCTGTAGGAACAGGCTGACAAGGCAAACAGGCTGCTGAGCAGATGACCAGCTGAACTGTTTGGTCATTGGACTCTTGTCCTTCAGGATGTGGACAGATCTGCTCAAACAGGTCTATTTAAACAGAGACCAGTGGCACAGATAAGAGGAGATATGGATATATGTGTGTGTGTGTAAACAGGCATATATGCATATTGCACTTTTTTTAAATTAGTAAAGCTGGTTCAATGTGAAGACTGAGTGACTGTGCTTTTCTTGAGCTTGCTCAGAAGTTGCTAGGAGAGGCAAACGAGCCTCAGTCCTGTCCGTTACACGTCTCTCATGCTGGTGCTGTCACAGGAATCGCTGAGTTTTGAAACGCTCTGGACTTCCTCAGTGAAGGCTCTTGGGTGCAGGCAGTAGGCATGGAAAGACCTCGGGCCTCACTTAAATGTGCTTGTTTTCTTGCAGGTGCAGCCTGGTGTGCACTGCTCCTTACCTGAGCAATGTAGCCAAGCTCTTCCTCCACCCCTCGCACCTCCCGTTCCTTCTTATGCTGCCTGGTTTCTTTTCCAGGAGACAGAGCTATGGGCTGTGCCCGAAATACCTGCTCAGAAGCTGCGCTAGATTGAACTGTTGTCTGATACCGTAAGGTACAAACTTTCATTTCCTATGCCGTAGTGACTGTGGTCACAGTCATCTGCCCTCTAAGTATTTTGAATTACTTCCACCATCACTATTTTTTACAGGACGTTGGATATTAATGATAGACTTCAGTTTTGATAGGGATTTATCTGGCAGAAAGGGGGCAAGAGTAAGGGATGCAATACTGTCCAACTTTGTGAACATGAGCTAAAATAAACTTAGGAGAAGATGTGGCACAGCACTCCTTTCTTTTCTTGTGGAGCCAAGGAAAGCCGTGAAAGACTAAGGTGCTTAAAGAAAATGGGGCTTTGGAGTGAAGCTGTTGGGAATATTACTTGGAGACAAGCTTGACTTTGTGCTCACTGTTTTGTGAAACTGCAGAGGGAAAAATTACACTTTTATTACTACAATGGAAAAAAAACCATACTTGTTCTGATGCTGTAGGAAGAGAGTGTGTCTGCCTTGCACTAAACAATAACATCACTGAGATGATGAACATCTGCTTCACAAATCTCCTTGTGTATGGTAAAATTATACATCTATATATAGGGTTGTGTTGTAAGAACATTCATTTCTTGGCTTACCGTTCACTTTGAGGACAGCACTAACAGTAGTAGAACAGAGGCAGTAGGGGCTCTCTGCTCTCATATGTACAGTCTCCCAAGCTACAGTGTATTTGTTAGGGACGCTAACAGGTCAAGGTTATTTATGGCCCATGTCTGTTCTCAGACGTTCGAAAAAAAAATCAAGAAACAATCTGCAGAGAAGCTGCACCTGGAAGCTTGAGTGTGATGCCCATCCAGGTGGCCTTTCCATGGCAGCGAACAGTGTTTTATGGATTTGCGGTGCCTCCGTGCGTGCCTCGGAGGCCGGAGATCTGGGCCAGGATCTGCCCCCGGATTCCGGGCTCCTGCGGCCGGGAGAGGCTGGGCACGACAAGAGTTGCTGGAGGCCCAGGGCGACGGGTCGGCTCTCGGAGTCGCTCCCAGGTTCCCGAGTTCCTGGGTCACCCTCTCCAGCGAACCGAGAACGCGGAGCAATAGGCAGATGCTCCCCAGCTCATTATCAAAATGGCAAATTCCTTTATAAATAGGGAAAAAAGAATCATCATTTAGCCTGCATGCTGCTTTTTCTACATAAGGGCGCAATTAAGAAATATTGAGGTCAAGATATGTGTGTTGTAACAAGCCCTTGAGATAACAACATTATCACAATTTGTATTTACATTATTAAATAACCACGGACAATGAACCATGTGCAGGCTTGATTAGGGAGTAAATTGCTTAAAATTAGACAGTTTTTTTCTTAAATGCTGTTGTTCATAAAAATAAAGCACTAGAGCAAAGAAGATGACTGGGGTGTTGGAAGACAGGGAAAACAAAGTCAGTAGCCAGAACAGGTAGCCCTCAGTTCTCCAATGAGTCCTAGAGGGATTGCAGAAGAAGAAAATTCCCGGGCTTGCACAAGAGCTGGAAACATTAACTTTTAGCTGCTTCAAAGGTTCCCCCTGCTCACCCCCAACCTCTCTATCTTTTTTTCCCCTCTGTGTAAAGAAACCCTTATACCTAAAGCTCTACTCTGCCTCAGCATACCAAAATAGTTAGAGGCACAGCAGGAAGGGCCTGTCCACTGCATGAGACTAATATTTGCCGACGATTGATCGAGCATCCGTCTCTGTTATTCTTTAACTTTAGGGCAGGGTTCAAAGTTCTGCCTTGTGTTTAAAAACTGATTTCGCTACAAGGGCATGAACTCTAGCTAATCCAGCAGTGATAGAAGGCTGTAGAAGGAGGACGAGCGTTTGCGACAGTTGAGGACCACGTTGCGGCTCATGCAGCGGTACAGGCACGTGCGTGTCCACCAGCCACAGCAGCTAGTGAGCCACAGAGGAGCGAGGCAGATGGGCAGAACTAGCAGAACAGCACCCAAGTGCCAGATTTTTTCACGTACACAGCAAAAATGTAGGTGAGGTTTAGCCTGTGCTCTGATAGTGCAAACCTGGCGCCCCACGTACAGCTGTTGTGGTCATAACTCTGTCACTCACTCGTGTTCCTGGGCCTTGGCTACTGGAGTTACCCACACTTGCCTGGCCCTGTGGTCACTAAATGCTAAATTAATTAAGCAGTAGGGCCTTCAGCCCTCCACAAGGTTCACAGGGGCCTTCAGCCCTCCACAAGGTTCAAGTCCAAAGAAAATCTTCATTTTTACCAGGTTGGAGCATGTAGAATCCAGCTGAAGTTTAAGGTTACTTGTTAGCGCAGTTTCTGTCCCTGTGCGTTTATAGCATGTCCTGCCCCTGGTTTAAGTGCCCAGCTGACACAGTCGGTTTCATTGGCTTCCAGCATGTGGCTCGGTGCAGCATGCGGCTGGCTGCAGCACGGCTGCTCTGTGCAGCACGGCGGCTCTCTGCAGCATGCAGCTGGATGCAGCACGGCAGCTCGATGCAGCATGTGGCTGGCTGCAGCACGGCAGCTCTCTGCAGCCTGCGGCTGGCTGCAGCATGACGTCTCGCTGCAGCATGCAGCTGGCTGCAGCACGACGGCTCAGTGCAGGCTGCTGGGAGAGCTGCCCACTTCGAGCTGCCCTCTGGAGGAGCCCGTCCCGCATCCACAGGGAGCCGCACGTCTGTCCGTACCCGCCACCCTTCGCTAGTCGCAGCTCTGCGGGGCCCTCGGCTCCCTGCGCTGCTGCAGCGTGGCCGGGTGCGATGCAGTGCCGAGTTGCGCAGAGCCCCTGGGTCTGCCGCCCTGCGGGGGTTTGGGCTCCCTGATTCCGCAGGGTGAGGGATGAGCCTGCCCCGGGGCTCTGCGCGTGAGTCGGTGGGAAAATCCAGCTGCCGCGAAGGTGGATCCCATCTGCCTCTCCGCTCCCAGAGTCAAACTGCTGGAAAGAGGGGCAGCTCTTGCAACCAGCTTGGCTCCTATGCATGTTTAGCAAAAGCATTGTGACATGGTTAGATATTTAGAAAAAACAAACAGTAAGCTAGAGGCATGATACATCAAAATAGTTGATAGATACAATGGAGAATTGTCAAAGGCAGGAAAAGGTGCTGAAATGCAGTGCCAAAAGACTTGTATTAGTAAGGTTGTGCTACGACAGAGAGGATAGAATGATAGATTTAGACCAGTGTTGTTAGTTCAGTGTGTACATGTTGCTAATAGATTTTATATTTATATTGCATTGGACTCTAAACTTGAGACTACTTTGTCAGGCTAATAAAACAGACATAGAAAACTGCATAAAATGTCAGGTAAAAATATGAGACACATTTGATCAAGAATACATTAAACTTGAACAAGACACCCTCGGTAGCAGGGCTAAGGAAAATAACAATGGGTAATCATCAAGAGATTATTTATCTTTGTGCTCCTTGTGTAGGAGACATTTTGAAATAGGAGCAGTTCCTGCTCGGTTGCCATAGCAAACCCTGGTGCCTTTCTCACGATAGGATTATGCAAGAGCGTAAATGACAGTGAGTTCATGTGGCTTCAATTTTGGAATGAAAAAGAGCATGAAATTCAGCTTGTCATTCAGCAGGCATTAAAACCCTCAGAAGTGCTGAAACAGAAAAGAGGGTGGTTTTGAGAAGCGAGCATGGGGCGGCATTTTAAAGAAATTCCATCTTTTGTGAGTACCAGTAGGTGATTCAGTGCCCAACTATTCATTAAATACATTTCTAACCCTAAGGCCTCAACAGTTAGTGCAATCTCACATTGATCACTGGTCTACGGTGTGCTCCCTGCCCAGACTAGGGTCCCACTACTGTAATATAAACCCCTGAAATGATTTTCTGGGCGTTCACGCTTAGGCACTGCGAGGCCTGTCCACCTGCCCAGCTCTGTGCAGCGCGGCCGAAGGGCCGCCACGCGCCGCAGCGCAGGCACCGGGTCGCACCGCAGCAGCCGCTCGGCGCTGCCTGCGCTGGCATCGCGGTGTCACCGCGTGAGCGCGGCCACGGGTGCTGCCGCTCGCGCCCTGGGCCGCGCGTCGAGCTCGCTCGGAGGGGTTTGTGCTGGAGCATCCGGCTGCGCCGGCCCTGAGCGATCCCGGCTCCTCCCGGCTCTGGTCCTGGAGCGGTGCCGGCTCCGGCGGTGCCTGCTGGGATGCAGCTGCACTTGAAGCAGCCCGCGCACACGAGACCCCGCCGCGCGCAGCTGCAAAGCACCGATTTTCACTACTGGAAAAGATGATCTAGTCACCGTGAATGCAGTTACTGCAGCGTCTCCTGTGGGTGGCTGCAGAGCATTGCTGCTGCGTCTGTGCTCGTTGGGGATTTGAATGTATTAGCTTGTTGGTCTGTTTGTTGAACGGCAGCAGCCTCTCTGCTCGGTAGATGTTTGCCATTGGCACCGAGACTGCGGAGCGGGGGGCCAGCTCAGATGTCCTTCTGCCATCAAGGCTGCATGGCCACCATGAATTTTTCATTTCCATTTGGAAACACGGATGGCATTGTGGAGGCATGGATAATGTTGGAGGGGGGACAGGAGGGGCTGGCTTTGTCAAGTGTCCTTGTTAATCTCCTGTTTATGGTATTACCTTGTTTGTCACCTTGTGGTACAAAGTCCCCAGCTGCAAATGCTACCAGGCTGTCAGTGGAGGGGTTGTTGGTCATAGGGCAGCGCTAGTGAGCTCCCAGGACATAATGGGTCTTCCTATCTGGGATAAATCGGACAGTCTTTGGGATTGACATTGGTCTGGAGTCAAATTAACAAAGTTTCGCATAGCCACCCTGTCTGCCCTTACTCCTTGTCCAGTTCCTGGCCCTCAAGCTGTCCACACTGACGCTGGGTAAGATAACTTTTTAACTATTTTTGTTTTCTTTTTAAGGCATGGTCCTTCACGTAGTGCACGTCAATCAGTGTTCCAGGTAGTGATGGGTAATGTGAAGCTCATAAAAGCCTAGAGATAGTCTGGGAGTGCTCAGCTGCATATTAACTCTACCAGTAAGACTAAGGGATAATACCGTCCAGCTCAGCCCGTCTGCTCTGTGTATGCTCATCGCATACCAGATAACTCAGGACCAGAATTATTGTTTTATTAGAACTGCGCTGGAATGGGCGGGATACCAATAAGAAGCTGGGAGAGATGGAAGATCGATATCTTACGTAATGACACCTCTTTAGCGAGCACTGTCGTGACCGACCTCGTGTGACTTGTTCCAGTGCTGAACGATTGCGAGACGTCACCTTCGTGTCTTGCCAAGTTGTGCATCAGGGGCCCAGAATTTACTCCAGACGTCCCCTGGTGATACGGTATTTTTCAGCTGAAAACGTGATGTGTTAGTGTTATATGGGAGCGGAGGATCACGGAGAAAGAAGTGGGAACCACTGTTTTTAATCATTTAAACATACACCAGGTAAAGAAGGGAGGTGACTCACAAGCGCCTGCTGCCCCTTGCAGGAAATGTCCACAAAACAAAGTATTTGAAGTATAAAATGTTTTAGCTTCCGTAAGTCTTTATTAAATATTTAAGTTGCATTATTTCATTACAACAAGTTCATTTTGCCACATTGAACTTTTGCTGTCAGGAAAAAAATTACAATTTCCTTCACTTCTCTTAAGAAAATAAACGGAAAGAATGATTTTTACCCTTAAACCAAACCTTTCCCCAGAGTGTATCAAATCCAACCACAGTTTAAAGCTATTTTAATTGTGAAAATGAGCAATATCTGTAAGTAGTTTTAAAATCAAATTTAAGGTAGTTTAGCATAATTTTGAATTGCCGCCTGGTGTGAGGCAGTTTTACAAAAAGAAAGAATGTGTGAATTCATTTGAAATGTTTGAAACTCTCATTCACCTTTGGAGGCATTAAGAAGCTCAGGTTTAACTTCGATTTAAAAAATCTAGGTTCACAAACACAGAATATGACAACATCCCGCTGTGGCTTTTCCAGCGGGGCCTGAGAACCGTAACCCGCCCCGCACGGCAGGGTCGGGACAGCCGCGGCGCGGAGCGGCTCTCGCGCGTATCTAAATCCACGGGAATGGATTAAAGAAGCATGAAGATGCCACGCGTGTGCACGAGTGCATGGGGGTACGGACAGCGTATACTAGCGATATAAACATACGTGAAAATGTTAAGGAACGGGAGCAAAGGCTACATGAAAATAATACAGAAAAGAAAACATGTAAATGGGAGACGAGTGGAGAACCAGATTGGTTGCCGGTTTATATATAGCTGTATGACTAAGTATGATTTGCATTGGTGGCGTGTTCTCTACAGGGTTGTGCGCGGTATGACAGCTCTCGTAGGTAGGCAACATTAACGTGGTTAACAGATTCCACTTTCGTAAGTTCCCCGTGCGTTTCAAACATCCATCACTTCTTAGTGCAACATCGGAACAGGTAGCTGAAGACTGAAGGGCTGCTCCTCTAGTTTTATATACAAAATGACTTTTTTTTCAATGCAGTGGAGATGTCTGATTTGGTAATTCTCCCTTTTCTGCACCAGCCCCACTGCTGATCAGCTCTGGCAGTCACGGAGGCTTCATGTCCCGGCTGCTGGCAGGGCCCATCGGCCTCCGTGTGTCCGTGCCCGCCCGTGGCCCCCAGCTCCGCATTCCTGCAGCGCTCCTGGCCCTGCCCGGCCGACGTGGGCTCTGTCAGGGTTCCCGCAGGGCAGGGCTGGGCTGGGCTGGACTCCGCCAGCGTTCCCGCAGGGCCGTGCAGCCTGGCCAGCAGCAGGCCGGGTCACGCCGCTCCTGCTCCTCCCTCCCTTGGAGCGGGCAGGATGAGGGAGGGAAGGTAACGTGGAAGCACCGGCCGCAGTGCTTCTGGATGAGACACGGCAGTGCAGAAGTGACGTGGCGCGGCCGCGTGGGTGCCGGTCAGGGCCGTCCGCAGCCTCACTGACCCCTCCAATGCGAGCGCCCTGCCCTGAACCACCTGAGACAACCACAGGGCTCCACGGTCTAGAGCGTGACGCGAGTTCTCGTGGATTCGTCAAAGTTTCTCAGACCAGCCTCATGATCATTATTTACTGAGCAGACATTGGGGCTGGAGAGAAACTATTAAAATCCTGCTGGGTCATTCTGTGGTGACCCGGCTGAACTAGGGGTGTGTTAGAGTAAAGCGAGGCAAAGGAACTGTGTTAAGGCCTTTAGGGTGACCAAGCCAAGAGTGCAGAGCTGCACTGCGGGCCATGCCGTTCCATGGATGCTGCTGCCTGCGTTAGTTCACATCACGTCACGTCACACGGGGCAATCAGAACCACCTCTGAGGGACACCAAGCCTTTCGATCTAACTTCAAACTTTCTTTTCTAAAAAATATCCTCTCAAAACATAAACCAATCTACCGGCACGTTACCTTTTCTTCCTACATTGCAATTCACTCCCTACTGCTAGTGAATTCTGGAGCGTGTCTCAGTTCGTGTAGGTAAGCAAGCGGATTCCTATAGAAGCCTCCAAGCACAGGTGACCTCAGCAACATAAAAAGGTCCCTCTCGAGTCTGATGTCACTGTTCAGCTCTTGATAACCGGCAGCAGCCGTCGTCTGCAAGGACTTTGCTGGAGGTGTCAGTCAACCCTGCTTTTGAATTGGAGGATGAGGGAAGGGGTTACAGCACAATCCTAGCAAGAGGAGTACCAGTCAAAGCACAACGCAGGAGGGTGTAAATAACTGCATTAACGTGTTCTCTCCCAGGCCTGCCCATGAGCTACATCTGGAGTGTAGAGCTGCCCTCGCTAGGCAAGGTGCACTCCGGGGCTTTCTTGTGCTTCAACTTTAAAATACGGAAGATGAGAAAGGAATGTCAGAAAATACATTTCATAAAAAAGGAATCCTAAGCTGTGTTCGAATTAAAATAAACTTCTCTGTGTACCTACCATCTCTGCAGAGTTTTTGCTACGACACAAACTTTTGCGGAACGCTACCAGCACGAGGCTCTCCGGTCCCTCTGCAGCGGCAGGATCTGCCCCGGCTCCCGGCCGCGCTGGCTGCCCTGGCTGTCGGCGGGAGGGCAGGTCACGGAGCGCCGGGCAGCAGCGCGCGCGTCCTGCGGGGCGGGAGCCGCCTCGCGAGGGAGGCGCTCAGCGGGCGGCGGGGCAGCGCGGGGCACGGCTCACCCGGCCGAACCGGCGCCGAGCTCGCGCCGGGCCCTCCGTGCTGCGCCCGGCCCTGGGCGAACATTCAACTTCAGCGGATCCAACACCAGTCTTTCACTTTTAATCCATCACACAACAGATGCAACTCAGACATTATAGTTTAAGCATGCAACATGTCATAGTAACAAAATTGATTAGATAGCAGTGTATATTAAATAAATTTTTGTGATTAAGTAAAAAATAAATCACAAAAACAATTGGTGAGAACATGTCTGCAGGCTCAGCTCTACATCTGTTTTTTTTTCTTTTATACATCAGCAGCAGCCAAATTCACAATTGATAGATATTGCACCAAAAGACATGTGCAGTGAGAAGGAATATAATCACATTAATGTTTATGATAAAAAACAGATATGACTTCCATGTGTTACATAAAGTGCCTTTAGAGTTGGTGCAGTTAGAAACAAACAAAAAATAGTTATTTAGTTATCATTAGCAAACGCATACAAATAGGAGACAAAACAGATCTGTTTTCCATAGCGCCAAATCCCGCAGTGTCAGGTTTCGTTCAAAATGCCTCCGTTGCAAACAGGAAAGAGGAAAGGATAATAAAAGTATCACTGTACAAAGGTAATGGCAGGGTTAAGCATATTTTCGTAAAATTATTAATGCCAACCCTACCCCAAAATGTTTTATAGTACATGTAAATATTACCAAGGAATAATGAGGCAATTTCTTCACTGAACATGAGATTGGGCATGCTATGGTATGATTCTCTCTTGACTTTTAACTATGCTATTGATCTATACAAAAGAGCAACATCCAATCCTTACTTCTTCTGGAGACAAAAAGTATTTATGTGCTCAGTGAAAAGGCTTTTAGAGTTGCTCTTGATTCAGCCCGTGAACAGAAAACTTCCACCATAGCTTTCTCCTATTTTCTTTCTTTAATGGTTTAGGAACATGAGGCTCAAAATGCGCTTTGAAAAAAATGACACTGGCTTCAAGTCTGGTATGAAATTAAGAATAAGAAAAATGCTCATTTTTCCAAGTACATGATATTTAATTGTAATGAAATAAAATCTGAAAATGTCTAAATCAATTAAAAAGTAAACATGAGTTGTAATACTATACCTGTAAAATGATTAATTCCATTCATTGTCATTAGAAATTATGTAAAATATTTATTAAGGGCTTTGCCTACAGAGGCACAACATAAATAGAACAAGTCTTGCTGAAATGTAATCAGAGTACATGTTAACCAGTTGGTAATTTGCTGCGGAAATGTCAGAAAAAACAATCCACAGGTTATAGTTCAAACTTCTGAATTTAGGCAACTGCACTGTAGAAGTGTTTGCTCCATGAACCAACATTGTGCAACTGTTCTGCCATAGTCACTCAGAGTCCGTTAGGCAAATGCAAAAGTGCAAGCAGAACTTGCTTGAAGAGGAAAAAGGTAGTTGTTTTAATCCACTCCTTCAAATCCTTGAGCATTTTCAACTGCCATAAGTAGCTTCTCTCGTAAATCTTCAAAAGATTCATAAAGAGGTAAATCTAGGCGATTAAAGCTGAAATTTAGAAAGAAAAGATTAATTTAGTAATTGAAAAATGTACATAATCTTTAAAGAAATAGGAAAGGTTAAATTATTTGGAGGCCTTTACATAGAGCATATCTTAGTGTCCAGGTGAGGGCAATCTCCCACTTTGCCCTTTGCAACCCTAGCTAAAGGCTTGTGTTTGCAGAATGGGGTTTCAGAAATTTCTTTGCAGAACTGGCTGCGGGAATTTTTTAAAACCTGCTTAGAAAAGGAAAAAAGAAAAGAAAAAATATACTCAGGTGATAGGAAACAGCTTTCTGACAAAGACGAAATATTTTCAAAGCCTCAGCAGGGATGCTCTGAATTTGCAGGATACACTTTCTACTCTCTGGGGAAGAAAAAGAATAGGAATAAACACCCAAAAGAAGATTCAGAAAAGGTCCTGTACAATCTAAAGGAGAACTGAAAAATAGAACATTTTTGTTTTATTCTACAGAATGGTGTTTTTTATGGAAAGAAGACCATCCTGTGCCGTGCTTTGTCCAGTCAGACTTTTCAGAGTTCACTCATCCCACATACCAGGAGTAGGAAAAAAGAATCCCTGCAAACACGACGAGACCACGATGCCAGCGGAAGGCTCTGTTTTTACGCCTTTCTGACTTACCATGTGTGAGCTCTGGGCAGTTTATCAGGACTTCCCCATTGCTCTATTGTAAACAGCTGAGGACCATTTGAACCTGGTTGAAAATGAAAAACATGCAGAGGGTCAAATTCCCGGACAGCGCAGAGACTTACAGGTTATTTTCAAAAGTAAATGTTTAAACAAATTATAGGTTATTTTTTCAGTTGGTATGGATTAGCTGGTACAAACTCTCCGAAGTCAAGTCTACACTAAAGCACATAGAAATGATGTATTTGTTTCCACATAAGCTTGTTGAGCCACCTTTGCACAGAGATACTGTAAAATTCCAAGGAAGCAAACTCGGACATTATGGCATAAAATCACAGCCTCCTCTTCCTCATATGCCATGATTATTATTCCTGATGACAGTCAATATTTGCTTAGTGGAAGCTGACACACTCCCAAGGCAAGGAAGATGTCTACCTAGTCCCTGATCTGTCCCAAACTGGTCCCGCTGCCCCGCGGCACAGAGGATAACCGGAGCGGGGAGCGGCTCACCGTAGAGTTCAGCAAATCCGTTCATAGGCACGCGTGACGTCCCGGTAACAAATTGCAGTAATCGGATCCGTTTTTCGGCGTCCATCAGTAGAACAGCCTATGGACAGAGGGACACACGGTCACTAGCTCTCCCCGGGACAGCTGGAGATGCTGTTTGCCTCCACTGGAGCACGAGACGTGGGCCCACGGGTAGCGATGCCGACTGGGCGATGGCTAAAGTGGGAGCACCCCGAGTGCCACCGGGCCCGACGCCGGAGGAGTCGCTGCAGCAGCAGCCGCCTCGGTTCCACAGGAGGGTTCCCTGGCCCATCCGCAGCCCTCGGCTGCCAAAAGCCATCCAGAGGGGCAGAAAAGCCCAGGCCAGCACGGTACTGCACAAAGAGTGCGGAGCCAAAACTCCTGGGACCCTCTCACCATCGGACTAGTGAAACTGCTGTTGTAGCATGGTCACTGGTGGCACAAGTCGATATTCGGCATTTATAGCACGAAAAGGTATTTACAGCATGAAATGGTCATGAAAATGACATAAGAAACCCCCAAATTAACTTTGAATGTATGTATCAGGCTGCAGGATTCTCAGAATTTAAAGTAGCGACCCCAGAATCTATTGCTATTATGTGCAAAACTATTTTAGCAGTTTTTTTAATGAGCATAGGCTTCTCATAAAAATATTCCACTTCACCAATATTTCAAGACCCTTTAAAGCCAAAGACCCAACTTCAGAGCTTGGGTCTGCCCCTCGCGCGGTCTCTGCGAGCCCACGAGGGCAGTTCCGGCGGGTTTACCTTCCAGAACCACTGGATGACGGGGTGGTTGGGGCAGTAGCCGTTCTTGTAGATGGTGTGCTGCCGCCAGTCGTTGACGTCCACGTCCCCGAGGCCGCACATGAGCAGCTGCGCCGGGAGGCAACGCGTGGGTTGTGGGTTACGTGAGCGGCCGGCGAGCACAGCCGCGCGCCCGGTCCTGCCAGGCCGCAGCGGAGCCGCCCTCCTCCTCCTCCCTGTCCTCCTCCTCCTCATCCCCGTCCTCCTCCTCGCCCTCCTCTTCCTCCTCGCGGGAGGAAGCCGTGCGGGTGATCCACGGACAGCACCGTCGGAGCACCCTGCTCGAGCTCCCGGGGCCCGCCTGGGCAGAACGCACGGCTCCAGCAAGCTGCTCACCCGCCTCACTAGAACATTAGTATTTGCTGTGCTTCTTATTCAATAGAGTCGTTATTTAGAGGGACAAAGTCCTCATTTCCCACCAGACGTAGAGCATCCTTGCCTCCCAATGCGGTTACAATTTAGTGAATGCGGAATATAACCCCTCTTCTTTGCAGAAAGCATTACTGATCGCTTGTCTCTAGAAGTCAATGATACGTACTCACCTCTAGCTCATTTTCATCAAAAATTTTTATCAGATCAATAGGAAGGAGCTCTGTGAATCCCTGAAAGAAAGCAAGACAAAGTTAAATATCTCATACCATATGTAATTAAACTTGTATTTAACATGAGCTTTTGACTTTAGGGAAGGTAAGTAAATAAAATATACAGTTGTAAAAGTATTATGAATATCTAATTTAAAAATTAATCATTCATCTTTTTCAAGCTCAAGTAATTTAAACTTGAAAGAGAATGACCGCATGCATACAAAAATATGAAACCATACACATTGCCATTATAGAGCTCGTGCAATCATACAAAACTCCCCACTCCCTCGATCCAGATACAGAGGGATAAGAAGTCTACATAAATAAAACATTTGTCTGGACTCCTAAAAATATCTATAATGTTAAAAGATTTTTTTTTTTTGGTGAAAACCAGCAGCTTTTAAAAGATCTTACCTCCAAAAAGGCATTCATTTGTTTTTGAACTCTATTTACAAATCTCCACTGGATGACGAGGCTGCAGGAGAGAAATAAATTCATGAGCTGACTGAAAACAAAGTGTTCAGAGGTTGCAACTACCTGAATAGTTGCAGTTGCTCATCCACAGCTTCCCTTATCTCCACTCATGCTCTGATCTTGACTCTGCACATAACTTGGGAAGGGAAAAAAACCCTCCAATCCCTCAAGTTTCCCTGTGTGTGACACACATGAAAACGAACAGCTTTTTATTAATTGTTCCCCTTTAACTTGCGTGACCTTTCAGAGCGATGGAAAAATCACTGACGAGTAGAGAGAAGTTTAGTAACCAGTATTTTCAATTTAGCATGTGACATTAAAACTCTGTACATACAATTCAAAGTGTTTTAGATATGACCTTTATCACTAAATTTTTTTGATGTGACACTACACTAGCAGATCACATGCCATTAATCTTCCTATTCCTAAGGATATTTACTCAAAGATGAACGTGGTAAAATGCCTTACTTGTGGAGTGAAACAGCCTAGAAATTCTTGATTTCTTTCTAAGTAATGTTGTGATTTAGACCTCAGATATTGTTTTTAGGTACTTAAATAATTAGACATTTTATTCCCGCAGAGCTCTGGGTAACTAACAACGGCCAGTGAAGCCTGCTGGGGCGGCTGGGGCGGCAGTTCACGGCCTGTCAATAAGCAGATAAAGAGATGGATGAATAAAACCTGCAGCATCTGCAGCAGCTGCGGGTGCTTCAGCGCTGACCACCCGCTGCTCCCAAACCTCAGAGCCTCCAGGGAGCCCCAGGCAGGAGCCCAATCGCTTTCCTACTCCAGCAAGTTGCAAACCTAATTTCTATATTTGTAAATTTGACAATTACAATTATAACGTTTGTCCCTTTGAGGAGATACTTATTTAAAGCAGCGATTATTTGTTGAATATTTTATATTCTGAAGTGAATATTTTATATTCTACAAATAGTATATAAATTTGGCTAATTTTTGATGGTGGCACTGGTACCAAAATCACAGATCTGGTGTGTGCACCTAGCAGAGAGAGATGATGGGATGACAGCCACTCCGGAAAGCAGCTTTGGGCCCATCTTAGGCGCTTTGGGTCACACTGGAGAAGCCTGTGTCTTCGGTATGGAGGAGATTTCAGTAAAAACTGAACCGTTCAATTAATTCATTCTGTCTTTGTTCTTGTACTGGACAATGCATGTGCAAACTGGAACGTGCAAAAGTGACACTATGGCACTGAGCAGTGTCCCTTTGATGATCACTCACGATGCTTAAAGAAATAGCACAAAATATACATTTTTATAAGCTGTTTAGTCAATTCAAGTTTTCATTCTTTCCTGTAATAATAATTAGCTATTCATAAAAAAAAAAAAGTAAATGAAAGAATCCCTCTCTAATATAAAATTTGGTATTTGTGTAGCATCCACTCGTTCAGCACACATGAGAATGCACCGGTGTGTGACCTGAAGACAAAGCAGCAAAAGTAGATTTACGCTTGTGACTAAAGCCGTGGGGTTTTGTTGGTTTGGTTGGTTTTTTTTTTTTTTTTTTTTTTTGGTTTTTTGTTTCCTTGTTTGTTTTTTAGCATATGAACTAGACCAGTGCTATCATAAGGGAATTCCAGGGAATAAATCCATGAATTGTGATTTATGCAAGTCATTTCCAAGTGAGAGAATGCAAACAAAACTTTATTTTAAGAATATAAACCAATATTGTGGCTAGCCATGCAAAAGGCATTTAGATGAACTTGTAATTCAGTTATGCATCTCAAAATGCACATTTTCAAAGAGCTTTTCTCTAGTGCAGTGTATGGAGATTACAAAGGCAAGAAATGTTTATGATGTATAATATTTTGCATCTGCAAACACAACCAATATGCTTCAAAAACTAAAGGTGTGACAGCATAAACATATTCCTTGCCATGAAAGTAATTGTAGAAAGGAATGTCTAAAAGCAGAAATTTCCTGTTGTTCCCCCATTACAGTCAGATCACGTAATGCAACCCTGCAAATGTGATTAACAAACAAGTAAGCTGTTTTTCTCTTAGAAGAAAAACACTTAGATGTGTGCAGATCTCCCGAGCCCTTCCTCAAATGACAATCCAAATGGCAAGTTAATCTGATGAAATGCTATCCCATTCCCATTCTTTCCCTTTAGACAGCTTCGTGTCCACACCCAGATCTGTGTTCTGTGACCTCGCACTCNAAATGGCAAGTTAATCTGATGAAATGCTATCCCATTCCCATTCTTTCCCTTTAGACAGCTTCGTGTTCACACAGACAGGATCTGTGTTCTATGACCTCGCAGCCCATCAGACAGTAAAAGGCATGGAATGTGGTGAAACTCGTACGTCTATTTAACACCGTAATTCCGGCACCCAAGATGTGCCGGTTCTTTCCCGTGATTACAAGGGAGTCCAAGTGGGTAATCGCCTGGTTCCTCAGGGAGGACACAGGATCCCTGTGCTTGGCGCCGCGCACCAGGCTCGATGCCCTGCGGCACGGCTAACGCGCAGCCTTGCTAAGCGGGGAGCAATGGGGCAGTAACGGGCTCTCCGACAGAGGGTTTTGTTTTCACTGCGGATCTGCACACTGCAGTAACT
Source organism: Crypturellus undulatus (assembly GCA_013389825.1). Classification (NCBI taxonomy): domain Eukaryota; kingdom Metazoa; phylum Chordata; class Aves; order Tinamiformes; family Tinamidae; genus Crypturellus; species Crypturellus undulatus. The sequence goes on along the minus strand of VWPW01024093.1, from coordinate 146,368 downwards.
GCGGGCTGTCACTCCTACAAGGGCACTACTGTGCTTGTTACACTGGATACATTCCAAAAATACATACGTACTCAATGTATTCCCTTTTGTTTTCATTTGTTACCATGATTTCTGACCCATTTGGCTTCAAGTCAACTTGATACGTCTGTATTTCAAAAGAAAAACAAAACAAAACGAGTGTCATTATTTGAGACTTCTCATGAAATCCATTACTGAGCAGTATTTCAAAGTAGTATCACAGTTTTATTATGCTAGAGACTTTGCCATGTTCTGCATCTAAAGATGGCACCATAAAGGACAAACTAGAATCTTGCTTCTTTCTGCCCCTCGGGAAGATAAGATGCCTTTAAGAACTGACAAGAGTATTTCAGAGCCATTCGGATACCAGCCAAAGACCTTTCCTTCCTCTGCTCTCTGAAGATTGCTCTCCTTGTTGCACATCTTGGAGTTACCTGCTGCACACTTCCTTGGATGCCACTTCTTAATCTAGAGCAGGAACTATTAAAACCTATTGTTGGCTTTTAAAAAATGAAGGGTAGGAACAAGAAAAAAAAAAAAAAAACACTAGATTTTTTTTTTGTCACATGCCAGTTTTGCATCTCACCTGAAGATTTTATCTATTATATCTACTGCTACTGGAATTTGTAACTGAGTTAGAACAGGAGTTAGGCAAGAGAACTAAAAAAAAAAAAAAAAATTGCTCCTCACTCCTCCGCAACACAGATGCACCCGCCGCCTCGCGGAGCAGCACTCCCGGGCCAAGAAGGTGAGCAGAAACGTTAAAAACAATAACCAAGACATTTCCGGATGCATCTACTTCCAAAAAAAAAAAAAAAAAAAAATCTGTTTATCTGAGAGGACAAAGAAGGATTGCCTCATGTACTGTCGTTTTAATTATATCAAGGGAGCGTTAAGAAGCAACCCACACATGTTATGTTCAAGACAGAAGAAATTATAAATCCCATCAGAATGACATTAGAAAGATTCAATAATAAGAAGGTAGACTGAGAAATAAATCAGGGAGTCTCCGCCTACAGCTGTTTCCAAAGGCGGTTTGTAAAGCTCCCTGGCAGAGGAAGGACAGGTGCCCTGCGTATCTCCGCTATTTCTGTTGCTGCTGCGAACAGAAATTAGCCACAAACAATGCTGGGCATCACCAGAGCTCTGCTCCCAGCGACTTAGCTGTTCTTGTTATTTTCCATGTAACATGTACTGGAAAATACATGTAATCTCCATGTAGTTTTTATTAGTTTCTGTATTAATGGAAAGAAGGAGCAAGCATTGAGAAATGGATTGCAATGTTCCCGACAGCACACTGTGTTCTCGAGTTAAGAAATTTTGCAGTCTGCTTTTAAGACACTGTGGCCTCCAATACACAAACTGGAGCTTGGAGTCAAGAGATCAAGGCCAGAGAGTGGAGACAATTTAAAAAAAAAAGGATGTAAATGCTTATAAACAAGCTAATATATGAAACACATCTAGGCACTATAAATTCCCAATATTATATAAAATATATTTTATAATTAAATGCATGCAGGCATCAGAAAACTGTACAGAGCTAGTTAAAATCTGTAAAGCAAACCACAATTGATCTGTCTTTAAATCCTCCAACAAAATCTAACATGAATTCATGGGACATTTATTTGTACCCAAGTTATTTCCATCCAGAAACTGACTCGGAAGCTTGGTCTAAAGGGCTGTTTGTAAGGGCAGGCTGTAAATCCAGGACAAACCGTAGCGGAGGCTCTTGCTACAGCGTCAGCTGATAAAACGCACCACGGCTTCAGCCGATGGACCGATGGAACCATCGAATCGCAGAATCCTTAGGGTGGGCAGGGGCCTCTGCAGATCCCCCAGTGCAGCCCCTGCTCCAGCAGGACACCCAGAGCAGGGGCACAGGCTCCATCCAGGCGGCTGGAGATCTCCAGAGCAGGAGCCTCCACAGCCTCTCTGGGCAGCCTGTGCCAGGGCTCGGGCACCCTCACTGTTAAGAAATTTTTCCTTAAGTTCCTGGGGAACTTTTGCTGCTCCAGTTTGTGGCCATTTCCTCTAGTTCTGTCGGTAGCCACCCCTGAGAAGAGGCCAGCCCCATCCTCCTCCCTGCCTCCCTTGAGGCACTTGTACACACTGATCAGGTCCCCTCTCAGCCTTCTCTTCTCCAGGCTGAACAGCCCCAGCTCCCTCAGCCTCTCCTTTTCCCTTAATTTTTCAGTATTGCCATCTACTCCTTCCCCACGTTTTGAATGTGTACGTAACCCTTCTGGGGTTGTAACAGAGGGAACTGCCCATGAAGGAGGCACCTTTGTAAAACATGCATATGTCAGCAGTTCCCATTGAGTCCGCAAACCAGGAGTCTTTCCTCTGTATTTAACTACTTTTTGCCAGCATCCAATACTGAGATGGAAGTAGAGATTTTTGGGTAACTCTCACATACCTGTCCAAAGTTTTCCTCATCTATGCAGAACATGAGATCCAGCTCTGTAGGGTCGTTTTCCAGGATCCACTTCAAGGAGTTGTAGTATTCACTGTCCTGCAGCAGATTACAATTATGCAATGCTTAGAAATGTGACAATTCAAGGTACAATTTAATTTTAAAAATAAAGTAATAAAAAGAAAATCTGAACCTAGAACTCCAGAGGGATTAGAAGGATGATAACTCACTTATTTACATAGCTATGGAAAAACATTATTCATTTGTATTTTTCTCAGATGCTGTATTGTTATTTACGTATCTTGCCGTAACTGATTTGGATGTTATTTACACAGTACTGTAAGTCAGAAGCTACATGTACATTTGCTATGTATGTATTCTGCAGTGTGAAATAGTAGGGTAGCAAATGCCTTCTCAGATAAAGCTGTACGTTGTTTTCAAGAAAACTTATGTACCATTTTATTTCAGAAATGATTTAAGATGCTCTCTAATTTCCCCAAAGGTTCATATCTTCATCTTCCTTAAGGTTCATAATTAAAATTGAGCCAAAAAAAAAGGAAAAGTGTACATGTAGATACAAAGAAACACTTCCAAGCAAAAGAGCCATAATAATTGCAAGCTGAATTCCAAAAGAGAGTTAAAGCATCATTTAGCTGTGGATGCACCAACACAAGCGAGATCTGCCAGAATGCAGAGCCTGACAGCGGGAGCGTCCACGTGGCAGAGCCTGACGGACTTTCCGTCGCTGGCACGAGCTGCGCTGCCGCCCCCCTGGGCTTCTGAGCTTTTCCAAAGCTTTCAGAACGGCTCATGCTGATGAGGTTTAAGCATTACTTACCACTGATTCCATGTCTTTCAGGGTTATTGNTACCATTATACATAATTATTTTACTTCTTTAAACCTACTCAGTTCACAGTTTCTTACTCCAACTGCACTGAGTTTTTAGTTATTGCCATTTATTCTACATTTGACCTTAAAAAATTAGTCTTTTTTTCTAATAGCTTGTTTTTGCACCAACCACTTATCTTCCTTAATCAAATCACTCAACATACAGAGCACAAGTCATCTTACTATGATGTGCATAGCCACAGTCAAACAAACTGCACTTGGGAATTGCCTGGTTTGCTCATACACTGTAAAAGGAGTACATCATTAGATTTTTCTGTAGCTGGCATGGATTATATCATTCAAGTATTGTCAGTAATATGTCATGGCTTGGCAGACTGACAGCTCGATATCATCCTGCTCGGTGTGCTAGACACCTTGCTATTCCTTATATCATATGGAAATATAGAATTTAAATGGAGTTCTTTAGTTAATACAGGTAAAGGAAAGCTTGCTTCATTGAGTCTGACATAATCACAGTCAGAGATATTTGATATTCATGTGTGGGTTTGATATTCATGATATTCAGTGTATTTTTAATCACATTCAGTCATGCCCCTACATGGGGGAACCTGTGAAATTTTCTATAGCAGTAAGGTCGCAGGAATTCTGACTAAAGCAATTTCTACAATTAGGGTCTTTATGGTTCTCCTTGCATAAGGGTGATCATTCAAATGTCGCCTTGATTTTGCAGTTTTGTGGCTTTTCCTTAGTTTTTTTAGAAGATCTTGTAGTAGTGTAGTAGTGTAGTAATGTATGTTTGCTAATAAGTGTATGATTACTTTTGCAGGTACAGGCCCCCATTGTATCCCTCTCCACTCTATTACTGTATGTAAGCCATATTTAGCTGGCTGCTCTGAAGTCCCATTTCTACTTTTTCATTTACCCTTATGTCCTAACTTCAGCCTCATTCAAGGGGGACTGGATCTGATGGGGGTTCTGAGGTTGGCAATTTTATACAAAGGCACTGAGGTCTTTTTGTAAAATTAGCTCTGGCTGCTTAACTGCTGGAAACACCTTTAAATGCCTCAACTTCTGCTCACATTATCATCTGCTCCATATCTAAAGCAGATACAAAAAATAAGCAAACAAAAAAATCCAATTTTATTTTTCGTGTTTAAATCATCTTGTTAGGAAATTGTACTAATCATAAACAGTAATTTATGAAGCCAATAGAAGAAGAAAACCTCAAACTAAACCATAGCACTGCTTTGCTCAGAAAACATAAGATGGTTCACAACAACATCATTTGGTATTTAATCCTTATTTTGTGCTATCTCATGGGGTGAATGAATAACAAACCAAATACAGTTTAATTAGGTATTTTTATTTTCTAAAAAGTGAGAAAGATAACACAAAAATCATCCAGAGATGAATAGGTTTTGTACTAGACAGCTGTCATTTATGATATTTATATTGATAATTAAAAGTATTGTACCAGCTCATTTTTTAAAGAGCAGTTGTTGTTGCGGCGGACGCCCAGGCCGGTCGCGTTCCAGATCCACGCCGGCCCATCCGCGATGTTCCCCACCACGCGCGCCACCCCCATAGGCCTCCCGCTGTGTGGGATCCCCCAGGGATGGGAGGTGCCACTCACCGGGACTCCTGGAACCGGTGCCCGCCGAGAGGGATCTGCGGCGATGACAGCAATGCCCCGGCTTCTGGTCTGTCCCTTCCCTCAGATCAGGAGGAGCGGCAGGTATCAGTTGCCCAGACAGGAGCCCGGCCGGACCATCCAAATAACCACTCGATACGAGTTAGGGTGGACGGCCAACGTTATTACAGATGAACATAAACTTATACCTTCAGATGGGGGGGGAGATGAACATAATTGGAGAATGCTAATGACAGGAGCTCTCTGATTGGGTAAATGCAGTGGCTAGGTGGTCCTGAGGCCGAGGGAGTTTTCCCCGGCCGCCCCTCTCCGGGTTCTGGAGCGTTCTGAGTACATGTCGTGAGCCTACCGGCCTGACTGAGCATGCTCCAGTCCCGGAGTCACAGAGGGGTCAGCAGAACCCCCCGTACATTCGTATGCAATATTAATCTACATTATGTTCTCACAGAAGCACCTTTATCTCCAAAATGCACTCCCCCACAAGTTGTGCCTTATGAGAGCATATTTCATATTTTAATGAGAATACTTAAATAAGTAAATAATAAAATGAATATTATTTCATCTTCCGTTATCAAGCTTCTACAACATGTTTTAAGACTGTGTATTTTACTGTCTACTGATGCAGACTGTGGAGAATTGTCCAAAAGGTATGCAAATAATCATGCATTAACATTGATAATGGTGGACGGATGTCCTTGCACCTTAGCAGGAATCTTTAATGCTCCACTGTTCTGCTATTGTTGTCATGCCTTAATGCACAGTTGAGTAAACTCTCTTTGCCACAATTTCAGACAAGTGGGCTCAATTATGCCAAGGTGGTCAGGAGCCTATCTGAATACAGGCTCCTTTGGCTTCATTGCATTCCACTGTATCTTGCCTGTCCTTTCAAATAAAATTGATGGCACCGCTCTGATTGAACCACTGTGGAAATTGTGGGAACAGATAGAAACAGAGGTAGAAGAACAAAGGCTAGCTAAATAGGGGGAATGGGAAACAGAAAACATCTCCTTTCTATTCTTTCTCCTAGCCACAAAACCAGAGATGAATAGAATGTAAATGTCAAGTGTTATTCCTATATTATTATTTATATTAAAGTAACACTGAAGAGTACATGACGGCAGAATTTTTTGTAGCAGATTTTCCTCTTACAGAAGATAAAATTTTTCCACACCCGATAAGCGACCCCTTTATAATCACCTAATGCCTAAATTATCCTGTTGAAATATCTCCACTGCATACAGAGAAAGCTTTGAATTCCCAAGCATTTCAAATACCTAAATTTAGGTGGAATTAACTGAAATTGTGATTAAGGATTGATTAGATTTCATAGTAAATCTATGAAGGCTGAGAACTGAGATTAGACTCTGAAATGTTTTTAGCTGATCCTTTCTTTTCTGAGAGCCATCAATTAGTGGGCAATTATTTCATTAAATATTCTCTTGAAGTTGAGGTTAACAGATAAATTCAAGCAGAACATGTATATTACTGGAATACTCAGACTGAACAGCAGAATTTCTTAGTGTCATTTTGAAATAATTATCGGAGATAAAAGTTTTTTTTTTTTTGTCTTTCATTTTTAGATTTTGTGTGTGTGTGTGACATACTGTTCTTGTCCATATTCCAATAAATCTCCTTTACATCTTAGTGTTTATCCTCTTTTCTATCACTGGAGGCAATCAATATTGCCACTGACGACAATGAATAAACTAACAAATCCTTGTTTGTACCCCTTGTCTTTGCTGATCTAAAAGGGGCCATTAGTAGACTCAACTGGCAAAAAGTAAATCTACTTTTCTATGAATGGTAAGAATAAATCAGAACACATTTTAAGATTGTGATTCAGTTATTTTTCTTAAAAGCAACTTTTGATAGGTCCAATGAGACTAACAGAATAAAATTTTTTTTCTTTTTTTTTTTTTGAGTTAGTTTCCCTTTACTATGAAAATTATTTTTACCTTGAAACTTTATCGTAAAAGCTTTCTTGATACTTAGATACAATAAATTGGAATCTGGAAGCACAGCTGTAGTTACTGAAGAAGAATGAATTATGACTCAAAGGATTTTCTGGGGTTATTGAGGATAAGGATACTGCATCACATATTCATTTTCAGAAATATAACAAACCTAAGTTTAAAACAAGAATTTTGTTTTCATCCTTTTTTTCTCTCATCCCTTTTGTCTTACTGCTGTGCTAATTTGCATCCTTTCTAAACTTTCAACATAAATTTATTCATGGATGTTTTACACTTTTTTTTATTTTTGCGTTGGCATTGGATTTTAGCTTTAGGGTTAATTTTGCCTTTCTGAAGTTTTCTTTGCTTTAAGCTGTCTTTATTTTTGTCTGCAGCTTCCCTTTGAGACATTTTAGATTTAAATTTTATCCTTGTCAAGCAGGGAAAATCAAGATATATACATTTCTATGTACATTTCTGTCTTTTTTTTTTACATTGAAATTGATACTTTTCCGATCTCTACACTGAGTGACATCCTTTAAATTTTATGGAGATTTTTCCTGTAATAGATCAGAAACCTAGGATTTTTTCCCCCCTTTTTTTTTTCCTAATCAAGGAGATCCTAGATCACAGAAAATATTCCTGCTGATAGTTCAGTAGCATAATGACTTGCTGTCATTAAAGCACTTCATTTCTGTTTGTCAAATCCTTATCTAATATTTAGTTTCAAAACAAATCATAGATGTGTTTTCTAGATTGTCCATATGCCAAGTTCAGGCAAACTCAAAGAATTGTATTTTGCTAATCAAAGCACAAAGTGGTACATGGAAAATCATACAGATTCTATATTTTGGCAAAATCTTTGGTAGATATTAAAGTGCTTGTTTCATCATATTCCCTTTGTACTAAAAAGCATTATCATTTCAATGCCAAATTAGTCTAAATAGAATCATTTGAGCAATAAAGAAGTTAGTTATATGACTTGGTTGTCCACCGGATAATTTAGGTATACAAGTCACAAGCTAACAGTACCAAAATTTGCTTATTACTTTGCTCTTGAAACTGATTTTTCATGCTATTAGACAGTGTTATGATCTACAGGGGGATATAGCTATATTTATATCTTTGGTATGAGCCACTGGCATATCATGTTTGTTTTGTTTTAAAGCTGAAATGTCTTTTGAGCATATTATTGTTTTTATCAATACTATCACTCTTCTAGCACACACAAAAAGAGGTTACATAAATATGACAAGTAGCAGTACATTATTGATAGTTGTAACACAGTCTTACATGTTTTGGATACTGTAGAATTCAGCAAAGCCTTCTGCAAACAATTGTCAGAAATGATTAACCTGGAGGAGAAAAATGTCTTAATTAACTACTCTATTAAGACACAGCCTTCCAATAAAAGAACTGCAGATTTAACTAACCTAAGGGATTATACATTATTGGAATCCCAGTGAGGCTTCTTGTTTACATTACTGCATTCTTTACTAAGCTATATATGCATATATTCATACATATATAGAGTTCTCTTACCTTTTATCTCATCTCTCAGTCCTATCTTGGAATACATTTGGAAAAAGAACTGTTCTGTGAAAAGGACTTTCTTTCCTTTTGCTAATCAGGAGAGCTTAAAAACCAACTTACCTTATTTCCAAGATTATTGAAATTAAATTAAATGATTTTTGTCTTATTGTAGTGACAAAAAGTGCCACTGCTATCAGTAATGAAAGAGATTCTTTCCAGAGTACTGTTCAAACCTCAAGTCAAGTCACCATCTGGAGATATTTCACATCCTCCTCAAACTGGTGAGGGGGATTCTGGTCTTTAGAGTAGACACAGAACTACATTCTAGTGAATCTGTACAAACTTATATAAGGTCAAACATAGCCAAGACTTGAGCAATTATTGAGTTCATTCCTCCTAAATCATAGCTGATGAGCAGAGAAACACTTGATTCTGGCCCTGCTGCAAAATTTCTGCTGCTGTTACATTACGTATTGTGTCATTATTGAAGTAACCCAACTACAATAACTTCGTTTTGCAACCCTACTAAATACTTTTTTTTTCTTGAAAAGCACCAATGTTGCAGTGTTGATAATAGCCTGTGGTCATTGAGAACTCCTGAATATCATAGCAGCCAAAATTCCCTTTTCTTCATTCACTGAGTAACATAAAAGATAAGGGTAAAGTACATTGTCCTTATACTGAATAGACCAAATATATTAAAAATGTATTTTAGCTTTTCTTTCTCATGTAAGCGAAGATAATTAAGGACATTTAATAATAGTTCAGAGGACAGAGAACCTAACAGTGGTGTCTCAGTTGATCTTTGAACTGGTAGACTTCTGCCTATTCACTGTAAAGGTCTGCATCTTTTTCTTCTGTGCTCTCACCTTTCACCTGGCTTAGTCTTTTGACTGATGATACATATTAAAAGCAAGCACCTTTACCAGTTATTTTACTCTCCAATCTCAAACTGAAAACAAATGATTTTTAAGAAATAGAGGGTTTTATTTTATTTTTTTAACTGAGTTCTTATCGAGAAACATTATTCAAACTCACTTTAGAAATGTAAAAGTGTACTTGAGGGGTATTTTTATAAAGGACCTTTTAGTCAATTATCATACACTATTCTGCATCAAAATTATCGCCTTGCAAGATGTTTTGTGAATTAGCTACACTGAAAAACTGTGCAACTGCATAACCATCCACAGAAATTTAAAGTTCGAATTAATTGTTTCATCTGTGATCATTAAACCTATTTAAACAAGCCTAAGGTTACATTACAGAATACAATATAAAATCCATTGAAGCTGATTAATCTCTTGAGTGAGCTTTGGATATCTTCCCCACCCCCACCCCCCAGAACTGGCCCAAACACACACTTATGAACAGTATTTCTGCTTGGAAATGCTTAGTGAGTTTATATTAAAGATGTTTATGTAGCTGGTATCTGTATTAACATTTGATTATGACTGATCATTCTTCACTCTGTCTTTGTACAGCCTACCTGCAAGCATAAACCAGGATCCTAAAACAAGAAATTTTAGCTGATTTATGAGGCATTACAGGTTTCTGAATGTTGCGGGGGAGCAGCTGGCATAATAAGCTCCTGTTGCTATACACCGCAAAATGTTTGAGGCAAAACATAGTCATCTCAACTTTGTACACAACCAGAGTTGCAAGTCTAGTTACTCTTGATTCATCTGCACCTTCGCCCATATGCTAGTGTTATTGATCTCACAGTCTCATTTACTTTCCTGTTTATCACTTCTTACCCTTATATTAAGATTATAATTTTTATATACCTTTTTTGTCAGATTTTGGCCTTCAAGACTTCTCCAGACATTTGTTGCTGAGGAAAGATAAAAGATAGAAAGATCCATGTATGTGTCCACATGTAGTCAGTCAGTCTCTGGTGAGCCTTCCAAAGCATCTAGTTCCTTTCATTGGCTATCTGGAATTTAGGCTCTTAATTTTGGATGATTGTTTTCCTAGACTCATTTATATATGTCCACAATATTCCAACTAGAATAAACTCTGAATTTAAGAAATTTTGTTTCAAGAGATATCAAGAGATATCAAGAGATTTCAAGAGGTGTCAGTCAATTTATGTATCAAAGACTTGTTTTGAGAACTCTTATATAGAATCACTAGTGGTGGAAAATTAGCTTTCTATACACCCTGGCACAGTCTGCATGGGTGCACAATGAAATTTGATGTAGAAGATATACTGGTTGTGAGACAAAAAGAAAAATTCAAATTAGTGATATCTGATCAAGGTAGTGTTATAAAGGCAATAGAGATGACCTATAGCAATTAAAATGGCTAAGCTTGCAAATTGACAAGCAAGAATAAACCCTGGACAATTTTATTAACAACTTCCTATACAACAAGTTGGAATATGTATGAATATTCCGCATATTAAAGAACTGCTTCTTTCTGTGCTCCTTCCACCATTAAAACTAATAAGAAACTTTCAGGTATATTGAAGAAAAATTGATCACTAAAGGATTCAATTTATCTTTAAAGGATCATTTAAATATAAATTACTAGCAAAAGGAAAGCAGTTCTGAGCTAGTGTTACATTAAAATTACATTAGTTTTGTCTCCTCAGTGGATGTCATGAAAATATCAATAAGGGAAAAGGAGAAGGGCAAGGTCAAAAATAATTTTCTATATTCTTAATAATCTCCATAACTGTATCTCATTTTTCTACTATTAAACAGCATTATTTACATGAAATATATGAGTTTCTGATTCTTAATAGAATACAGTGTAATCAAAATATATCTTCTCCTTTCAGAAAAAGCTTATTACTATCACACTCCTTATTGTGAATAATTTTATTAATATCTGAGAATTACTTTTTATAACTTACATACTTTTATACATATTTTACATATTTTAGAATCGCTGTTTTTTGTTAAGTATTCTGTATATATACAAAACATTTCAGGCAGAGACTTACATAGGAAAAATACCATAATAGACAATGTATACCATAAATACTTTATGATTTCTACTGTAATTAGAAAAAATACATTGATGCAATTGATTCTTTATGTTTAGTAACAGTCTATCATATTATATTACATTTCCTATTCTGTTTTGTGTCTCATTCAGTAAAATTAATGTCAAGTAAAATCCCTGATGAGCTAATCAAGTTAGCAAATTAATTCCACACATTTTTAAGTAAGTGGCAAATCTTGCTGAAAGTTTACCTCTTCACAGAGACTCAACCATATTAGACTACTTCATGAGGAATTTGAATGTTGTTCTTGTCACAGTATCATCATGATCTCTTTCTAAATCCTAAGATTCAAGCAACGTACTTTCTGCTTTAATAAGTCAGGTTATAATCTGACTTAAAAATATTAAATTGTTAAATAAGTACCACTGTGCCAGTTCCTACTTCTTAATATGCCTGTAGCGCATACATACAAATATTTTCAAAACTGTCTGAATAGGTGAGTTTAGGAAAGACTTTCCTGCATGGCTAAGTAAGTGGCTCGCCCTCCTTTAAAGTTAACAATGACATATATTTCAGACAAGGTAGCAGCAGGACAATCCTTTCCTCTTCATTCTTATTTTGTTAAAAGTTAAATTTTAAGTTCTTTTTGTTTACATAGAATTATTTGAAATGGAAGAACTATTCCAGGAATTCATCATTTCTGTTCTATGTTGTGAGACCCTGGCCACTTAACTTATGCCTAAACGTTAGGTGTTTATGAAACAGTACAATGCAAAGCAAAATCCTAAGTCCCACAAAGTCAAATGCAAGAAGTAGATCTCACGTACTAAGCCACAAGGATTTTAGAAAAATATTTTCAAATTATGTAATCACTGTTACTTTTAATGTTAAAAAATGATGTAAACCTTCATATTTTGTCCAGAAGACATCTATAACATTAAATATTTAAATATCTTAGGCCATGTTTGTTGCAAGTGTATCAACAGCTAATCTTATTTACACTATCTGAAAGGTAGAGCCTCGTGTTTTTGAAAAAACATGTCATTAAAGGTGGTATGTTGTAATACACTTTCCTCCATTAGAGTCCTTCACAAATATCATATGATTTGCATGGGAAAGATAACAAATTCTAAATAAAGAAACAAAGTACAATGGAGCTGAGACATGGATGAATAATTCTATATATGCATTGAATGCTTCTGTAAGCTTGAAATAATCACTAACATTTTGTATTCTTCTTAATACTACAACACACCAGAAACTGTGTTTTTAGACATCAGAGACAGTCTCTATTGATACATCTGAAAACTTTACTTCACAGTTCTCTGTCATATTATCTTTTCCCACAAAAATTTTGTCAGTTTTCAGGAGTTCAGATGCCCAATTGTCATATGTCATAACATATGACACATCAAAAAAAAAAGAAAAAAAAGAAAGAAATTGGTATGTTTGGTGTCTCAGTATTTGCCTATGAAGCTTTGCTTCACAGTGTCAGAATTATGCTGATACATTTACTCATACAGCAACATCTATAAATGAGTGTCAATCAACTACAAAGACACATTCATCAAACATTTAAAAAATGATAATAACTAGCTAAATATTCATACTGTATTTTAGGATTTTATAGAACTGTTCCTCATAATGTTTGATCAACTCTGACATAACATTCACATCTGGGGCTGGGGAAGGTTAATATTTCTCTCCACAGTGAAGGTTGAAATATGTATTTTCATTTTGTTTAGTGCCAATTTAATTTTTTGCAAAATTTGTTTCAGAGTAAATTCAGAAAGAATTTATTAAAGTGATTTCTGGCTGTCTTTTTTTTTCTAACACTTTAGAAAAGCAAACATTTTGAAAGCGAGCATTCATATCTGTTTATGTGGACATTAAGTTTGCACCTACTTATGTCCATACTCTACTTCATTCAGCACATAATTCAGCCCAGGCATTTTTTTATTTATTTACCTGTTACAGGAAAAGAACAGAGAGCTTGTATACCAAAATCAAAAAATTCTGTGAGCTATAATTAAGGTTTTATTATTCATTATTTAAAACAACAATTTCAAAAGAGTGTTATGGTCCAGTTTATAATCCTGTGCAAGGGGCAAGACCATTCCTTATGACTACAATTAAAATAATGAAGTAGATGAGGTAGTCTGCCTAAGACATATTTGCTGCTCAGATGGTGTGGAAAAGAGCACTCAATATTGACATTTTTAAAAACAGAACAGCCATCCAAATGATAATAAGCAAATAGACAGAGAACACATTTTGCAATAGGCAGTGTGGAGAAAAAGAGTATACACCTTTATCATGACATGTTAGAAAGAGATTTCGGCATAGAAAACTGCTGGTTGTTTGCTCTCCCCTTCCCTCACAGGGGGCCATGTACAGCATTTCAGAAGTGAAAATTCAACAAAATAATGCTTGTACAAAATATTTATTAAAAAAAAAATCTAAAGTCTATATACTTCTCACCTCTCTTTCCCCATATTTAGGTCAATACTGAATACTTGATGACATGAGTGAGACTGCAACTATGATTTAGAATTATAGGTTATGTGAGAAATACGTGTGTTTGGCATAGCATATTTCCTTATTAAAAAAAAAAAAGATTTTTTTTTAAAGATGTTTTAAAAAAAAAAAAAAGACTGTGTGGTCAAAAAGCTCCTCTAAAATTTTCAGGTATGCCACTGTGGATCTGTGATGTAGCATTTTGTATCTTTTAAAATCTTTCATTCAGCAATATGGGTTTCTTTTCAGTGTGAACTGTTAAGCAGTGTCTCCATATAAGACAATATATGTCTTCTAATTTTTATCAGGAGCAGTTATTTACTAAATATCATCTACAAATATTTCTGATCTCTTTTTTGTCCTTTCATTCTGACACAGGACCATTCAATGGAACCTGGCAAGAGAACAGTGACTTTTATTCCTCTTTTCAAATAGCTCTTTGGCTGCTCTAATTTACATCAATGGCCTAGCTCTGATAAATGCTGCCTTCAAAGACAAACATGAGTTTTATGAACTTTTCATTACCGATACTGTTCTTTGTGACAATACTTCAAAGATCTTTATCAAAACAACTTATACATTATCTGATAATGCACAACAAAATTTTCTATTCACTGTATGAAGCTCTTAATGAACCACAGACATATATCAATAATTGGTTGGCCAGTATTGCTTTTTTATTCAGTAGTCAATACCTACTGTTGAATTTAACAGTAAATAATCAGGATTTCAGTACTAAGCAATTGCCTTAACAATTCATTAATACGATTAACATCTCTTTTGTTAAACCTTCTCTATCATATTGAAACAGGTAAGCAAAGTCTTGGGATTAATGATCATTGATTATATCTAAACAAATTTACAGGACAAAATAAACATAAATGCAAAACTATTGGCATGCACTATTCAGTGTGGTACAAGGCCATATATTGACTCAGGATTACACTGAGTTTTTACATGAAATCAAGTGTTCTGGAACCTCGAGTAATGGGGTACTCCGAGTATTATTACCCACTACACAGAATAACAACATATAAACCATAATCTGAGTATTTCAAGGATACATTAATCTTAAGTAAATGCTGGAGGAAGTCAATCAACTGCAAGACTATCTCTTTAGTACATAGAAACCATAGGGATAAAATAAGTACTTCCACTTGCTTTAAATTCTCACTTCCTGGCGTTCTTTCTAAACCGAGTGTCTTCTGAGGCAGAGGATCACAGTGCACAGATGTTTGGTGGTAGATGACATGAAATATCTGAGTGTTGGTCTTGGACTGAGAGTAGAACTGTGAGTAAATAAACATGACCCATGAGCTGTTCTCTAGACATGAGAGCAAAATTCATGCCACAGTTGTAATCCATATGTCTTTTCCTCCAAAACGAGGTTCCTTTGCCATCCTGTTCTCTGAACAGTGATCAGGCTTTGACTATGATCCAATCTGGCAGTGGCCTAAACCTTTCAAAACAGTGCTATTATTAAACAGTTTGTACTATAGTTAGGCAAATTCTTGCATCCTTCCCTTGTTTTTGTGTAACTTGCTAGTTTGGAATGTAACCTAAGAATTCATCTCCATAGTGTCCACAGCCAGGAAATATCATAAATATCAGAAAAATATAGAGCTCCTGTGCCAGGTGCTCTAGGTGGCCCTGCGTGTGCAGGGGGGTTGGACTAGATGACCTCTAGAGGTCCCTTCCAACCTTAGGCATTCTATGATTCTATGATTCTATGCTATCAGAAAAAAAATCAGAAAAAGAATGAGTATAAGCCTGTAAAATTTTTCAATAGAAGCATTAAGATGTACCCAAAAGGAAAATGTTTAAGACTGTACAAATGTGGAAGCACTGGGAATATCAGCAGAAAAAGAGATACAAAATGGCTTGTAATGATGTCACTTCAATTACAGGTCATCAAAAAGATCAGCCCGTGTCTGCACATGGCTTTTCAGGATATCTCTGATCAGGAAAACACAGAACAGCCTATACCCAGAAGTAAAACTAATGACATATTGCAGAACAAAGCCATTAAGACTACAGCAGTAACATAAAAAAGTACTGTGGTCATAAGACACTCAGACAGTAGAAAAAAAGACAGTGAATAAATGTTAATGATTCTCAGAGGTGGGACAAGACATAGAGACAAACGATCATAATTGCTGTAAGCTCCTAAAGGCTGCAAGAAACACCCATAAAAAACAGTGTGCAGTATCCCAAGAGCCATGATAGGGATTAGTTATCTCATCTATCTTAACCTTCATATCCTTACAAATAACTCTGGGCAGACAGCTTCAACTCACACATCTTGCCTGGGTGCTTGCTTGGGTATGAAAATGCTCACATGAGTGAAATCAGTTCTGTTTTAAAATAAGGTCACTTTTCATACTTAGGGTATTGCAAGATTTGTGCTACACCGCTGCCACAGTATTTAAGCAATATAAGTAATGGCTGCAAGATCACTGATGCAATTGTTGAGGAGGTCGAAATAAAAAAGTAGGGAAGCTAGCTGAGATTTACATACCCTAGTAAATGGAGAATTTTAATCAGAAAGTTGGAAATACTGAGCTCTGACCCTTATTCACACACTTGGGTCTGTTTTTTAACTATTGCTATTATAAAAATTCCATCACAGTTGAGTGTTCCCGTGTGTTCTCTCTGAGCTTGACACATTCTGTCTACTCTAATGCCATCTCAAGAAGAGAGTTTATTTTTTCTGTTAGTAAATATCTACAGAACAATAGAGAGAGGAATTCAAATTTGAATCTACTATTTCTTCAGAACACGAAATATGTTTCCTGAAAGAGTAATAATATCTTTTCCCATTCACCAAAATAAAAGATGTCAGGCCATGTCAGGATTCTGGTATGCAAGATATGCCATGCAAATACCTACCTAACAAGACCAATGGAGCTTAAGAGAAAGAGACAATTACAGTCTATCTATCTCAGTTGGAACTATGCATGAGGCAAGCAGAAAGCTATTTAGTCCATATTAAATAATATACATTTTTTAAAAAATTCTCTAAAGGAAAAAAAAAGACACTCAGATAGGGTGACAGAGCATTGGAACAGGCTGCCCAGAGAGGTGGTGGAATCTCCTCCTTTGGAAATGTTCAAAACCCACCTGGATGCAACCCTGTGCACTGTGCTCTAGGTGTCCCTGCTGGAGCAAGCAGGGCTGGACTAGATGATCTCTAGTGGTCCCTTCCAAACTCAGTCATTCTGTGATTCTGTGATTCTGCGATTCTGTGAAATAATTACAATCAAAAGCATTTAATACTGAAAGAACTAGATCTCAGATCTCTGCTCAGAAACTCACTAGGTTTTTAAGATCCTAACATTTAGGCATATGAAATCCTTCTAACTCCACCCTTAGGTCCTGTGGAAGAATGGCCTGGAAAAGGGGAAACTTAAGAGAAAACCTAGGGCCTAACAGAAGTTTTGGCATTACAGCAGCTTGCTGGAGTGATACACAGTTGCCGCTTCCAGGATGGCTGGTATGCACAGACTCTGCTCCTCCACAGTTCCCTGGGCAACACAATCTGCCCTCCTCACAGCTGCAAAGGGGAGTAACGGAGGCTGGAGCGGAGTGAAGACACCATGGCCAAACTCTGTTGCACTCCCTGTGCTGGGCTGCTGATAAGCTGCACAGTAGCTGCCCAACGGGAGATACATGGTAACATGTCCAGTGCTGAGCCAGCAAGGGTGGCAAATCACTCTTTTTGGATGAACTTTGCTTGAACTTTGCTCATTATAATGCCAACGCACACCTCCATCCCAAAAGTTACCCGCCTCTGAGGTATGACCACTCCTCACTGAGCGTGCGCCCTAAATTTTCGATTGACTGTACCTTTAAATGAAAGCGAGAAACTTTTTCACCAATCAATAACTATGTTAAGTATGACTATAGTCACTCAAGCTCCACCTGAATGTAAAGAAAAGTATAAAAGGTGAACTCAGGAGGAAAAGGGTGGGAGGGGAGAAGATTCCATCGTAAATCCTGGGTCAGTCGACGGGCTGATCCTCCTTTCCTCCCCTCTGATCGGGACACTGCCTGAGGAGACTCGAGACTGAGAGTCCTCTCCCATCTTCTGGGGTAAATGATGATTGCACATTTGTACCTCAGAGCTAGCTTAAACCCCATGCTGTAGTAGAGAATTTCCTATACTGACATCCGAAACCTGCTTGGTAAATGTTGCATTTGAATAAACCATGCTGTTTGTGAACTCGGCTACTTGTTTGCGAGGGGCGAGCGATCAGACCTACAGTTGACAGACTGTTCGTGAATCCGATACGGCCAGAGTCGAGCTTATAGTTTATCATACTATTTGGGAACTCGATTCACTCCTAGGAAGGTGATTGGACCTACAATCCACAGACTGTGAATCCGATACTGATTTGATATCTCCTTCCCTCCCCCCCGCCACCACTACAGTTTTCAAACTGCAACATTTTTTTCGACAGTCCCAACAGTTCTCTCCTTTGATGTGGACCAAATTTCTTTTATTGACAAGAACATAGATCAAACAGGAAAAATGTTCTTAATGTATTTTACTAAAGCAGGTAGGATGTTTCCAGATATTGACCAAAAAAAAAAAAAGGCAAAAAAGTTTTTTTTTTTTTTTTAATTCACTGGATTTTTTAAGCTGCCTATATAATTGCAGTCCTGTATGACCACATATAATGAAAAATAAGTCAGTTTTCATCAGTCTTCATAGCAACAGAGTTTAAGAGTGGAAGTGACATAAAAAAGGGAAGTAGTACATCTGTAGAGTTTATACATTCATATTTATTTCTCCACCTCTTTCTCTTAGTAACATACTTATAAACATCTGTATTTTAGCATTCTTTGACTGGTTTCTGAAAGTTATTTATTTTGGCAGTCATAAATGTTGTTCACCCATAGAAGACAGAGGATTAAATCTGATCTAGAAGATAATACCAAGAATTCCTAAAGTGTGACCTATAACTGACTCCCAGCCCACAAATTTCCCATATGGAACTTTGGATTTTCTGTTACTTTCAACTGATCCAAATAACTGGTCTCTTGTGCTTGGTAAATCCAGCTTTTTTTGCTTGGAGTTAAGAAGATTCTGTAGGATCCCTCTTTGCACTGTAATTATTACTTATGTTCCAGGCTATGTGTGGCTCTCTAGGCAACAGGGTGGATCCTGCCAGGATCCTCGTATAAAAAGGAATTTGACAGTCCTGGAATACATACAGTTGCACATGTATGAAGAAAAGCAACACACGTCTATAGGATAAGTAATAGTTTCAACAGAAGAAGATGCAAAACTAGTAAACCACTCTATCAATTTATAGATATAACTTTAAGGATTAAAAATAATTAATATTATTAATGTAGAATTAATGTTATTAAATATTATACATGTAATCTGAGAAAACACTTATATATGGATTAAAAACATTTGAGCCAGAGTTCCTTCTTGGTATGGAGTGTCTGACTATATTTTCTGTCAAGCTTTTATAGCTATTCTGCTTCAGTGATGCTGTATCACAACAAAGAATATTTTGCCAATATCTGGGAAGAGACGGTATTACGAAAAACTGAAGGTTCTGATATATATATATATGTCATTTAGATAGTCCTTTGTCAGACTCTGAATTTCTCTGATCCTTTGTACTGAAATGAAACGTTTGTATAGTGTTCTGAAGATTTCTTATACCAAAACAAACCCGAACCCACGAAAATAAGTAAAATATATTTGTGGATGTATCACAATTCCTGACCCTAAATTAATCAGAGGAGAAGGCAAAGGGCACAGACAACAGAGGCTTTGTACAGACTAGTTGCTACCTTGTGTAACAAGTAAGAAAGATATTTAGAGTCTCCCATGCAATCACTGCTTCTTCAGATTTTTTTTTTTCTTCTAACATTATTTTCTACCTTTAACTAGACTCCTCTTAATTAAATAAAACATTGACAAGAGATAAATTATAAGAAATATCACTTTCAGCTAAAACTAATTAGGGGTACTCTACACCTGAATAACAACACCAGAAGACAGAACTCGCACTTAACTACTAGTCCTTCATTGCTATGGCAAATAATATCTTGTACAGAAAGGCTGGATTGGACAATCTCCCTTCCAAGATTCCTTCTGACCTCAATCATTTTGTGATTTTGAAACTTGATAAAAACTGTAAGAATATGCTATATGATATTATTTTGTAAATATGAGAACTGGTGTAGTGTGAGATGATACATAGCTCAGACAAAATAATCCTGCTAGACATTTCTTTTTTTTCCAGACTGGTAACATATTAATGTTTTGTAGAATTAGATACTTACCTTTGCATAGCAGTACATATTCTGACTCTTGTTCGCAAAAGTCAACCCTCAGCACCTGGAGTTTTCACGCCAACACAATAGATTCCATATCTGTAGTGAGCAAGGATGTAATCTGTGAGGTAGCAAAAGACATGTTGCTGCAATACAAGAATGCAGTCCCTGAGATAGCAGAAGACAGAATGTTGCCATAACTAACTTCTGAAGTAGTAATAGAGAGCTCAAGGTTATGCGAACTGGTTGAAACAAAGAAGTTTGAAGGGCGCATGCTCGCTAACAGAAAGGTGAAAAGTTCACTGAGGAAGAAGAGGAGCCTTCAACCAAAAAGACCACCAGAGGGCTTGGAAGACCCCCTAGCAACAAGGAAGGACATGCGCAGAAAAGGAAGAACTTTCGAGAAACGGCGATAAGAAAGGAATAAAAGGCGCTTTCGCGGGCTATAAGATGCGCGCAGTTGGTGGAGCAGAGACTCCCTGGCCGCCCAGCGCTGCTTGCTTGCTATTTACAATAAAGCAGACTGGCAAATCCAAATCAGTTGGCTCAGAGGATTTGTCCGTTTATAACAATATCCATGAAACAGAATTCTAATGATGAATGTTAGGAGCGTTAGGATAAACTAGAACATCATTTAACTTTATCAGTCTACTAAAACAAACAAACAAACAAAAACACAAAAAAGTATATTTGGTCAATATTATATATGGAGGAAACCCCAAAATGGTTCATAATCGGTCTTAATGGTTTTCAGATTTTAAAGATAAAGAGTGAATATCAACACTATGTTAACATCCTGAAGTCCCAGCTGTCTAAAATGATAGAAAAATCAAGTGATATAAAACTCTTATGAGCATGTCTCTGGGGAGCAAAGTCAGGGGTTCCCTTACCAAACTATCCAGGAAAGTTAACTACTTACTGCTATATACTTACATAGATATTCCTAAAGGCAGCAGAAAGATAGGTGCTTAAGAAGTAAGCAGTGTTTTCCTAGGGCTTAGGTGATGAGATCATTATTCTTCTTTAGGGTAGATGACAGCGGAGTCATTTCTAAAAACAGATAAGGAGTTCCTAGAGAGCAAGAGATGATTCATACTTCTGTAGGCAAATTTTATTTATTGTTTATTTAGACAGTTTATCCCTGACACTTAAAATATTGAAATAAATCATAAATACTTCACAGAAAATACAATGAAAATACAACAAACTGAAAAATGAAATATTCATTTATTATTTAACACAGAACGATTTTCTTAAATCAAGACACAGAACAATGCAACAGGACAGAACAAGTTCAATATTCTTATCTGCTTCTATATTTACATCTTGGTTACATTTTTTTTTTAGCATTGCTTACAGGAATAGTAATGCCAGAAGTCTGTAAACTCTCCCTCTAGATAATTTTCAAGTACAGAGACCTTGAATATTTTTACACATTAATTATATATTTATTTATTTATATCATAATCTATTTTTTCAGTGTTATACTCTGCATATGATGAAGACATTATGACATAATGTATATTCTCACAAGCGCCATTAAATCTACCCTAGTATATTCTATCTTGTTGCAATCATTTTATTATTATTTCAACTATCTTCATTCTTAAACAGAAACAATCATTTTAAAAAGAAAGAATAAAATAAAAATAATTAAACTAGAATGGGATTTTGCTTTTTCTTCTCTGCTTAATGGGATATTGGCATAATCTCTTCTACAGGATGTAGTTTTCCTGCTTATTTTCTGGGAAAAATAATAATAATAATAATAAAAAAATAAGAAAACTAAGCTACTAGCTGCATAAATATTTTTTCCTCCTTTTTTCTTGGACTGCTTGAGCTAAAGAAGAATCCAGAAGATGTGGTGATTATTTTATGAGTTCATCACTTGCAATTTACCAAGCAAAACGTCCAAGACCAAGTTGCTGTCATTTCTTCCTGGTACAGCTGGGATGGGATAACTGCTGGTGTTGCTGCTGCTGTGATATGCAAACAGCTGTACAAGCCACTCAACCAAGTGAAGCTGGATGGCAGCGAGCTGCTGAATTCAAGCTGCTGATTATTTGCAACAACCAGCGAAACACCATGATATTGGTTGCTATAGTGGTTTAGAAGTCATGCCAGGGAGGAATTTTTGAGGGTTTCATGGAAGGTCTTACTTCCAGCTGGTATTTCGGGTATTACCCCCCTAGATTACCTAAATGTCAAAAGAGAAGTTTAGGAGTAAAGCCACAATGATAAGAGCAAAATGGAAATGTTTCTGCTGTGTGTGTCTGGTGGTAAGAGCCAGCTGGCTCTTTGGACAGAGCTGTGAGTAACACGCAGCAGGCAGTGGGTTCAGCTTTTCTGATTTGGGTGCTCTGAGCAGATAAACACCAGCTCTGGTGAGATTCATCAGGAATCACAGAGAGTTGTTTTGTTCTGGAGACACTTCCTAGACTGGAAATGTGCCCTCACATTTCACTAGTTTAGCTAGCATGATTGTGTAATCCCTGAAATATTAATACAAGCCATTCATGTAATCAGTGAAATAAGGGATGGGCTCTCAGGGCTATAGAGAAAAGTTCTCCCTGAAGCAGGGATGCTTATTTTATAAACAACTACATTTGTTTTATAAGAAAAATATTCTGTTTTATAAGATGTGAGATGTTTACCGTTTGTGCTCTAAAATACCTCCTTACCTCCAGGACTCAGACATTTGATCAAATTACTCAGCAGTTTAACAAATCTGCATTCTTTAAATGAGCCTCTGTGCTTTTCATGTTGATAGCCCATAGCAAATGTGAGACAACTCAATTTAGCACTGATCTCTTTTGCTGTGGATTAAACTAAATTTCATACACCTCATACTTGCTGTGAGACAAACAGATGCGTAGAAATGACTGCTGAAAATTATCCAGCATATGAAAACATGACAGTGTCGCTGATCCTTAAATCATTCTTCTAGATAAATGTGCAAAGAATTTTAAATTTACCCTCAGGCTAGATGATAGATTTACTGACGGGAATCTGATAATTGACAAATTAAAACAGTTTTTCTCTCAATTCTTGTACGTCTCCTGCTATCCTCTAGAATTATTAGAGCCAACAGACAAATTTGAAAGTTAGTCTTTTTGATTCTCTTTCCCTTTCATAATTTGGCTTTGATTACAACATTTTCATTTAGAGTGGTGCTCTTCTCTAAAAAATTACCTGAAGCAAAATGCCTGTATTGTTTTGAAAGTACTGATACATGTCTTGGATACACTTCTGAAATGAAGTGTACTCTGTCCATCTTGCAATGGCTGAGTGAACCTGAAGTGATTTATATTAGGTTTAGTACTGCTGCTCACTGATGTAGAACAGGAAAATTCATAGTGACCTTAATTTCACACAGCAGTTTTGGGATTTTTAAAACATCAGAGTCCATGAAAGTCTCATTGGACTGGTTCCTCTAGGTAGAGAGACCACAGGGGTTTCATCCTCCTGACTCCTCTAACTGAGCCTGTTGAACTCTTGTGAAAGTGTGATCCTAATTTCCTAGCCCTGCTGAAACTCAAGACTTTTGAGGATATTCAGGTATTTTGCATTAGATGTTCTAGATGTATTTTGGCATCTGGATACTGGCTGTCTGTTAAACTGGAGAGGCTGACAAAGACAAATTATATTTCCTTCACATCAATATCTGCAATCCATCAATAGCAAGATATCTTGAGACATGTTTGCTTTCAACAGATTGGCATTTGTTGGCAAAAACATTTAATTAAAACTTGAGCAGTTCTTTTAGGGTAATTGCTTCCAGACATGGAATATTTTTAGCTGGCAAATGAAGAGAACTGTGAATTGGTATTTATAACTGCAATGAGTCCATATTATAACAAATCAGAAAATCAATGCCATAGGAATGTCTAGTGAAGGAGAGAGATATCAGATTTTTATTAGATATCAGATTTCTTGTCAAACTGCTTGCCCCTAATTTTAACAGATTTAATCTGAGTGTTCCAGATGCTGTTAAATTTCAGACTTTTATAGAGACAGTTACCACATATACTAGTGTATACTTTGCTTATATTTTTCCCATCCCATTAGTTTTCCTTTGTCTTCACTGACTTATGAATTCAGACCAAATTCAAGAGCAGTTATTAAGAGTTCAGTCTTATTTCATTGCCTTTTCTTTAGGTACAAGATCATCAAGAACTGAAGCAATGTAGAATTTCTATTTACGTCATGTCGTATTTTACCTGTAAGGAGCAAAACGATCATAAAGAACACAGAGTAGTTTAAAGACTGTTTTTAGAACGACTTGGAAATCTATGCATGAAACTATTCAGAGGACTAGAAATAGATTCACTATGTTGCCTTTGGGACAAATTTTTGAAGGCCAGAAAATCTAGCTGCTACATTATAGTTGTGAGGCTACTGCAGAATATAGCCAGCAACTTACTGGAACAGTAATCTTTTTTGACTGCATCCATTCCACCTCAAAACTGACAAACTCCCAAAGGTGCTTTGCTGAACTAATGAAGGGACGTTAAGGAGAAGGAAGTAGAAATCTGCTTAATCTGAATTCCTCAGTTCATAAAGATTTTCTTTTCTCTAGGGAAAGAGGTGTGATCTTAAGTAGTGAAACAGCCTGAAAACTTTCAGTTAAGCAAGATTCAGCTATTGGAAGAATAGGAGATGAAGTAATTACTGAGAATACAGAAACAAGATACAATAAGATGTGGTAACCACTTAGATCCACACTAGCGGAACTCCTTGAAAAGCACCATAGAATATAACATTTACCAATTCCATTAACGGTGGAACAAGTGAAGTTAGTGCTAGTGTTCCACTAACAGAGAAACAGTGGCTAAGATGAACCTTTTTTTGGTTGTTATTTTATTATTATTTTCTCACTGGATGTGCTTAGATTTTCAGGTGAAGTTTCCTTAAAAAAATTAGTTTTAAGAGCTGTCTTTTTGATTGTTTCTCTTTCTTTATCTGTAGCTGCTTCATTGCAGTAATTTCACTTTGTATATGAGTTCATTGTAAATAATTCTCTTACTGGAATATCTGTAGAGAGCCACTAAATGTAGGTATTTTGGATCCTTTATTTATTTATTTATTTATTCTATGCTTTTTGCATTTGCAGTAGTGAGAATGCAGTCTATTAAGGACACTTTAGAAAAAAAAACAGAAAACAAACAAACAAACAAAAAAACATAGTCACTGGGCTTAGTCATTTATTCTGAAGTATTTAAAGTAAAAGTTGAAAAATCTCTTCAAAACTGTCAGCCTCTCACTTGTGTCTTTTTTTTCTCAGGTACAAAAGCCTTTGATATTTCTCAGTGTTTCTTCAAAAAAGATAAAAAATATTTGCTAAATTGCCTCCTGGAAACTTAAGGCTAAGGTCTTCAGACCTGTTCTTTTTCATAAGGAAGGAAAAAAAAGTGCAGTGTTTAAAAAATGTTACATAAATGAAACATAATTTTTTTAAAAAAAATGTTTATTTTGTACTGTAGCCTGTCACAGGACAGTGAACTTCTAAAATATTAACTGTTCTGTTTTGCATTTAAAACAGATTCTCTCCAAAACTAAACCATAAGTATTATGGCAGACATCTAGACTGCTGTTGCTAAAGAGTCATTGTAACTCCGATTGGAAACTGGGAACTCTTCAGTAGCAAACACACTAAATTCTGTTATCAGAACTTCCCTACAGGAAATATGATTTTCAACTGAAAATCATAGAAAAGAAAATTATGTGTGTTCAAGGACCACTAGAGCCAGAAGCCTGTATAGAATGACTTGCTTTGGACATACCCGCACAGTACCCTATGTAACTTTTGTAATCCCCGGATGACAAAGACAAGAAAATATTACTTAAAAAAAAGCCTTTGAGAAGAAAATAATTTGAAAGAGTTTGAATACCCAATATTTAAAATTAGTTAAGCTTTTCACTATTTTTATTCTAATATATTTTCCCAGTTGCACTATCCTTAAGATAATTTCCATAGTTATCTCTCTGACCTCTGAAGATCATCAATTCTGAATGACAATATATTTAAGTATAACTCTCTATATAATATATCAGCTTTAATAATTCAGAATTTAAAAGCTTATTTTTAATGTTGCTATCTTTACATATATATTAACCAATCTGTACACCTTGCCACCAATATTATTAAAAATGCTTATCAACATATTTATTAGGAATTTTGAGATGGCCTATCTGATATAAGGCATAATTAGAATTGTAATTCAGATTTCAAAGAAAAATAAAGGCATATAAGAAAGAAACAAAAATGGCAGAATCAGAGTAAATCATATTTAAATCATTTTAGTTTTTGTTCTCATCCAACTTTAGCTCTTATAACTAGCCCTACTTCTGTATCATAATGAAGGGTTTGTTGTTTACCCTCCCACAAATGATTTTTCTGTGCAGTGTGTGTCATAGCACTCACAAGCTATTCTTACTTGAGGTACAGTAAATAGAACTCAGCAACTCAGCAGCATAATGCCATGAAGTGGTAGGCTGGCTTAATGCCAACTCAATCTGCCTCCTTTAAAATCAAACTTCATTATTATGTGCACTTTTTTTTTCATTCAAGAATCTCAATTATAGATGTCTGAAACTTGAAGAATTACATAGTAAGTCTATAATTAGGAGAGTTTTGACCAGTTTTAGTCTCACATGGCTTTATAAAGAGCAGCTCTGAGTTATGAAATTATTTTTACCAGCAAATATGGAGATACCAGAGGAGTCCATCTGAAACCAAGAGGAGCACCAAGAGAATGCTCATTTGCCTGCAGGCTCCAGAATCACTTTCCTGAGGCCACAGCTCCATGGGATACTGACTTAGCTTTGATCAAAGAGATTCTTTGTCTGCCTGTAACTCTAATTTCTTGTTCTTATTTCACTCTGCTAATGACAGTGTTTTCAAAGTAATGCTTTCAAACCAGACCACTAAGCATTAGGTTTCTCTCTGCAGCTAAACCTTTCACTACCTAGCCATTCACCAGTCATCCCTTCTCTTACTGCTTGATCTCAGCCTCCTGCTCCTTGTCCTGTGTCAGTTCTGATACTTTGAGGTTAAACCACCATAGACCCACAAAATCAACTGTAGGACTCTAGATCATGGTTTCAGGGCCAGATGGTCAACAGCAGAGCCCTTGGTGAGACTGGCAGAGACCCCATGAAGATCCTTTCCATAATGTCATTTAGATCAGTGTAGCTGTAATATGCAAGTGTCCCACAAAATTAAATGAGCTGAAAATAGCCCACTAGAAATCATAGAATCAATAATTATTTTTAGTCTGGCCCTTTTTAGAGATCAAATCTATATTACAGCCCTGCAAAGAGTTTGGCTAGGAAAATGGTTAGCCATGTGTGAGGATGAAATGGTGAGCAATTACAGGATGAAAGGGGAGAGGGGAGGCAGGAATCTCTTTGACTGCAGTGATGAAAGTCACTAAACTGGTGAAATTACAGCACTGGTCAATGAAATTATACACTTGTTATTTTGATTCAAGAATTTTCTATCTTCCCACATTTATATCTTTCCTCTTTAATGCTTAACTTACTAAGTTTGTCCCAGTTACAGAGGGGTTACAGGGAGAAAGATAAGGGTTGCATACATAATATGGGGGTATATGCATACATATTGAATGGAGAAATGGCCCTCAAACAACCATTTGAAAATCTTTAATTATATTATCAGGACTGAAAGAAATATGTCAGAATTTCACTTACTGTCTTATATAGCACATTTCTTGAAGAAAAAAAAATCTTGTAAAAGACGATTATAAAATATAAATATCTGCCTTATAGCTGTTTTTGTCCTAGAAGATAATGCATCTGATGATAACTTCAGCACCACTGAGGTAGTAAAACACAATTACTCTAATTTAGTGTGACTAAATAATATAAGACCAACATGAAAGATTACTGTGTTCATCACTGCATCTTGCATATGTGATTTAGAGGGAAAAACAACAGCAACAATAGCAAATCTAAAATCCAAAACATTTAGAGTTTTTCTCTGATTAGTTGCAAGAGATACTGCTGAAAAGCAGGAACATTCATTAGGTCAACATATTTAATTAAAAAAAAGAGAAAGAAGAAAAGAAAAGAAATTTACCATTGTGAGAAAACCATTATCATAATTATTTATGCATTTTTATAAATATATTATTCCTTGTCTAGCAAGACCAGCTTAGGAACATTTTGTCAAAATGATTAAAAAAGGATTGTGATAAAGTTTAAGCTTTTGTGCATAAAATTACCCTTCGCAATGACAACATTATTTTTATTTTCTTATCTAGTTTTTCTATGGTAGCTTAGCTGAATTAATATTTGAAGTCTACAGAAAACTGCCTATCAAGAGTATTACAGATTCTAAAATTCTAGAGAGTCTATCAGACTCAAATAATATGGGGCTCTGGTAGGGCACAGTGATGCATAATCTAGTTGCTCAGATATATAAGTTGACTTCTGTGCTCAATGCCACATAGTTTACTTGACCTTGAAACAAATCACTTGGAACTCAGTTATCCCTTTTGCAAATATTTAGCTTAGAATAAACTGGAGAGGTGACCCCCCATTAGATATACTGAGAACATTGTTTTCTAAGATTAGATCCATGCAACAAAAAGGTAGGATTATAGTGTTGCTTTATATCAAAGTGTTAACACAAAGGAAGTCTCAAATGTGGATGAAAACCAAGGCACGTACCCAGTCTTCATGAATAGCTTGTATTCTAGCTTATAACCTCTGAGGAAGCCTGCATTTGCACATGTTTACAGAGTAGCACTTCATCATTTCCCAGGAGTAATTTAAAGATCATGTCTGAAACACTGCAACAGAAAGAATATCTATAATTGCACCAGCATCCATGGGAATTTTGTGGTTGAAAAGTGAGCAGAGGTTGGAAAAAATGTCATTTACAATACGCCAAGTCTTGTCAAATGAAAGTAGCTGCCCTAAATTTAGCTGTAATAATACTGATCATCCTTTCTCTCCTACTCAGACTTCTATGGATTTTCATTTTATTTTCTTTTTACTCTCTTCCAACTGTTTCTGTGATTTCAAACCAATACATGCCTTCAGCCCTCCGTCACTGATTTCAACTTTATCTAGAGCTGTTCTAACCTTGTATTGATTATTGCTGAGCTACAGGAGACCTTCTATCAACTTGCCTTTACTGAAACATTGCCGCAAGTGGTAAACAATTCAGAGCCGGCTTGCAGCACCACTTCACTGTGTTCCTTAATGAAATTCTCACTAAAGACAGATATATTCTTATTTTTTTTCCATCCTTGCCATTTATTTCATAAATTACTATCACCTCAACCATTATTTTAACAGTAGCCACTGTAGCATTTCTTAAAGGTAGTCATTATGAACTTGTGTCAACAGCTATAGTCTTTAGGTCCACCTGTAGATTAAATACGTGGGAAAAGCAATTGCTTTCAAAGGAAATTTCATTGGATGATAAGTGTCAGTGAATTAACATAGTTTTTTTTATCTGACATGAGAGTTGTTGACCCCAGCAGTGTAAAATTAAACAAGAAGTGAAGGGAGTCTATAATTAAAAGTGTTTTTAAGATCAATATTCTTTGACTAAATGTTGGGCTAATTATTAAAAATGAAAAACTTGCCAAATCTAATACAAATAGTGAAGTGCTTTGGGGAAAATTGTAACCAAAGATCACATTAACTTTCTCAGGTAGAATTTAACTTGCATCATTGCCAGGAAACAGATAGCAGGTCATTTAAATTCAAATGCAGAAAGAGAATATTTAAAAACAAACCAGCAAGTAAAACTTGAGTATATGAGTTTCCTCCAGTGAAATTGTTCAGTCTAAAATTGTTTTATGAAGATCCTAAAGGGAAAGTCTTTTAGAATATTCACATGTTCACAGCAGGTGTTTTAAATTAAGGGTGACTAAAAACCATGATATCTACAGATATTTCAGACATCATTGCCATGAGTAGAAAAAATAAGTGTGATGATTAGTTATTGGGT
Organism: Crypturellus undulatus; assembly: GCA_013389825.1. Lineage (NCBI taxonomy): Eukaryota > Metazoa > Chordata > Aves > Tinamiformes > Tinamidae > Crypturellus > Crypturellus undulatus. The sequence continues at coordinate 116,196 of VWPW01024093.1, read as the reverse complement.
GCTGGCCTGCACTTAGTCTGAAACAGATCTGTTGTTGGTCAGATCCTTAACTATTCCTGCAACATAGGATCCCTGGATCTGGCTTTTCCAACTGCAGGTGCTGATCAATATGCCAGAGATATGTTGTTTATCTTTTCTTGCTTTCCATGATTCTCCATTCCCAGTGCTGTTAGCAGGCTGAGCTGTGGAACATCTACACTCATTGCATGCTGCTTTGTGATTATGGTGTTCTTCTGATCAACAAGAGCCAGCATGGAGGTGTGACCTATCTGCAAGCCTATGTTTTACTTGTACATTTTGCATATCCACGTTTTACGTGCCAATGTGGCTAATACATGCATTTTAACCTTCTGTTTCCTACTGATCACAATCAGGGCCAACCTTTAGGCCTACATATCAAACATGTAATTAGATACTGCTTTTAAGCACATCATGACCAAATTCCTTTCTAGGACGTAGGCACATAAATCTTCTGCGTAAGGTAGATCTGACTTGTTTCCGATTTTCTCTGATTTTATTTTCATTGTGTATTTCTCACAGTTCCCATCTTCCTCCTCAGCACTAATTCTGCATGAATTAGTAGAGGCTATCAGATAAGGTATTGATGAAGACAAAAATAAGAATTAACCGTAAGTGTATCCAAGAACATTAAAAACAAATAAACAAACAAACAAACCCACCCTCAAGTCAAACCCACTAACATTTTTTTTTTTTATATTGATTACTGCTAAAAGAATTCATATTCCATTTTGGAAAAGGTCGGAAAAATAAAACACTAATCCCTGATAACCAAGTAGCAAGTAATATGATGGAAGATAGGGGTGTGGTAGATGATAGCAAAATATTTTTTATATATACACTTTTTTTTTCTGACAATGCTGTCTTCTGCTACCAAATTTTCTAACAAATCCAATTTTAACATAGTCTCATGAATGGTAAGAGCAATTGGTAATTTAGATTTTTAAGTAATGTCCCAGTGGATGTGCCACTACCTCCACATTGCAAGACTTACTACTTGTTCAAAGAATGTGGAGAGGGGAAAAGAGTAGAGGTTTCCATAGAAACCTTTAGTAGTTCGAAGTAAAATTGCATAAAATGAAATCATTATCACTCAACAACTGAGGAAGGCAGCTCAGCTGATGAAGATGCCGAGTTTTAAATAACTGATGGTGAGTAATAGTTGTGTGTTTTTTTTCCCTATCTTTATTTAAGGCATTACTATGCCTTAAAAATAAAAACAAATAAATTTTAAAAAGTTGTATTGTGTTTAGCAATTCTGAAAAAAAAAAAAGATTTTTAATTCAGAAATAGTGTAGGTACATCTTGTGACTTAGTGTTACACAGAATATGTGTTGGTATCCATGGTAACTCAGGAGATTTTAAAGATCACACTGTTCATTTATCGGGAATATGAACAGATTGTTTGTCTCCTGGTAGACTGCAAAATATCCTGTTACTGTATGTTGGTAATAAACTCAAAATGGCTAAAAGAGGTTTCATTTCACTTGTCTTGCAATAACCATAGACAAATAGATAACTCTACTCACAACGGATAATGAAAATATATAAAAAAAATAAAATCTTCTTAAGTAAATAAAGCCTGAAATGCTCCTGAAAGTGTAAAATGACATATTGAACAAAAATTTCTTTTCATAATCAAGAGAAGAAAAACATATATCCTTGATAAAATTATATCTTTTTGAGTTAGGGTATTTCTAGACTCAACTGATCGTCTTCAGCTGATTGAAATAAAGCAGGCACTGCAATGATGTAAATCCCCAAAGGGTTTTTAGTCTGCTAACTGTAGGTGAGAAATATATGGGCATGGATTGAAAGACTAAAATTGAGCTATGCTTTTATAAATGTAATTGATTCCTAGGAGATGTGATAGACATAAACATTTTTTTCAAATATGTGGAGAGGAAAAGGTTTGCTGATTTTTTTTTTTCACAATCAGCTCTAAAAAATATTTACTGAGAATGAAAAAGTTTTTTTGTTGTTTTTATTTTTTTGTATTTGATATTTTACTTTATTATTTTATTTTAAAAATCTTCCTATAAAAATCTACAATTTACTGCACTTACTTCTGTAAAGGAGAAAGTATGAGTTCTTCTCACCACAATTGTTCTTGGCCACTGCAAACCTAAGCCTAAACTGGGCTTAAGAAAGCCTAATGATGAAACTTGTACCTGCTATCCAGTCTCCTGCTGGCCACATAGTGAATAACCTAAAAGCTCCCAGAAAAAATACTAATAAAAAAAAGGCAAGCATCAAATTCTTTGGTACCTTAGATTAATTCTGCCATAGTCTCTACTGGGACAGCAACTGCTGTCCAAGCAGTCTCAGAGATCAAGGTGAGGAGTTCCAAGTCCCTGTTTCACTATGTTGATGAAAAAGATATATACAGGCACAGTAGGATCATGGGCATATTGAAAATTAAAAGATTATTCAAAAGAATATCCATTCTTCTTTGTTGATTTTTAGTGACTTAAAGTATATTTCTTCTATATCCCATCCTTCAAAATCACTCAAAATCAGTCTTTCCCACATGCTCTGATGAAATTTAGGAAAAGTAAAGAGATTCTTTTTGTTTTATTTTTTTTTGTTTTGGTGGGGGGGAAGTCTATTGGAATTAAATACTTTGCATCTGTGAAGAAATACAAGTGCTGCTTTGTAACAATTTCTAATACATTTTTGTAATGAAAAGGAGCATAAGTATAACAGGAGTAATTGGAGCCAACCAAGCATTTAACTTAGTCAATATATTCTGTAAGATTTTTTTTATCAGAAAAATACTAAAGAAATCAATAAAACTCGGCAAATTCACCAGGAGAAATGAGGCTATAAAAACAACACGAGATAAGGAGTGAAATTGCATATTGATGCAGGAGATCATTAAAAATGAAAAGTTTAGTAGTTGACAAATCAAATTATATGAAAGTGCTGTAACAAAGACAAATCTGAATAAAAGTTAAATGTCATCCCCACAATTTGTTAACATTTGTCCTTGACACTTCAACACCTAATACACAGATTTAGCAACTAAGTCAGTCTCTTTGATACACTTCAGCTTCTGACTCAGACATGGCCATATCCAGTCCACATTCTTGTCATTCAACATTGATTTTCCCATGTAGCTATACATTTCTTAGTATTTTATTTCTATTAATTCACTTCTACCTCCACGCTCTTAATGCAATCATTCTTTTGCAGACACTGCTCGATTTTTTGTTCGTGTGTTTTTATCACAAGCATTTTTCTCTCTGTAGTCCTTTTAAGAATAGTGTGTGTTGCTTGCTTTCCTCAACTCAAGGTTTGGGCCTTTTGTTTTGTTTTCCTTTTTGTTTTTTGTCCTCTCTGTCCTTCCTCCGTTCGCCCACCCCAGTAGTGACTTACAGCACCTTAAAGCCAGTCAGATAAAAAATAAAATAACCTTGCTTTCTAAGAAAAATATTTATTTATGTGTTTTTTTTTTTTTCATAGGACTTTACTCTGAGCTACTAGTGACACTAACAGTTATAAGGGTTGAAACGAATCTTATCGGTAACACGGAATTATTTCTGTCAGTGATCATCTTTTAGCACCAAAACCAAGATTAATATCACCCATTTTTACATAGCTTTATCTGTGTAAAGATAGATCAACTCCCTTCAAATCAAAAGAGAGAGGGAGAGGCTCAGAAAGGCATATTTGACTATTTTATTTTAAACATTATTTAGATATCCAAACACACTTATTTATCTCCAACGGGAGATAAAATAATATAAAATACAAAGGGAGTCAAGACTGGAAAATCTAGATATAGACATCTATGTCTTGATCCCTTTGACCACACACAATTAGTTCTTTTTGAGTTGTCCTAGGTCATCCTGCCTGGACTTGCATGCCCTTTTTGAAAGGCATGGGTTTCCAATATGTACTCTGTGATATCTCCTGGTCCTCTGAGGATGTTTCTTATACCCTTAGGTTTAATTTGAGAAACTTCAGTTTTAATTTAGTGAAATTAGAATAGAAATTGGACCAATGAAATCAACCGTATTTTACACGTAAGTACACATTCCTTCTGTCTTGAAAATTAAATTGTGATAGTGCTGTAGTAATTTAAAATATCTATATACAGATCTACTATAGCCCATATGTCAGATTTTTGTTTTGTTATTTAAATGATATTACAGTGATCACCGAGTAACTATTGAGAAGGTTCTACTGATTTCAGTTTAATCAACTGTGTGATTTCGAGGCTCTACCAAATAGAAACTTTGCTAATATTTCACTCTAAACATTGAGTTTAAAAGTTCCATTTTTCTCTTTAATATTTCCCTTTGACATTTGTTTTCTTTTCCTTTTTAATATTTAAGCACAGAGAACAACTTAGATTTTCAACCAGTGTCATCTAAGAGAACATGCTGCTCTTGAAATAAGCTGCAATTACAAAAATATTATCCTTTATAGTCATATCGTTCTTTCAGTATATTAATGATTCAGCAGTTGCCTCCATCCTCACTCTGTAGATTCCAGTTGTACCAGGACAGTCTACTTTTTATTATGCTATGTGTATAAAGACTCTTTGTGGTTCATAACTCTAGAAAAGAACTGTGAGTGATTGCAGATGGCATAAAAATCAAAATCTCTTGCTTTTCAGAGTTCTTTCAAGGTTGAATTAATCATAGACTGTTCAAATTCTCCAGGTGTCTTTTTTTTTTTTTTTTTTTTTCCCACTTCCTCTACAGGAAGTTTGGTTTTTGATAACCCATGAACGTATACTGTCTATTCAGATACTGACATTGGAGTACAGCTTGGCAAGTATGTGATCCCAGTTCACTTCATTACCATTTGACAAGCATCCACTTCAATAAGGCTGTATAAAAAGTCTATGCTCCTTCAAATGATGTATGAGGATGTATGAGCTGTGTGCTGGGAAGACAGATGTGTAGCTATAGATGCACACACCACTGGAGAATTTGTAGTTTTACTATCTCTTGATATAATACAGTGTGAACAAAGTAGAATGTTGGGATCATTTTGCTATTGTATTCTGAAAAAAAAAGTGTTAAATGATAGCTAAGGAAACATGTTTGCTGATATGGCATATATATCAACAGGTTGATTGCACAGTGCCTGGAAGTTGAAGGCAGAGCAGTTCAGAGAGGTGGATGCAAGGTGAGAGTAACAAATCTGGTGCAACATAAGAAGTTAGCATTCTGGGTGGTGGTGGTGGGGCAGGGCAGAGCTGGCCCAGTCCTGGTCACCACATCCTACCCGCTCTCCTAAGGACACAGGACCCTGGGGAAGCCAGAGCAGCCTTAGCCCCAGGAGAAATCAGGTACCACTGAGGGTAACTGGAGTCCCTCAATAGCCAGGTAGGGCAGTGGAGATATAAAATGAATATGCCTAAAGCTAGAATTAAAAATATTATCTCTTCTATATTAGCTTATTTTACCATGAAATTACAATAATCTATTCTGTTCTTACATCTGCAAGGATGTAGGCAGCACCTGGAGTTCTCTGAACTGAAATGTGTTGTTGTTTTGCATGTAAATGCATTGGTATATACATTCAGCTATCAATTTTATACCCATTGCATTGACACCCAGTGCTGGAGATTTCAACAGTGTTTTCAGAACATGAATTTTACCTCTGTAAATTGAATATGAGAGATTTTCAACAAAGCAGCTGAGGTGTATCAGCAGGGGCATTCAAGGAAATGACCACATAGCAGGAACATTCATGATCTCAGAAGACACAATTATTTCATCCTGTTCATCACAATAAGATCCAGACTGAACCTTTGGGAACAGTCGGGAAAAAGTGAGTGAATACAAAGTTTAAAAATATCTATTCATATTAGTTCTTTATTAAAATAGTTTCAGCTAGCAACTTTGCCATTCTCCATCTCCTCAAACCAGTTTAGGATGGCAAAGGTAACTGAAGCAATGAAATGTATTTCAGCTCTCTCCTTTACGATGGAAAAGTTAATTTTGATAAATTAGTTCCACATTTATGAACATGAATTTTATTTAGTTCCATATTTATGAATAACAATGATGACACAAAGATGATTAAGGGACTGGAGCATCATGATATGATGAAAGACTAAGAAGTGAGCTGCTTAGCCTAGAGAAGAGAAGACTGAGAGGAGATCTGATCAATGTGTATAAATACCCGAGGGGAAAATCTAGGGAGGATGGGGACAAACTTTTGTTGTTGGTGGCCAGTGATAGCACAAGGGGTAATGGGTACAAGTTGAAACACAGGATGTTCCATTTCCATGTGAGGAAGAACTTCTTTCCTGTGAGGGTGACAGAGCCCTGGAACAGGCTGCCCAGAGAGGCTGTGGAATCTCTTTCTCTGGAGATCTTCCAAACCCGCCTGATTCCCACCCTGTGTCATGTGCTCTAGGTGTCCCTGCTGGAGCAGGGGGGTTGGACTAAATGATCTCTAGACATCCATTCCAACCTCAACCATTCTGTGATTCTCTGATTCTGTGACATTCTTGTTCTGAATTGATAAAAAACATTCCAAATCCCAAACTTTGCAGCTTCTATGTTAAACACTTCATGTAAGAAAACATTCTTAAAAATCTTATCCTTTCCTTATCTGACTGTGATAATACTAATAATTGCAGAATAGAGCTTTTTTATTAGGAAATATTAAATTATTTTACAAAAGTTATCATCATCCCTGTTTGTTTGTAAAGTGAGTTGACCAGAAGATACAGCAACACAGCAGTAGAGAAACTGTATCTCTGCACTCCAGTGGAAAACAACTTTTTGCAAGGTATCTGAACAATTATGGTCCTCTGTTTTGGACAATATCGAGCTCTTAAAACAGGCACATTTGAACAAAAGGAGAAATTTATGTCTTGGAAGAAGAAAAGTTTGTTTCAGCATAAGACAGAACTAGCCTATCCACTATATTTTTTTCAGGCTGTGTTTTATGTGGTCATTATGCTTTTGTTCAATGTATTTTTAATATGTTAATAGTATTTATTATTATTATGTTACAATATTATTTTAATATTTATAAACTTATATTCTATTATTATTTTAATAAAATGGAATCCCTGTGCATATATGTATTTACGGGGGGGAGTTTTAGTTTTTGAACATATATATACACATATATATACACACATATATATATATGTGTGTGTGTGTGTGTGTGTGTATGAATGTGTATGCATGTGTATGTATTTAAGCTAAGCATATATATTTGATTAGGCTTTGGATTAAACCCACATTACTAATTTTAGAAACCTCTATTAACATTTAAAGCATTTTCATTTCATCACTTCATAAAGTACAGGCAACACTTAACATTTATTTAAAGCTGTCAGGCTGAGATTCCAGACCCACCACTGCTGACAGTAATTCTTTGCATGAGATCTTGCCATTTGATTTTGCTGGAATTATATTAAGGAGCAATCTGCAGAAAACCATTCCAGCCTGTTCACTTGAATGCAATCTGTTTAGTATTTTTCTATGCACCCTGTCCATCATTTAATCTAAGTTTCTAAGAGAATTAGTCTTGGATCTAAGAGGATGTCAGTTTCTCAGCTTCTAAACGATTAAATAAATACAGAAGAGTGAAAAGGGAGAAGAAACAACCATAGGTCTCTCTCTTCCTTTTAGTCTTCAGAAGAAGGCACATTCACTGTAATGAATAAAACAATTTTTCATGTGAAAATACTCCTTTTTTGGGACCAGAATATTTATGAAGATAGAAAAACTAATGCTCATTAGGGTGAAATATAATGATTTTTTTTAAGTTCTAGAACTTAAAAAAAAAGCAGCCAGGATTTGAAATAAGTTGAAATATAAAGCTTAACACATAATGAGAAGAAATTTCCATTGCTACAACAACCTATTAAACTGGAAGATCTGAGTGAAGCATATTTAAAAGCTTTTGAAGGTTTGTAGGCTTATATTCAGGAAATTAGATGCAAGAATAATGCATTTCCTCTGCCCATAAATGCAGAAGTACCACTGCTTAGTAGTTCAGCCATGGGAGGAACCCCAAAACCCTGTCATCATAAGCCAGGGAGAAGCTCCCTAGGGATCAAACTAAGGAGTTCCTGCCTGGAATAGGATCATTATGGGATACAGGGGAAGAGCATTCAGATATTGCATAGAACTAACTGTGAGTTGTTTGGGGATGAACCAAAGCTGTAACAGGGAGGCAGCTAGGTGCTTTGGGAAGGAACTTCTGTTCCAGGTCAACCACCAGTGAGACCATGGGGTTAAGGGGTGAACTGAGGTCAGATGTAGTCCATGTGTATGTATGTATGTGTATGTAGGTGTGTGAGCAAGGGGGTCTGTAACACTAACTGAAGGAGGCTGTGGTCTCTGGGACTTGTGCATATACACACCATCAGCTGGGAAAGACTGCAGGCCCCTAACCCTGCGTCGACTGGAGAGCCAGGGACAGCAACTGGAAGGGACTGTCTCACTCAGGTGCTGGAGGGATCCATGTTGTACTTATGTATATTTATATATGCATATATATGGCCCCCTGAAAGACCTTCATCCTAAACAGCCAGCAAGGGGAACAGGATGAGGCCATTGGCGATACCTGTGTTTCTGTGAGTGCTGAGTGTGTCTGTAGTAACCCATGCTTCTTGACGTGTATATGTCTATATGTGTGTATATATATGTGTATATATGTTTGTGTGTTGACATAGATGCCTGTTGGGAAAATCTGCTCAGCCTCACTGCAGCCTGGACCTAGGGGCATGAACTTGCAGCAGTCTCACCTCTGTTGGACTACCAGATTTAAAAATCCCCCCAAATCCACAATACATGTTTACATTATATATGCTGTCAGATTTATTTTGCTAGACTGAAAAACAAACAAACAACAACAACAACAAAAACCAACCAGAAAAAAAAAAGAAAAAAGTACAATCTCTCTTATAATGCCTTACTCCATACATGTGAGCAGTACAGCAATACTCAGATGAACAAGCTCAGAACTGGCAATTGCGCAGCAAGGTAGGGTGTAGATGTAACGCTCAGATGGGGAAGAATCACAGATGCTGGGAAAGACACATATCCAGACTCAGATCCTGCAGTGCAAATGCTTACATTTTAATGAAGCAGAAACCCAAACCTGTATTCAGTTCCAGATTTGCTACACTTCCACTTGGTTTGTAAGCAAGCAGTGGAATATGACTTAAAATAAAAACTCAGAGCATAGTTCGGCAAAATAATGCAAACACCTTCATGCAATCCTGAAAAGCTGGATTTCAGTCTGACTGATGGCTATCAGTATGACTACACCTCACTTGCTCGCAAAATTCAATATTTAATTCTCACAGAAGAGAGTTAGAATGCTCAAGGATTTAGTCTTACCTACACCTGGGATCAAACTAGAATGCATGATTCATGCGAAAGTTTGTTCTCAGACTTCAGTGAGGACTACATAATTGTACCTATGGTACTTCCAGATTCAATATGGTTCTGCTCCAGATAATTGTCATTTCCCACAAGTAGACATCATCTTATAATAGACTATTTTGCTACTAAACACATTAATGAGCCTCGTAAGTTGTCATGTCGGTTTTTATTTCATGTTTACTACTGTTTCTCATGGTAAGGCCACACCTAGTCACTTTCCTGTTACTCCTTGGTATCATTTGATTTTCTTAGTTTTTGTGTCACACGCAAATTTCCTTGTACACTCTCTTTCTCCCAAAGAATATTGAAACTATTAAATACAATCAGTTTTTGAGCTGATCTTCTTCCAGTGCATCTCAACCTATGGTTGCAGCATAATTTCTCTCTTATAAACCACTCGCACCACATAATTATACTGTTAGTTCTTACTTTCCCTAAAATAGCTAGTGTGGTTTCCAACACCAAATGATTTAATAAATATTATGACAGCAACTTTTTTTTGTGTTTCCATTTTCTATAAAATGTCTGATCAAGAAAACTATGAAGTTTACAGTTATCTACTCACAATAAATCCCAGTGCTTTATATCACATTTTTCCATTATACTGTAGACTATATATATGTATAGGACATACATAGTGATCTTGAAATGAAGAACTGAGTGTTTATGTGTGAAATGGAAATAAATTGGTCTGATTTCAGAATATGAAACCTTGATAAATCAGGAATTTCCTTTAAATAATTAGGCAAGCATATGTTACAGACAACCATTACTGAAAAAGGCTACCTAATCTAACATGTAATTTTAAATTGCAGTCCAAGATTCATATTAAAGAGAAATTATAACATATAAAACTAAGCATCAGTATACAGCGTAGTATAAGGAGATAGAGACTCTGAGGACAATGCATTCATTTTGCTGAATTAATTCAACTGTGTATAGAAGACTCTTCCCTCCAAAAAAATATTTTATGCATCAAAAACAAATCAGATGTGGTCCATTGTCCTGTGAGTAACATGATGTATTAACATATTTTGCTGAAAAAAATCTCAGCATACCCAGGATCTGCAGGGTTTGAGGCAAGGGATTTTAATGATGGAACAAACAAAAAAATTATACAGCCTTATGACCACAGATGTGCTATGTGGCTGATATAGAATCTATATTTATTTATCAAATGCAGACACACAATGGCGCTCTTTGCTAAGCTCTGTGTATCCTGACAGCTCATTAAGACAAGAAGCCATAACAAACAATTTGACAAAATATTTTTTATAGTCTATGAAGAGATAACAACATTGACAAACGAAATAAAAAAGCAATCAAGGGAAGCATTTTAAGCATTTGTAACAGTGGGTAACTGCCATAAAAGCAGAATAAAATTATTTGGGCCATGTATAAACATGGTGTAAAGGAATAAAGGAACTAAGAAAAATACATGCATATTCCTATTAGTTTTGAATTTAGCTAAATCCCTTTGCCAATTTACTAAAAGCTGTTGAAAAATACCAGCCATATAGCAAATATGCTGCAATATCTACACATGTCATGGCACGGGCATGTCTTACGCATAAATGTATTATCTCTGGTCAATCCCTATGGACTTGTATGTGATTGTATTAATATAATGGAGCAAAAACTACCAAAACACCAAAAGAGCTTCATTGATATACTGTCAGTACTCCCTGTGAGTCTTAAAAAAAAATGGACCAAATTGTGATGGAAGGCAAAGGTATTTTTATTAAGATTTTTTTTTTTTAAGAACCTGATTGATTATCCTTAAACTTCAGGTAAGCTTCAGACTTCAGAAATCTGAAGAGGTTGCCCATACACAGGTACCTACAAATTTTGAGATGCCTAGAATATTCTACCTTATCTGTTTCAGAACAGCATAGTTTTTCCTTAAGTTTTGTCATATCTTCATGACTCAAATTATCTTAGATATAGTAGATCTTAGCTGGAATTAGATCTTTATGTGCAGTTACCTGAAATTCTCTCTTATGTCTACTTTTGAGCCATCATCCTAAACTCATTTTAGAGTAAGCAGGAAAAATAAACATTCTAGATGACAATTGACCTCATTTTAAAGCCTATAGTCTAAAACCAGATGAGTTTACTCCAGAGATTTCTCACCCCTGCATGACTATCCAGACAGCCTATGTTAACCTAGATCAATTGGTTGCCTTATTGTGGCAAAAAACTTTCATGATTAATATCTGAATGTGTGGAAATAAGGAAGAAGAATCTGGCCCTGAGAGATCTTTCAACTCATTCTGTAAGCAGAGTTTATCTGGTACATCCTAAACGTCTCAACACTGATGAGAAACATGCCTACAGAATGTTGAAAATTTTACCTTGGTATGCCTCAACACAATGATGTTAAAAATATTATGATGAAATATGCCAATTTGTTTTCACATCTGCAGTGAGACTTTTTATTAGTAGTTCTCTTAAAGTCAGTATCACTAGTGCTAACTCTCTTGTTTTCTTTCTATTGGAAAGACCTCTTCATCATAAAGCTGAAAACGATACCAAAATAAAATAAATAAATTACATTATCAGATAAAGCAATAGGTTACCTATTAGCCTTTCCCAAGGCTAATCACAGAGATATTCCTTATCTCTGTGACAAACAACTGAAGAATATTCCTGAATTTAGAGTTAAAAATTCATGCTGTACAGCTACTCTGTAAATCATAGCACACCATCACAACTAATTAATCTAAAGGTGAACAGACTTTCCGCAGGCTGCCAAATTTTCTCCAGAACTATATACTTAAGAGTCTCAACACATATGTTGATATTTTACCTTCACAGAGTTTCAGTTTCTCTACATCTATCATAAATGGCACATCTTAAAGGCAGTGGTTTGAATTTGCTTATAGCTGTGAGACAATTTAATAGGAAAAATAAGAGAAAGGTCAATTTCAAATTAATTCATGGATTTTCTTTATTGTTAAAAGTAGGTAATGATCTCTACCATTCTGTTGCCTGTAAGACCTTTGTGCCAGCTCTTTTCTGGAGAAGAGAGGTGTCCTGCCTGGAGACATTATTGGCATAAAACTACTGATTCTAGATGTAGAGCTAATTAAAAAAGGGAAGGGGAGGAGGGCAGAAAGCAGGTATGGATTAATCAGATGGTTCTAAATCTCATAGTAAAGGACAGAAGCAAAGTTCCATTTAGCAAGACAACATGGAAAAGATATTGGGGGAAGAGGTGAGCTGATTCTACAAAATGTGACCCAGCCTGAATCAGCATAACCCTATTTCCACAAATCTTTGGATCTGTCTGTTCTGTATAATGGAACTTAGAATAGATTATTCTTCTTTACGAAGTGTCTATAAACTTGGTAATTTACTCCTGTCCGCAGCATCCTGAGAATATATCTTGGGCTCAGAAATAGTATATAGTTGGTTCCATACAACATCTACCTTATAGAAATACTAATTCTGGATGACAGTGGTGTTCATCCAATATTCTCCTCAGTACTTCAGGGTCCAGGTTTATGCACAGGTATGTAGACAAGTACATATAATGTTCATATACTTCAATCATGCAGAAGGTGCCAGGCAGCGGGGTAAAGGTACAAAGTTATGAAATATTTCCATAGGGGTGATAGAGAAGAAGGATTTACAGATGATATTTTCAGCATTATTAATTATAAAATTTGTATGATTGAAAAAATTTCTTCTCAGTAAATTAATTAGATGTGTATGTTTCCTAGTTTTATTGTACAAGAAAATGGGTGAATAAGATTTACACTGACATTTAAAATATTTATTTGAATTAATTTTGCTGAATGTGACCTGCATCAAGTGTTAAGACATCAGAATCAGCCCACTATATAGAAAATGAGTTTGACACACTTTTTCCACAGTATTCTATCCCAACATTACACTGCTTAAGAGAACTGCATTTAACAAAACTAGGAGCACAGCCTGCTGCCAGCTTTCTGTTGGCACATGAGAGTGGGTAGACTTTTAGGATGTGCCTAGTAGTATTTTTAGACTCTTAAGACATCTTTCACTTGTCCTTGCCTGTAACTCTAAACTTGTTATCTGTTGTTTTTAAGACAACCAAACCTCATAGAAAAAAAATACTCAAATAGTTGGCAAGAGTCTTCCTTTTCCTCTGTTTATCCTTCCCTCTGACTTTCTGGAGTTAGATTTTCAGTCTTTGTAAGTAATCTAGACAGAACAGAGAAGCTGTCACTGCTGCTTGACTACAAATTAACAAGACATTCATGACAGAAAGAAGTTTTTATAATTATACCTACATTGCTAAGCAAAGAAAGGCCAAGGAATGATGCCTGGCCTAAGATGGACTGTCTGGGTACACACTGCTTAGAGATAACCCTCTGCAAATAGATTTGTTTTGGAGAAAAAAAAAAAAAAAAAAAAAGAAACACTGAGCTTTTCAGAGTAATGAATAAGCTAAAAAAATAAACATTGCACCTTATCAGCTATCTAATGCCAGACCTTACTCCCTGACCCTCACATCCTTAGCACTACAAGCTTATTGCCTAATGCTGCTTTTCAAGGGAGCCCCCATCTCATCCCACTCCTCCACAACAGTCACTCCTCCACAACACCAGAGTGTGTTAGCATGGCTATGGGGACCAGCTCTGGTGTCCTGGTTGGTGCCACCAATGCTCTCTTACTCCAGTCCTGGGATTAGTTACAGCTCCTCCAGGGCTCAAGGTGGGTGGCCAGGACCTGATGGCCAGGACCCAATCAGTCCTGCCAGGACATCCCACTGGCACCAACCATCAGTCTATGAGGCACCCTGACAATACTATCAGAACTAATTAAGGAGATAACAAGCACCTGCTGTTTTTAAAGAGACCAAACTAAAGCTACATTCCTGGCCATCTTTTTTTTTTTTTTAATAATGACTCAACATTTGATAATAAAAATAAATTATTTTCAATAAAAATTTGATAATAAAAGTAATGTTGCTTATGCTAAACAATGCTCTGGCCTAAAAATAAAAGATAAACCAATCAACAACATAATTAGTGGTCCGCTGGCTCAGAGGCCAATAATAGATCATTTGACATTGCATTGGTGCCATCCTAGACCTTATTTCAAAGCTATCCCATATGGAAGATTTGTGTATGATTTTGTGAAATGAGAAAAATTATTTCAGACCTTGGGCTTTTCATGCAAAGACATATACAGATGTCTGTGTGTATAGTTATACAGGTTCCTGAGATTAGAGAAAATGAAATCACAGCAGTGCCTTCTTTGAAAGCTCTTCATCTCAGGAATCTGTTTTGACATGCTATGTGAAATAACTTGAGTATAATGGCCCACGATTATGTTTACCATTTATACTCTTAGTTTGGAGTGAGAAGCACCCAATAAGATGTTGTGAGATCTCTCTTATTTCATTTTATGAGACTTTATTTAGTGTGACTTAGCTCTGGATTGAGAAGTGTCAACATCTTCAGATAAGTTATTAAGATTTTGTTTTTAAACGGTTTTTAAACACTTTTCAAACAAACTGACATACCAAGATTTTCAAAATTTTTGAAAATGTAAGAAAGAATGAGTGTATGGAAAATGCAAAGCTTTGGTTGCATGGCTATGGGTCTCAGTCTTTACAAACGCTAATTTATATGATGAACCATGTTGCTTGTTTATCTTAAATTAAAATCAGTTTGTGTCCCATCCTGAATTCTCAATATAACAAGTGAAACCATAGATAGTTTGATTATATGAGATTTTTGAACTGTACTTCAAAACAGAATAAAGTTAAGTTTTGTTAAGACTCCTCACCATAGGTAATAAATGCGCAGTGAATTAAGACATAATGGTATCAAAATATCATCTACAGTGACATATTAAAAAGGATCTAGAAATACAGAGTTCAAGATAAAGTCTAAATGTTTCTAATGTCTCACTTTAATTTATTGTTGAATATAACCTCAAACCTTTCTGCAGAATGAGAAATAAACAAACTCCTTCAGGGCTGACTAAATCCTCAGTCAGAATCTTATTGGCACAGAAAAGATTACTTGAAATTTCTGTGAACCAACAACAAAGCAGGAACATTAAGCTTCCGAGGTTTCCAGAGGGAACATGAAGTGCTGACACCATCTTTTTCATGGAAAACTTTTCATCTGCAGTTCAGTCACACAACTTGAAAGACTACCTAATCTGGATCAGAAATGCCATAGGACTCCCACTACGAGGCCATCTGTGAGTAACAGTGTAGGAGGGACCACAGCTTTGACCTTGTCATACACCTGGGACAAGCATTGAATGCTACAGGCAGTAGGGAAAAAATGAAAAGGTTATCTTAGAGGGCATGAAGATATTATTCTTCCTTGATGTAAGTCCAACTTCGGTTAAAAGAAGAGAACTGAATTAGAATTAAAAGGCTTCCTTGAAAGAAGAGGTTATGGTCACAGTGCTCAGTCTTGCGAGCTGAGAGTAACTTTTAATAACTGCACACTGGCTGAGTAAAATGGCAGCAAATAAGCTTTCATACAAAGTCAGAAAAGAGAGTACATAGGAATACTATGAAAGCAAGGACTGTGGAGAATGAATTCATGTCTGTTTGGGTGTTCTTGCATCTCCCGTTTTAGAAGGTCTTCAAACTTTGCATCGTCTCTCGTAACCTTTATTCAGAATATCCTGCTAAGACCAGTGTGGTTTTAAACTAGAGGGTAAAGGGTACATGCTAAATATCTACTTTGGTAGTTATAATTCTCTAAAGATAATAATAGTAGTGGATTTTAGAGTATCTCTTTTTTTTTTTTCCTAGTATGTGCATTAATAGCAAATACACATAACCATGCACATAGCAAATGCAAATAACCAATTGTTTTATCATTTATTCTTCTTTATATATTTTATATTGATACAGTAATATTTTCCAATAATTATTTAAACAAATAATTGAATAGATATCTACTATCTATCTTTAAAAATATTCCCTTTGGTTTAAAAAAAAATAAAAAGATTAATAAGACCTCTCTACATAATGACCTTTTTATTTCTCCCTTTTCTTTTTTTTTCTTTTTTTTGTGATGTAAAATAAATACCATCTCTAGGCTAACTTCAAAATTTCATGAGATTTGATAAGATGCCCCCTAGAATTCCTTTCAGGTTTATCTTTGGGAATGGGCATTGCTTGCTTTTTTTTTTCTATTATTTCTCCAAATAATTTATATTTTCTTCTGTTTTTATTTTTTTTTTTATAATGGTTTGTTGGTAAGAACTTCCATGCAAATTCAGAAATTTATTTTTCAGTATCCTACTATAATTGCATGTATATTAGGAGTCTCCAAACTTAGGATTCTCTTTTCTGGTGCAAATACACAATAAATTTATGCGTTGGTTGCTCCTGCTGTTACTTCTGCAGGAGCAGCCAAGCTACATTTCTCCAGAACTGTAGCTTTTTTCAAATATTTTTTATTCTTCATAACAATTTAGATGAATATACACTTACTATTTTTTTAAACCAATTTAAACCATTTATATATGTTTTAAACTCTTGTGTTCTTGATCTCTTCAGATGAAGTTTGCACATCTTATTTTACTTTCCCTAGACCTGGTAAGTCTTTTTGACATTTTAATATTTAGCAATATGATTTATTCCTCTCCCAAAGGTTTTAATTTCACACATTTTGTTTTAACAGAAAAGGTTATTTTAATTAAATTTGAGGGTTAGATGTGAAGTATGTCAAGGTATTTAGATACAAATATGCTGTAATTACAGAGACCCATAATTTATCCTGAGGATGGGAAGAAAAAGATAATGATGAAAAATTATAAATTTTCTAACACTTAAACATCCTTTAACTTTATACAATAGAAAGCTAATAGTAATAGATAAGCAATAAAATTATAATATTATCTACTTTTCTGTAAAAGAGGAGTTTTTAACCATAAAAAAATGCCAAAATTATCATAGCCTTAAATAAATGCAGAGTGATGTGCATTAACACATGGTCAAAGCTGATCATTCCTTCTTATGTAACAAATCAATATTAGGAACAATTTTGTCTTTCAAATATTTTTGGGGAGAAAAAAAATATCCCCACTCTAAATTATTACCTCTATGTGATGACTACCATCAAATGTGATTTTTTTTCTTTTTATTTTTTCAGTATCATAAATACCATTCTAACACTAAGTAATTAAAAACATAGACAGATCAGCATATAACTGCACACATTAACTAAAGAAACTGAATAACAATTCATTTGAAAATGTAAGGAATGTTCTCATGTACAACCTTGACTTCTGTGAGGGAAGAAGCATCAGTATGAACATTACAGTGATATTTACTAGTAAGTTAGAAGCTAAAGAAAATCCATGGAGAAATTATCACCTGACAGAATACCTCAAACTTGAAATGATGCTGGATGTTTCAAGATAGGCATCACTTGTTATCCATGGGACTATTATTTTGTTCTCTGGCTGATGTTTCAGCCATATGGCCATTTCAGCTGTTTGTAATTAAACAGATATACCCTAAATACTAGGAGTTCAACAAGTACAGCAGATTGGAGATCTAAACATTTTTAATTGGAAGAGGAGAACTCACCTTTTATATTACTTTTTCTTATGCAGAGGTGAGATCAGGTCATAGATCTCCAGGAAATATATAAACAACCTTTATTAAAACTATTTAACTATATTTATTAAGTTTACATCCAGAAAAGAAAAACAAAACTGTCATACTTAGAAGTTGTTGTATGGAAAAACATAGTTAAACTGAAAAGACAGAACCCATTATCTGAAATTCCTTTCAGACAGTCATTTTAAAAGTGATATAGATTATTTAGAAAGTCAAAATTCTGACTTCATTAACCATCATAAAATTAATTTCACACCCAAGAGACAGTCTTTTCTTTTTTTTTTTTTCCTCTATGGGCTCTCTCATTAATTTCTAATCCAACACATTCTATGAGAGTTCATTATAATAAGTCAAATTTTAGTGAGAAACCTCAGTTTAAACCGTTTTGCAGAAAGTCTAAACTTCCTCCACAAAGAGCTTGCTTACTCATATAGGACTAAATTTGAAACTCATTGTTCTAATAGAAAAAATACAGACTTTGGCAGGATCTAGACTGGATTCCATTTTCCTTGACTTTTAAGACACAAAATTGTACATTTATGAAAATTAAATTCAGAAATTTTAATTTTAATTAAAGAGAATAAAATAATTGTTATTTTTTTCTCACAGATTTATATAACATATACTTATCACCTATTTAATTATGATTATTTTAAAATACAATGTTTTTGAAAGTAGGATTTAAAAATATAATGGATGTTTTATCTTGAAGAAAATTTATCTTTTTAAGTATTCAGATGGTTTGCAATTTGTTTCCTACATTTCTGGGAGACTCTGCACCATGAAGAATCTTAAAGAAGACTATGAAGTTATGGGTCAGCTACTTATTCTGTCCTGCAATAGATCAACATCTCTAAGAAAAGTTCTTCTACAGCCCATCCTAACATTACTTTAAGAAAACATGAGTTATTTAACAGTTGATTTCCAAAATTTCTCTTCCTGGAGATTTTCAGAAAATTAAGAAAACATATGGAGTTAATTAAAATATGTTTCCATCTCTAGCAAATGAACAATACTTTTAATTTACTACTACACAGATTTACTACTATAGAGAAATATGAAACACAGAAATAATAGTATGATAAAATGGAGTATAAAATTGCAATACAGAAAGCTCTTACTGAATACAAAAAGCAGAAACTTTGATAACATCTGATTTTTAAATAGAATGGTGAATAACTTGGATTCTTAGGAACATATTTAGTTATTCTGAACACATAAAAATGATCTCTTGTGTGGGCCTTTTCCAAAAGAATTAAGCACAGCATGAAAATTTGCTTTCACCAAACCTCTCCTCCAAAATGATCACAAAATTACAGGTTTTTACTATTATGTTAAAGTGAAACACTGATCTAAAAAATATACATACATATATAACTATGCAATTGTGTGCTTCTCTGGAGCTGTTATGCAAAAAAATAGAACTTTCAGCTGTTGATTTCTTCTCCAGTTGTCTGTCAAAACTGAGTTCAAAGTGAAAGCATTTTCCTCTCATTGATTTTGTTGTTGTTAATTTCAAGATTTTTCTACTTCCCACCTAGCCAAAAAATGAGGTCATGTAAAACTTGTCCCTGAAAAAATGTATAAAAGACAGACAGGTGAAATCCTGCATGGCAAAATTTGAATATAAAGTTTAATTAGGAGAGACAGAGCACTTTCAGAAACTGAGCCTGCTGAGCAGACCAATTTATTGATGAAGGCTTTTACAGCCTTCAGAATGGATATACTTGAAGAGTGTGGTCAGGTTGCAACACAGAATTGATGAGGAACACATATTTGTCCACCTAAATTAATTTTCTGAAAATTAAGTGTCTCCTGAATGCTTTGGTCAATGGAGAGAAATACATCCATGGAGAGCATAACATCTATTTTAGAACAACAATCTTTTTTTTTTTTTTTTTAAAGAGCTCACTTCTCTGTATTGGTTGCAAAGCAAATCTTAGCTGAGTATCTCAGGTTTAGATCTTAATCTTTTCCAACTCAGAGTTTTAAATCCTCAATCTGACACTCGAGCAAAGAAGCCCCAGTCTAGTGATCACCCTAACTGTCAACTTCTCAGTGGTAGCTTTTGCTTTTCAGGAGTCATTTCACCCATTTGACTTTGCTCATGTGTTTCACCAAGGTCAATACCTTCCTGTGAATATTTCAGCACATTAATGCTTGCTGAAAAATTCCTCATCAATTCTAATTCTAGTCCATCTGCCAGCTCTTCCCCATTATTGACTACTTTATGAGCAGCAGAAGCTCAGTACACTCAGTTGATTCTTTGAAATTGTATTCTTATCAAGTTTTCATTTGCAAATTAATTTAAACTCTTTCAGGTTTGCGGAAGAAATCAATATATGCACCTAACAGAATGCATGTTTCTGTACAAAAGTAGTCCTGCTCTTTCATGAAACAACATTATCTTATTTTTCCAGAGAAACAGATATTCTCTAACAAGGGAAAGACAACAGAATAAGTAAGTTTCATGTTATGTAATGATGACATAAAACTTAAATGTTAACCATACTATTTGTTCACCAAGTAAACAAGGATATACAAGTTTTACACTGGTCTCATGAGTAAATACTAAAGTCACTATGATCAAGAGCTGCATGATTAAAATTAATACATTTTATCAATTTTCATCCTAAGCAATTTGTTATTTTCCAAATATGAAACACTTATTTACAGTTCATCAGCTAAAAGTTGTACACTTGTACATATCTTACTTGAATGTACATTTTGTCTTTCAAATTACAGAAGGTTAAAGTTTTCTTATTTGTGCATATTTCAATAGATAGTAACTTTATTTTACTTTTATTTATTTATTTTATTTTAATAAAATAAAGGTGTATCAGGTGAGCACACTGATTAAAAACAGCTTTAAAATAAATCTGTATTACATATATGGCAACCTTGACTTGCAAAACTTGTTAAGATACAGTTTTACAGCTTTAGAGTTGCTGAGGTCAACATAAAGTATTCTTTATTTTGTATCTCTTAAATTGTTAAACTACATTATTTTTTAATATTTGCTCGAAAGGAGGTGCTCAATAATTCTTTGATATTATAAGAAATTTTAGAAATTCAAACAAAAAGTGTCTTTTTTCACAATGAGCAAATAAATTTTTATTTATGCACTCAGCTGCTTTATATATTATTTTACATTTACCTTCTCTTTAGTATTTCTTCTAGTACCTTAATATAGCATCTTTGAAATTAACATTTACAATTTAGATTCAATGTGTCCATCAAAAGATAGTTTATAAGTCAACCCAGTAATTAACTTAATTCCCTGAGTTGCCATGTTGATCATGACAAAAATTCAAGATACTGAAGATATAAAGGTGAAAAAGAGTATATTTCCCCCCTCCCCCCTTTTTTTTTTTCATGTGGGTATACATTTCTGTTAGTTAAAGCACAAGAAATATGTAAACTGTCTAATTGGTTCAGCAGTGGAGTCCCAAACAGGTCACTGGAAACAGGAAATTTAACTTCAAATTAATTGATAAAATCTGTGCAGAACAAACAAAAAGTGCAAGAAGACTGATCTCTATATTTTGTATCTTACTATAGTCTGATTTTTATTTCTGCAGTTTTATTAAGTCAGCATACAATTTTGGTGTGATGCATATAGACTTCATGGTTAGTCATCATGCAAATATACTTTTATTCTTTTCTCCCACTTACTTCCATTAAAATAAAGCAAAGTCATCGCTAAGCCTTAATGCATCTCCTTTGTTTTAAAGAGAACAGAATTAAAATACCTGTTTGGTTTACTTTGTTTTCTTCTTTAGGCATTTTTTTTTATCTTTTATTAATAAGTAAGTCACATACAACAACATCTTGTAATTATCTCTGTACACATTATACCTAATAATGTCTTTTTAAATGTACATAATTTAATTGGTTTAAATAATTAATAATTTTGAATAATAGCTATTGTTTCCTAAATTCAATGAACTCTGACGGGAAAAGAATCATACTGTACTTTAAAAAAACTAATGATGGAACTGATGGGCATAAATGGCTATGATAATTAAATAAACATATCAACACTGATTCATTAACTATTCGGGTCTTTTATGACTGTTTCCTGCTCTTACAAGTAATTTCCCTGGATGGGATTCATATTATAGATCAGTTACCTAAGTATAGATATCATATGCGGCCTAAGTATTTGCTAGACATTTAATTCCCCATTAAATTCATGGCATCCAAAAATGGATGTCTAAACATTTGTGTCTAGCATCATTTGAGGTGTCTAAAATACGCAAGACATTAAATAGGTGTGAAAGATTAATACACCTGCAGTGACTCACATCATAGAATAACAGCTAGAGAGCAAGAGATACTTTAGGGCATTTAAAACTGTGGCAAGAGTTATGGAATTTAAATAATAAGTGACAAAAGTGACAAAGTGAAAAAGACAAAATATGAATTTGTTCAATTCTTAAACATACAAATATTTTGTTGATTAAGATGGAGATTTTAGCCATTCTAAAACTTATCCAAGTCATTTCTGCTACAGAATTCATCAAACAGTACATCGATAAAACACTTGTGAATAGTTAGCATAAATTGTTCCTGAAGAAGCAGAAATGGTTCCAGATAACAAGTTTTTTCAAATAGTTAAGAAATTTCCGAGGAGTTTTGTAGTGGTTTAAGATAATTAATAATGATGTATCATGTAGGTGTTTGGTCTTGGATGACCACAGTCTATGTAGATGTAAGAATTCACTTGAAATACTACTCAGAGAACCTTGCCTGATCCAGCTGAAGATGCTAGTGCAAAGATCCTTGCAATGAAGGCTCCTGTCACCATGTCTAACAGTTGCTGAAATTCTGGCTGAAAGTCAGGAGCTAAATTTGCCCTCAGTGATCCTCTGTGTTACATGATTTCTGTGGTCTATGTCTCCCTTTTTATCGCATTCTCTATTCCAGAAATATTTCCTTAGCTGTAGCTCCTAAAATGATGATAGTTTTTTTGAGAAAGGAGAGAAAGTTCCCTCTCCTCATCCCTCCCACTGCTGTGAATCAACAGCCCACTTTTGCCTGACCATAAATTTTTAACAACCCATGCATACATGAATAAACCCGTTTGTTTATGGCCATACCTATATACCTATGTATGCATATACATGGATAAATAAAACTACATATCAGTTTCTATATCCCCTCTCATTCCCAATAGTCTAGCAAGATATCCTGAATGCTCTTATTTAAGTATATAGTCTCAACTTTAATAGCTGTCTTCTTTTTGGTAAGACTACAAGTCTGAGAGTACATCTGTATTTCCAAGGAAAAGACAGCCAGAGGAACAGTCTGAGCACTACTCATTCATTATCTGATTTCCCAACCCAGAACTGTTCAAACTGGCTTGCTAGGATAAATGTACCATACAGGGTACCAGCCCAAGGTAATAGCAATACAAGTCGATCTATGCCATTTTAGGATTCAGATTCAGGAACTGGTCCCTAGTTTGTTTGTTATTTATCATAATAGAGAAACTCAG
Organism: Crypturellus undulatus; assembly: GCA_013389825.1. Lineage (NCBI taxonomy): Eukaryota > Metazoa > Chordata > Aves > Tinamiformes > Tinamidae > Crypturellus > Crypturellus undulatus. The sequence goes on along the minus strand of VWPW01024093.1, from coordinate 92,708 downwards.
ACTGTACTGTTCCTCCAGGACTTCAGGTGTCAGGCCACAGACATTTTTTGGCACAGAAGGCAGCTATTCAGTAACTGTCAAATCATCTGTGACTCTGCAATAGATCTCATGGGAAATGAGCAAAAAGGAGTAAGCAAGGAAACAGATGCTCCTTGTGCAGGTGAAAGAATATGTTTTTCTCAATCTGTCCAAAACTTGTGTTAGGGTTTCAGTGATGAGGTTTAAACTCAGATACATGTGCATTCACATATTTACACATGCAAATATACCTCCTGAATTGGTTTTCCTATTTGCCATAAACTGATACTACAAGTATTCATGAACAAAATATTTACATGATCTGGGGCAGTTTCAGTATTGATTCAGCTATGTACAGGGTTGCTTTTCCTTCAGTTTGCTAAAAGGAGAAGCCAAACATAACCTTGGTCTTTCAGTTTGCGGTGGTGGAACTACACAGGTGACACTTTTCTGAGCATATGTTCTCCTCCGGACTCTCCACAGGCCTTTTTTTTTATCTACTTTAGTTTGTTCTATGCACATGCTATTGCTGTCAGCATTTTCTTCTTAATTATATCTTCTCAGATCAAACATGGACATCTGTGCAGTCTTAAGCATTATGTGAAGAATTTTTTCTGGGATAGATTCCCGCATGTGTGGCTCAAAACTAAAAGCTATTATACTAGTGGTGTTCCATACTAGAGTAATTTTGATCGGCCCTCACTGCATTTATAAATTCTGTAAATGTTGGAGAGAAAGCGGATATTATACTAAGATTTGAAAGACAACATCTGTGAACAAGCTGTACAGCTGGCACATTTAAACTCTTGCCATAGCCATACAATGCAACTGACAAGCACAGTTCATTCCCAGATTTATTGCTTTTCTTAAAAGTGCAATTCCATGCTGCAAGTAAGTCTTTGGATAATCAGAGAGAGAGAGAGAAAGAGAGAGAGAGAAAGAGAGAGTGAGAGAGAAAGAAAGATGAAGAATGAAAAAGAGAGA
>VWPW01024093.1:0-91642 GCA_013389825.1 Crypturellus undulatus | reverse complement strand
AAGGAAGGAAGGAAGGAAGGAAGGAAGGAAGGAAGGAAGGAAGGAAGGAAGGAAGGAAGGAAGGAAGGAAGGAAGGAAGGAAGGAAGGAAGGAAGGAAGGAAAGGAGGGAGGAAAAAAGCCAAGATCTTTGTATAAGAAGGAAGAGCAAGAACTGAGATATGGAGTAAATATTTTTATTAATTTATTTGCTAACTTCTGAAACGAGGAGGGATTGACCTATGGTGATATTTAAGGCTCTACTAGTCTATAATAAATGAGCACAATCTTCCTGCAGTGTGACAGTCTGGACTTGAGAACAAAATTAACCTTTTCAAAGTGACTTTTGCATGGATTTTTTGCATGAAAAAGTAGGAAAAAGCACAATTATGATTACTGATACAAAGACTATTTCTTCCAAAGACAATGCCTCTAATAAAAAGTGACTCTATTTTTCTAATACCAGTCTAAACCTGATAATGCTTACCCATATTTTCAAATGTACTCATAGCTAGAGGTGTAAAAACACTAATCACAAACCATTTGCAGGTGAAGTAGCTAATCAATCATATTCTCTGAAAATGTATTCTAGTTCAGAGACTTATAAAATTGCGCTATTTCATCAAAATACATTATGAAAACAAATGGTAATATCTACTTCTACACAGTTTGTTTTCCCATATAGCATAGACACAGATATTTTAGAAAGCATTAAACTAGCAAGGACAGGACGTGCACAAAGTAGTATCAACTTTGAAAATAACAGACAGAATACTAAATATGTCTCAGATCTGTGCATGTATTACTTAGTAAGAAGAAAAAAAGTATGTAATGGAAGAATAAATGTTAGATAACACTGAACATAAGGCACACAGAAACAAATGAAGATATTTTAAAAGTGGAATTGCAGTCAGAACTTTTTTCAACAATGAAAAGAGCTAGTTCAAAATTAAACTTTTCAGGGAAAAGAGCTTTTTCTAATTTTTTGTCATTCCCAAGTGAAAAAAAAAAATGCTAGCGTTCAGTGTTCCTAGAATAAAATAAACAATCAGATTTTTAAGTGACTTTTTTTTTCCTAAACTTTAATTAGAGCTTTAGAATGCTCTTTAACACTCTTCATGAATGCTCAAGAGCTTTAAAAATGAAAAGAGTCAAAAAAGCCCCCAGCTGCACAAAATATGATAATTAGTTCAAAGACCTTTTACAATATGCAAGATTAACAATTTATTTTTTCCACTCAATTTAGGGCAGATAAGATCTTCAAAATTTTTGTACAAAAATCCTGGAAAGATACTTATCTAGCACCCATATATGGGAAAGCAGATAGAAGGAAATAAGGTATATATTTAAAATCTAAGCAATGGTTTACTTAGCAAACAGATAAGCAGATTATTTTAGATGGTTTATATTAACTACATTAATTTTTAATGTGTAGAAATATTTGGGAAGAAAAAATATCTTCATGATTAACAAAAGTGTATTGCAATTAAAACAATGTCATTAAACATAGACATATTGCTTATGGTAAGGAATGAGCTTCAGTCCTACTAGGTGTTTGAAGGTGGGTGTTTGTCTGTGAACTTAGATATCTAGCTTACCATGGTGGAAATATACCCAACAACTTACAAAAAACTATGGTGGAAATTAATTGCCTAGGCATGGCACATTCTGAATATACATTTTTATGAGACCTTTTTTGCATTCTTCCTCATTTCCAGCTGCCACTTCAAGAAAGTGCAGACTTCCCGCAAACTCTGTGTCACATCTCCCATTTCTGCACAGACGCCCTGCATACCCAAAGCAGTCATCTGAGAGCTCATCAGGATGTCTAGCAGAGCCTAAAATAGGAGCACAAGTAAATGAAAGAAACCTTAAGTTATTTAGTCCATGCAGCCCTCAGAAATTTAAGAACTAGTAAATATCATCCTAACAAACAACATTGCCCAGATTTTGCTTTCCTGATAAAATTTTGCTCTTCTCCACTGAGAACTATACTTCAACTTCAGTTATATCTACACAGTTAAAGACATTTACTTTGGGAAAACAAATCTGGTCCTCAGTCTAAGAGATGCCAGTTATCTTATATTCACATTTATCAGATCTGTCCTTATTTAGTTTGGACAAGCTGCTTTCATACTGCACGCCATGTAGAGGAGATATTCTGTGGGTTTTTCATGCTATTCCTGTGGATCTTACACATTTCTTATGTTTTGAGTTTTTTTCTGCTTTGAGTGAATAAAATGAAAGATGTCACAGTCCTTTAATGATACTTTTTAAGTATGATGCTGAAAGAAAATGTTGCAGGCCATGAGATTTAAGGGATGGAAACTGAAGCTGCTGATATAACACTTAGTACTATCTCAGTACTACAGGGAGCCAGACTTGGCATAGTGATTCCTGTACTGTTTATATGTTACTGAACTGGACAATATCCCAATCATGCATGGGTTTCCTACCCATTGAAATATGTGGGGATAACAGATAACTGTAGGAGTCAGAAAATACTTAGTAAGAAAAATAATAGGGTAAAATAATACATATTACAAAAACGAATAGAATAAGTGTAATATGGGGAAGAATATCCAGAAATAATGGCAGCAAAGTCTGTTCAATAGATTCCTGAAAAGTGCTCATATTTTTGCTCTAGAAAGATGAAAATATAACTGACTAGAACTGCATGATATGAAGTCTAGTAAAGAATTTTGGTGAAGAGCTACATAAAATAATAGAACTTGCCATCCTGAGAAAACGAGTTTTTGCAGCAGCAAACTATGACAAATACACTTGCATTCCCAGGCTCCATCCAGCTCAGAGAACTAGCAAGAAAGATATTCTGGTATAGATGTCTGGAGAGTAAAGCAACTAAAAGCAGATGGCACTCTCTTTCTGAAAGAAATTGTATGAAAATCCATAATAGAAAACTATACAGATTGATATGTAAAAGAATGAAGTACATTAAGGAGAAAAAGTGCTCTTTAAGTAATTAAAAAAATAAATAACAAAAAAAAAATCACTAAATATCAAAGAAGTCTCTTTCTAGGCAAGTAAGAAACAGCATAAAATATCAGCATAAAAGATCTGGTAGATTAAGGAACAAAAATCCAAATCCAAATCCAAATCTCCATTACTGGTGAAAAATATCACCACTGGAAAAGCTCTGAAAGTACTGGTTTTGAGAGAATTGCAACTAATGTTAGCATAAACCTGGAAAGGTCAATATTAACTTAGGAATCAAAAACAAAAACTTTATATATATGTATATATATATGTATTTTGTTTCCATATATAGGGATATGGATATAAATAAATGGTGTCTGATGACATCTACCTTACAGTATTTTTAAAGTTTTTACCTTTGAAATGGTGACAAGTATTTTCAAGAGCTCAAACACAATAATTTTCTTTTAAAATGGAGATGCAAAGGATTATAACCAGCCAAATTTTTGTAGTCCAAGAAACTATAAAACAAAATATTAAGTGGTGAGTTTATAACATTGAGGATATTTTGAAAATTCTGGCGTTATAAAAAAAAAAAGCAACATTAATTTCTCATTCATAAATTATATAAAAATAATAGTGTCTCTTGTCTTTGATAATCAGACAGGGTTATCTACCTTGATGCTATTAAAATTTTTGATGTTATCACTTCTGCTATTCTCATTCACAAAATGACATTTTTTTCCCAATTAATTGCAATTAGGAATAATATGGTGTTTTAAAATAATTAATTAGAATTGAATTTTAAAAATATTTCTCCTCTTCTAAAGACTACATATTGCAAAACATTAAGATTCAATTGCAATTTTCATTTCAGGAAGACAAAATTAAAACATATATTTTTGTTTGTTTTAAATACAGAGCAGGAATATTTTTGCCATTAAAAAAAATTGAAGAATCGATTTCATATGTTCTTCAGTACTGATGTTTAAATTTCTCACAAAGCAGACAGAGAAAATACTTTCTGCTTGAAATGAACCAATTTAAAAAAAATGGTACAATTGCTGTGACTGCAGGAGGCCCATATAAATGCCAAGTACTGTGGATTGTCATTTCACTAAGAACTAAACTATTGCTTCTCTGTTCAGGAGGAGGAAATAAAATGGACTGTTCAGAATTGTTGTTCATGACAGCTGCCAAATGGTAAAACTAATTTCCTACTCAGTTTGGCCTCTAAGTGGGAAAAATATGGTCTAGAGGAAATTTGTACAAGGTAGAACCCCTAATTGGCTGAAAAGTGTGCTTCAAATAGTTAGGTGTAATATATTCTCAATATTTATAATAATAATACCTTATAATACTAATACCTTAGATGATAACAAAGAATATACCAAGAGCTTTGAGGGGCTAGATTACAATTCAAAATTATCAAATTCAATAAACCTAATTATTGATTTATAAATTTAAAATATCTAAAGGAGAAATAATTGATCTGAAACAAGATGAAAATCCTTAGAATAATATCTTGAAAGCTATTTTCTGCAAGAAAATATACTGAGGCAGAAAGGCATGTTCATGTAGGCCTACACATGTGAAGAAATGCTTGAGAGAATTATTACTGAAGCAAAATAATTGCACCATAAAATGAGGCACCCAGTCTACTTAGAATGAAATATAAACAGTACTATTCACTTAGATAATGGAGGATGAGGAGCATATGGTAGAAAAAAATGGGGAAACTTAGGGGAAAAATAGAAAAAAATGAAAATAAATATACTATTATACTAAATATATTATGTTTGGGAAAGCTGTTTATAGAACGAATAAGTTTATAGAACAAATACTTTTTGAAAGTAATCTCAAAACTCCTCAAATATATAAACATATTCAAAAATATTCTACTATTAAAAAAGAAATATAATTTTGGAAAACATTCATGAGAGTACTTTTTGAGATCTAAGAGAGATGAGATGTCTCATTGCTGGAATGCTGAGGTCAGTTTCTGACTCCTCTTCTCTGGAGATGAAAGTGCACTCAGGAATCTTCATTTCACTTTGCAGACAGTCCCAAACACACTGTGCTTGTATTCCTAATTGTCAAGGAATCGTCCAGCTCCAGTCTCAAATCTCTGCAATCATGTTAGGTCGAGCTAATTAGCCCATATTCTCAACTGTATTACCAAGCTGGCAGCAAAAGACGTTTTGGATCAAAGCTGGATCATATCACAAGTAGAGCACAACTGGGTTTGTTGGTAGGAGGCCACACAGATATGTTTCTAGAGTGACTGGAAATAAAGAATAGTTAACACAATAAAAATTAAGTATTGATGTTATGAAAAAAAAAGGAAAATAAAATGCTTCATTTCTTTTCGCCCATAGAATGAAAATAACCTTATCTGACAGTTCTATTAGATGAAAAAAAGCAAAATGTATTTTCATTTATAATTAGTACAATTATTAACAAAAGTATTATTGTGAGATTCCTTACTTTCTAGGTATTATTCCTTCTGAAGGCATTTAAATGTGATTCACTAATCACTCCCAAGGAGCATCCTTTAACATTTGCTCTGTCAATTAATTTTAACAAAAATAGTAACGGTTACAATAAAATCAAAAGACAAGATAGAGTTTTCTATTTTTTTTTTTTACAGTTCCTGAACAAAACAAAAACACAAAAACAACAAGAACAACAAAAACAGTGGGTGGCAACTGTTTAGTTCTTGACTTTTCACTCTAATTCAGTCACACATATGTTACGATCTCCAGTTTTTCATTGACATATATTGACTTCCCTCTTTCATTTTTTGGGCTATATCGGTCAAATAAAGAGTGCTTAGATTAACTCCAGGTACTGAATTATACCCAAGTCTTTGCTTCATCTGTCTCATAATTTACAGTTTTTAATCCCAAAATATCATCTGGAAAAACAAAAAAAATAAAAAAAAAACTTTTTTTAAAAGAGAGCGAAATCCAGAACAATATAGCACTAGTTAGAACATTAATTCCCCACATATTCATTAGCTTGAAGACCTCACATATTAGGTGAATGAATATACAGGATCATAGAATCATTATGGTTGGAAAAGACCTTCAAGATCATTGAGTACAACCGTAAGCCCTTCTCCCAACTTCTGGGAGAAGTATCTGATAGCCCAGAAGGCTGCACTGCCATCCAGAGGGACCTGGACAGACTGGACAACTGGACGATGAGAAACCTCATGAAATTCAACAAGGGTAAGTGCAAGGTCCTGCACCTGGGAAGAAATAACCCCAGACACGAGCAGCTCTGCTGAGAAGGACGCGGACTTCATGGTGGACGACAGGTTGACCATGAGGCAGCAGTGTGCCCTCGTGGCCAAGAAGGCCAATGGGATCCTGGGATGCATTAAGAAGAGCGTCTCCAGCAGGCTGAGGGAGGTGATCCTGCCCCTCTACTCAGGCCTGGTGAGGCCATATCTGGAGTACTGCGTCAAGTTCTGGGTCCCACAGTACAAGAAGGATGTGGAGCTGCTGGAGAGAGTCCAGCGCAGGGCTATAAGAATGATCAGGGGCCTGGAACATCTGCACTATGAGGAGAGGCTGAGAGAGCTGGGCCTGTTCAGCCTGGAGAAGAGAAAGCTGAGAGAAGACTTGATCAGTGAATATAAGTACCTCAAGAGAGGTAGTGAGGAGGATGGGGCTGGGCTCTTTTCAGTAGTGGCCACTGACAGAACTAGAGGTAATGGCCACAAACTGAAGCATCAAAAGTTCCACAGGAACTTAAGGAAAAATTTCTTAACATTTAGGGTAACAGAGCCCTGGAACAGCCCAGAGAGTTTGTGGAGTCTCCTTCTCTGGAGATCTTCAAAATCTGCTTGGACGTAGTCCTGTGTGTGAAAATGTTGCAGCTTGAAAGCGTAGTAGTGGAGTGAATCAAGTTCCCAAATAGTATGATCAACTATAAGCTCGACTCTGGCAATACCGGATTCACAAACAGTCTGAGGAGCATAGGTCCGGTCGCCTTCCTAGGAGCGAATTGAGTTCCCAAACAGTATAATCTAATATAAGCTCGACTCTGGCAGTATCGGATTCACGAACAGTCTGTCAACTGTAGGTCCTATTGCCCCGCCCAAACAAGTAGTCAGGTTCACAAACAGTAGTATTTATTCAAATGCAACATTTCCAAAGCAGGTTTCGGATGTCAGTATAGGAAATTCTCTACTACAGTGTGGGGTTTAGCTAGCTCTGAAGTACAAATGTGCAGTCATCACTCACCCCAGAAGATGGGAGAGGGCTCTCAGTCTCGAGTTTCCTCAGGCAGCGTTCCGACGCGAGGGGAGGAAAGAGAGGGATCAGCACATTGACTGACCCAGCAGTTATGATGGAATCTTCCCTCTTCCTTCTTCTTTCCCTCCTGCTTCCTTTTTGCTTCTCTTACTAGTTTGGCTTTTATATATTTTCTTGTACATTCATGTGGAGCTTGAGTGACTCTAGTCATATTTGCTTTCGTTATTCATTGATTTACAAAAAGTCTCCCAAGTTAATCTAGAATCTAGACAGCTTGCTTAGTGGGATGGGGTTGTGTATTGGTATTATAATGAGATTAGACAGAGAAGAAGTTTGAGCAAAGCTTATCAGTAGGGACTGATCTGCCACCATTGCTGTCCCAGCACCAGACATCACACTATGTGGCTCATTAGCTGTATGGTACCACCAGGCTACCACCTCTGCAGGGAGTACAACAGAGTTTGGCCACAGTGTCTTCACTCCGCTCCACCCTCCATTCACTCGTGTCTGCATGGCACCATCGGATTATCCCCTCTTCAGGGAAGCCAGCAAAATTTGACTGTGGTGTCTCCGTTCTGCTCCACTCTTCGTTTGCTCTCATCAGTCTGTGCTAGGAGGGCAGACTGTGTTGCCAAGGGAATCATGGCGAGGTAGATTCCGCACATACCAGCCATCCTGGATGTGTATCACCCCAAGCAAGCTTCTGTAAGGCCAAAACTTCTGTTAGGCCCTAGTTTTTCTCTAAGTATCACCTTTTCCAGGGCCATTCTTCCACACTGTGCCACGTGCTCTAGGTGTCCCTGTGTGTGCAGGGGGATTGGACTAGATGATCTCTGAAGGTCCCTTCCAAGCTTAAGCATTCTATGATTCTATGAACAACACCATGCCTTCTAAAACATGTCACTGAGTGCCTACTTGTTTCTTTAAGACTGCCAGGGAGAGTGACTCTATCACTTCCCTGGGCAGCCTGTTTCAGTGCTTCATCACTGTTTTCATGTAGATTTTTTTCATAATGTCTAATCTGAACCTCCTCTGGTGCAACTTGAGGCCATTTCGTCCTGTCATATCGGTTGTTATTTTGGAGACCAACCCCTGCCTCACTATAACCTCCATTCAGGTATTTGTAGAGATCAATAAGGTCTCCTCTGAGCCTCCTCTTCAGATTAAATAACCCCAGCTGCCTCGGCTGCTCCTTTTAAGGTCTATGCTCCAGGCCCTTCACCAGCTTTGTTGCCCCCCTTTGGACACGCCTCCAGCAACTCCATATCTTTCTTGTAGTGAGGGGCCCAAAACTGAACACAATATTTGAGATATGGCCTCAAAATGTTGTTTAGTTCTAGACTGCAGGCAGATAAATTTAAGACTTCAACTCAGTTAGGCATCTGATGTCCTTTCAGATGTGTTAAGGTATTCTAGCAGCCTTCTTCAAAAGTCCTGACACTCTTAGCCTGTGTCACATGGCTTTAGAGAACCCTGCTTGTATGATCTATATTTTCTGTTTATCCAAATACGAGACCATTTCAAGCACTCTTTGGTATAAAATAAGTCAATCTAATTAAAGGTTGACTTTAAATAAATAAATATTTTCAACCTGAGTCAATTCAAATGGTATGAATCTCTGACACATGTCCTCAAAGTATATGTTTATATATAAAAGCAGATATTTTTTACTGTAGTTATTGAGTTCATCTCAAGTAGAGATGAGGTTAATTAAAGACTCTTTTACAACAAATAATGTCCAAAGTGTATCAAGTGTCTTGGAGGCAAATGAGAATTGTAGAGCAATTAGTGATTTCATAATGATATGAAAGAACAAAAATCATGAAGATTACTCTTCTTAAGTGGAGAAACATTTAGGAGCCAGGAGAGATACAGTGAGACCAGGTGACTATCAGTTAGACTTCAAACGGATAATGAGTTTATAGCTCATTAGGCTGCCCACATAGAGAGACCGGAAGCTACTTGAGATATGCCTGTGCCTCTCAAGAGAACTGAGAGACTCCAGTTTTTGCGTGTAGTAGGTGGAGGCTACATAAGATGTGCTAGCACATCTTAAATTATACTTAATGCTTAACATGTCCAACTAAGTTCTGTTCAAATTGTGCTTCTCTCCATGAAGTGAGCATATAATACTTTTAGAGACAATCTCTTAAAATTATTTGTCTGAAATAGCTGAATTGTGTTCAGAGGTTGCTCCCACATACAGGTCTGTGTTACTGGAATAGTCAGGTATTGTTCATCTTGCTTCAGGCTGCCTCTAAAGAGAGGAATGGGTCTCTGGTAGGTTCTGAGTAATATCTTCCTTCCCTGTACTGATATCTTTCCTCATACGCCAGGAAAGTCAAGTGATTCCAGGTGGTGTAAAGCCAGGTGAACCCAGGATCTGTCACATCTAGTCAAGTGTCTAAGACAACTGAGAAGATGTACAATGGATGACTTAGGAGGGGTAGCTACCATCAGATTGTTACATCCGCTTATATTCTGTTCCAGAAAAATTAAATATACTTTATATAATTTCCCCATAACATGCCCAGGTATCTCTCACTGGAATCAAGAAGGGATTAAAGATTATATTTGTGACTGCTAAAGGGTCTTAGTGCATTTAGTACTTCTTTAGGTCCTTTAGAGAGCTTGAACTGTGTGAATTCTATGTAGGACTGCAATTTGTTAAAAATTGTTTTATATCCCCATGAACTATTCAGTAAGTGTCGCGGGTTTCTGGCCAGGGCTGGCACTAGGCCGCAGATCTTCAGGCCTGGCCGACGCGCTGACCCTCCGCGCGTGATCTTGGACCCCCCCGGGGAACCGGCTTGTCTCACCCTCCGGGATCCTGGATCCTCTGCAATGTCCGGGCGCAGGCCGGAAGGAGGACGCCGCCGCGCTGGGGCACCCTCTCGGGCCGGCCCAGTCGGGTCGGACCCGCCCAAGGTGAGGAGGCCGTGGGGTGCTCCGCAAGGCTTTAGCTGCACCGACGGCGCCCTATATGCGGACAGGCAGCACCGACTGCCTAAACACCCGGACGGCTGACAAAAGACGTAACCAATATGGTTCAGGGTCAAACGACGAGTTTATTACAGCTAACGTAAGCTTTTATATAACAAACGGTAGGAGGGATGATGGGAGGAGGGAGATACATGATTGAGTGTGGGCTGTTGCCAAGATGTCCTCATTAGCTGCACTCCCCTGTCACACAGCGGGTGGGCCGGAGCGAGCCCCCACCTTCGAGGAGTGCCTAGCCCCCACCTTCGGGCTGCCCGAATGTTCTTTCATGGGTGTGATGAACTACCTGGTGCTCTGCAAGACTGCTCAGTCCTGCCAAGTGGCATGACTGAGCCTGTGCAAGCACCAGGGATCACCTTTGGGCAGCCCAAGGCCTACACAGACCTAGGCCTCACTTGAGGCCTGTAAAGATCTCCCCATGTCGCCCAACAATTAAGTGCATATAAATACCTGCATTTATTTTTGAAGGTCACTGTATTTTCCTTTCTTTCTTACTTATGCTTTATGTTGCTAATTCAGGATTAATATTAATGGCAAGAAGATTTAGCTATTATCATTTCTTCAACAATATAGCAAGGTAAATCTGGGGGTAAAATTAGAATTATAACACAGGAAATGAATTCTGCACTTGGAAGTTAGTGTAGTGTCCTAAATGGGCATGTTATTAGATACCTAAGCTTAGGCAATAGATCATACCTAGTCATTTAAATAGATATTTAAAAGTAATGATTTACATTTGAGCTAAGAAGAGGACTCAGCTGCCTAAACTTACAGTCTTCTGTTATTTTAAATGTACTGGAATATCCCACAGTTGCTGATCTACAGGGATGGAGGCCAACTGTAGGCCCAGAGTAACATCAGCCAGATGTTATTCTTACAGTGTTGATCCAAATATTTCAGAGTCCTTAATCAACCTCAGTTTAACCATTTGAACCCTTCTCTAGGTGTTTAAACTACTATTTTGGTAGAAGATTTATGGCAAAATTCAGCTGTCTAAAAAGGAGTGCCCTATATGAGATCCTCCGGCACATCCCATTTGATTTCCAAATGCTAGTGCAGGAAAGCATGAATGTCCTCAGCCGTTTTATCAACTTATTTTAGATACTTTGAATACTCTGTGGCATCTCACACCACAATATATACCTGTGTTTCAGCAACTGAATCATACCTATGCAATTACATATAAACACATTTAGGCCTAAAATCTGGTGATGAGTTCCATTCCACATTTCAGTTTGTTTAACTAATCTTAAGCATCTAGGTTACTAGGATGCATAAATTTTAGGTAGCTAAGATAATCTATGCCATATTTCACAATTAGAATCAAACACTTTACGTTATTCATCAGTTTATGTAAGTTTAAAGTGTGTGTGTTTATGTGTTTAAAAACACATAAGTTTATGTATCTAATCTACCACAAGAAATTCTTACATTTCTGCTGAAATATATTGATTCTTTGTACTTTGTATCAGTCAAACAACAAACAGTCACACATTAAACAACACTTCTAGGATTAGGTTAGTTGTAGAATAAGTTGTTTTATATTTCCAAATACTTCTAGCATTTACAGAAGTCCTTCAGAGAGGAATTAGTTTCAAAAGAATACTTATTTTTTAATGAAACTATTTAAAGTATTAAGATAGAAGTGTTCTTTGCTCCTAATTCCAGCTACTTGATAGCTCATTATCTATTTTCTTAAGCTTGTATTTCTAGTGAGATTGTTCCACAATGAAAATAAGTTCGAATTTGTCAACAGACTATTTTTGATATAAAATATTTTTCTTCTGTATGCAAAAATGAAGAAAAAAGGATTAGAATGTACTTTACAGTACCTTTCAGATCCAGTTTAGTGTACAACACTAGTAATTACTTGATTAAAATCTAGTCTGACATGTTGATAATATTTTAATTAGTAATACTTCTATGACTTGCTGGGAGGTGACATGCTAATTTTGGCATGCTGCTTCACAGACTGATTGTGAAGCAGATGGAGCTAACTTGTATAAGGGTCTCCCTCCTGCCTTTCATTTTTATGTCCTGTAATAAAGGACATAAAATTGGTATGCTTAAAAAAGATGACGTGAGTTCTCTTTTCATTCTCATAGCATTAAGACAGTTTTATAATTTTGGCTTGCTAATTTGTCCTAGCATTTACAAGAGCAGCACATGCTTCTATTCCACAGTTAGTTGAAGAATGATAACATATTTATCAAAATGACAACATATTTATCAAAATAGAACCTCCTTACATTAAATTCCATATTTTTGAATTTCTCTCTTGTCACTGTGAAAAAATATGACATTTGTTCTGAACAATTTAAGGCAAGAGTTAAAAATTTTCTTCTTTTACTCTCTGAGCTTTTATACATGAGTTTCACTTAATGACTAGATACTATGCAGTAGGTTTGCTCCAGTTAATCATGAAAAAGTGTGCATCATTAGAAAGACAGAAATGTCTTTCTGACTCCTAAGAACAAATTGATTATAGATATTCTATTTCCTTTTGTTCCCTCTTTCCATATCTCTTAGCCCTTCTGTTCCCTCACTTAATATACACATGTCCTTCATTTCTAAAGTTCTAATACTATTTTTTCATTTTTTTTCCCCATGGCCATAACTAATCAGAAAATTGTACACTGACAAGTGCAAAAACTGACAGTTCTTAATAATAGATCTTGTGATGTATTATCTTCTGTATTTTTCATATTTGATAAAAAAAGAGATATTTTTCATAGAACAACACAGTGCGTAGAAGAAAAAATGCACTAAAACAAGTGAGGCAATAGTACAGGCTAAGCCAGCAACTATAATAACTGTCAGCTTCTGCTACAACATAATAATTTTATTATAACGGCATATTATTTGTTTTCAAACATTTCCTGTTGAAACTAGCCTAATAGCTATGTATGTTCATAACAAACAGCTAAAACTCAATATAATAACACAAAATTTTGGAAATAGAAAACTTTTTGAAAAACTAGAAACAGAAACTATTGATCATGAGTTACGTATTGTTACATGAGTACCATGATACTTTCCCTTTGGTTTCTGAAATATCAGCTAAATCATTTTAAATACCACTCTTTTTAAGAACACAAAAGAATCATCGAAAATAAATGAATATGTGTTCTCCTGGGTCTCAGCTAGACTCTCATTGTATGAAAGTGAATGTGCTACACTGCTTTCCTGAGAAGTTAAATCATTACAGGTTCAGGAGAAGGGTTACCTATCTACCCCAAATGACAATTATACCTGCTGTGTATTTTTACAATAAACAGGTAACTCAAACTGATGAAGGTTATCTCCTTTTCTGACCGAAAAGCATAAGGGCTTCCTAGGCTTGAATGTTAGGATTTACTTTTTGAGGAGAGTTGTTTGGGGAGCTTTTCTTCTTTGGTCAGGAGGAATTTGCGCTGTAAAAGATCATATACATATATATATATGTATATATATATATATATACATATATATATATGTATATATATATATATACCATATTATGATATCAGGTCCAAAATCCATGTAGAATTGCTGTCAGTACATGTCCTATCTTACCCCTGCATTAGGAAATTGATATTCTGATATTCTTTCCCTCTCAGTGTCTTTTGTCTTTTGTAAAAAGGCACAAGCTCTTTCTCTCTCTGCTGGAAGATCAGACTCATTCACCTAAGTTCAGGGATACCTTTGGAGATGAAGCTTTCTTGCAGCCTGAGAGCTTTAAGCACAACACAGCAAGCTCATGACTCTTGAGGATGCAGTTTATAACACTTTTGTCAATTAAAATTATTTCCCTATTATTTTATGCCCCTACATTCTTCTACTTTAATCCTTTTGTTTTCATTTGCTCCTCATCATCTAATGTCTTTCCCATCTCTTTGTTATGCCCTCTAGATTTACAGTCCCATTTCCAATAAATGCTGCATAGGTTCATGAGCTGGCTCTTGCTTGTAGTTCTGTTAGAGATAAATGAGAGAGAAGAACTATCTTTAATAAGATAAACTGCTCTGTTTCCTAAAAAAAAGGCTATTAGAAAATGAAAGACATTTGAATGGATGCCAATAGAGTTAGAATTGATGTGGTAGGAAAGCCAAATTAAGATGAATACTTGCATGAGGCTAAAAGGATATCTAAGATTTTAATTAACTAAACAAAAGAACATCACATTTTGTGGAACTGGCAACTTGGAGGTAAGTATAATACAAGAAATTGAGGTAAATCAGAAATTCTTAGTAGGCTTCACTTAAATTACAGCCCTGCTGCTCTATAAATTTTCAGAGACACAAAACTTAATTCACTAGTTTGTTAACAATCAGCCTTATATGTTAAGGGTAGGTACTGCACAGTCTTCGCAGTAGCATGCTAATTCCACCACAGGGAGAAGAGAATTGCACTTCAGATTAGTGCTTTGATATCCATTTAACAAAATTATAGAAAAAAAGTGAAACAGTGCCGATGGAAAATGGAGCTCAAATAGTAAAAATATTTGTAACTGGTTTTCCTGGGTCTGAGTCCTGTAGATAATGAGCAATTAGAATGAACAAACAGACTAGAGAACCTAAGATGTGCTTTTTATCATTGATTTAATTTTTGTGAAGACTCTAAGAATGCACAATTGCATAAAATTTGTCAACCACATAGTCTTTTTCAAAATATGATTATCACAGTAGAGATATCAGACTATGAGACAACCTGAGGGTGTCATAGAACTTGATTTATCAGTCAGTGCATCTAAATGAAAGGATATTCTATTAGCATCTTGAAAAAGGGACAGGTTTGTTGATAATACAGAGATTTTACTTAAAAAAAGTAAAAAAAAAAATTAAAAAGTTATACAGTGAAATTGAGATTGGTGTTCCATTAAAAAAAAAAAATTCAATTTCTTTAAAAAAAAGTCAAGTTCTAGTGTTTTAGCACCAAAACAAAGCCTTCACATGACATAAACCAATGTTTAACCGATTAGTGGCAGATTTGCAACTCATTGATCTATCCAATTCACCCTATCTACCTTATGCAACCCTCTTGCCTCCATCTGTGACTTACAGAGAAGAATGAATCTGCAAGCAATTTTACTGGAAAATAAAATGAAGATAACTAAACTAATACAAAGCAAAGGAGAAATACAGAAGAAAAAATCACTAAAATACAGAAAGCCAAAAGTTGATTTACTCGTTCTTGATGGAAGGTACAAATAACTTGGTAGTTTAGAATGTGCCTGTTTCTGTTAAAAAACATGGTTTGTATAATAGAACACCAGAACATGAAGTCAGGTTATAAATTTCTGAAATTCAAAACTGTCGGAAAGCAAAATATATTTGGTCACTAAATTATTTTATCCAAGATTGTCTAACAATACTGGAAGAACTGATTTAATTCTGGAGGAGCTAATTGTCTTAGGCAAAATGATCAGAAGAGAATTTGCCATACATCCAATACTACTTCTGACTAGAATGAAAAGAAAAAGCAGAACATGCAGAGTACTTTAAGAAAAAAGAAGAAATCAAATAGCTGGAATATGTACAAAACATTCTTAAGAAATTGGATGGTCTTATCAGTCACTAGCAACTCATTTAAAAATGAGTTTTGAAGTAAGTTTTGAAACTTAGTTTTAAAACTTAGAAAATGTATTCAAGATTCTGACCCACCTCAGATAAACCAGAGCCCAAGTCTTCCTGATTCAGAAGGCCTCAAATACCATAATTATCATTAAAAAAAAAAAGAAAAAAAATGAATTTAGCACTTGTGTGTGTGTGTCTGTGTGTGTGTGTGTGTGTGTGTGTGTGTGTGTGTCTGTGAGATGAACAGGCTGAACTGCTATCCTTCATGCTCTAACCCAGAATTCATTACATTCTTTTCCCCATAACATGCAACAATTACAGTCAATGCAATTGTCTTTTGTATTATTAATATTAAAAAAGTAAATAGTATTTTAAAAAAAGAATAATGGACTCCCACAAAATGACATTAATAGCAGTAGAAAATGGGAAATAATTGATGCCAACAACAAAGAGAACAAAGAGGAAAAGGCTATTGAAAATATGGCCCTTCCCTCTTTCTTTTCCAGTTGTGAAGTAGAAATATTAGAGATTTAGGAGAAAGAAGCCAAAACAAATTGTTCTTAGAATGAAACACTCTTGCATTTTTTACCTTTTGTACCTTTTGACAAAGTTGGGAATTAACTTTTTAGATACAAGGTTTTTGCTGTCAGGTAGAGAAAAGTGACTTGACTGTAACATAAAATGGGAAATATCTGTATCTAACATATTTCACACTCTTCCTCTGTTGGGCTGTCTAGCAAAAACTAAATTCCATTCTAAACAGAAAAACAGATAATATATGCAGAATTAAAGAATGAAGAGAAAAAAATCTTTTTTGTAATATTGAATTGAGAGATCCAAAAATCAGCATATAAAATAGTAATATTGACTATTTGTTTATTGGTTTACTGCAGTGGAAAGGTTTTAAATAAAGGGTAATGCATAAGAGCAATACTAAATGAAGCTCCAAAAGATACATACTATACATGCTACACAGAGAAATTATGAAGACAAAATTGCTCTGTGGAAATCTGAGAAATGAAAGCGTTATATTTCTATTGAAACTCATGTAATTTTTCAACTATTGTCTTGTTTTGATGCATGTTCAAATACTACTATAGTTTTATGTTTGTGTGTAATGTCAAGTATTTAGAACTGTATGTCAGCTGCAAGTGGTCTGCTTGTAGTGGCTGCTTATAGGTGGTTTGTAGTCTTCCTCATAATCTAAATCATAGAATCATAGAATGCCTAAGGTTGGAAGGGACCTCTAGTCCAACCCCCCTGCACATGCAGGGCTACCTAGAGCACGTGGCACAGGGCTGCATCCAAGCGGGTCTTGAAGATCTCCAGAGGAGGAGACTCCACAAGCTTTCTGGGCAGCTTGTTCCAGTGCTCTGTCACTCTCACTGTCAAGAAGTTCTTCCTTAAGTTCCCGTGGAACTTTTTATGCTTCAGTTTGTGGCCATTTCCTCTGGTTCTGTCAGTGACCACCAGTGAAAAGAGGCCAGCCCCATCCTCCTCATTGCCTCCCTTGAGGCACTTATAGACACAGATGAGGTCCGCTCTCAGCCTTCTCTTCTCCAGGCTGAACAAGCCCAGCTCCCTCAGCCTCTCCTCATAGGGCAGATGTTCCAGGCCCCTGATCATCCTAGTCGCCCTGCGCTGGACTCTCTCCAGCAGCTCCACATCCCTCTTGTACTGTGGGGCCCAGAACTGGACACAGTACTCCAGATGTGGCCTCACCAGGCCTGAGTAGAGGGGTAAGATCACCTCCCTCGACCTGCTGGAGATGCTCCTCTTAATGCATCCCAGGATGCCATGGGCCTTTTTGGCCATAAGGGCACACTGCTGCCTCATGGTCAACCTGTCGTCCACCATGACGCCCAGGTTCTTCTCAGCAGAGCTGCTCTCCAGCAGGTCGGTCGCCAGCCTGTACTGGTGTCTGGGGTTATTTCTCACCAGGTGCAGGACTGTGCACTTGGCCTTGTTGAATTTCATGAGGTTTTTGACCGCCCAGTTGTCTAGTCTGTCCAGGTCTCTCTGGATGGCAGCACAGCCCTCTGGAGTATCCGCTACTCCTCCCAGCTTCGTATCGTCTGCAAACTTGCTGAGGGAGCACTCTGTGCCTTCATCCAGGTCATTGATGAATAAATTGAACAGGACTGGACCGAGGACTGACCCCTGGGGGAAATGATTTCCAACTAATAATAGAAGAACTAACTTTTTCAAATGTCTGTGTTGCTATACCTGTATCCTAAGTAGATCTCAAACTTTGTTAATAGTAGTCATATGATTGTTTAAAAAGTTAGTGAAAATAGTAGTGGAATTTTAGACTATGAAATGAAAGTGAAAAGGAATCATTTTAGTCTAAATCAGATCAAACAAAACCAGAAAAATAGTGGATAGTGAATAAAGTAGACTGAATGGGAATGTACCTAGGAATGAATATGAAATTACCAAAAAAAAAATACTATTGCAGAAACAAGAAGTATGCCCAACAAATAAGTATCATGATCTATAGGATGAGGGACCGTGAACAAACAGTAAGAGAGGAATAAAATTTTCAAAGCACTCTGTAAGTGCATGAAACCTAAATTTCGAGATTGTGCTTAGTGTAGATCTACTATCATTCTCTAATGATGTTGAAAACCTAGGGCTTGAGGATGTGTCACTCTCAGCAGTAACTCATTATATGTTTACCCTATTACATCTCCATGTTGTTATGAAAATGCACCTGAACTAGTGTTGGCTAGGATAATTGGACAGCGAGGTGAACTGAAAATTGCCTGAAATGTAGAGTACAAATGGTTGTGATTAGTGGCAGAAGTTCAGTGGAGGCCAATTCAATGTTTAACTGGAGCCTAGTAGAGTTTAACATATTAATTAATGCCTGGAATTTTATGTAGAATTAATGGAAGAGAAAAGAAGGGAAGGGAAGGGAAAGGAAGGGAACGGAAGGGAAAGGGAAAGGGAAAGGGAAAGGGAAGGAAAGGAAAGGAAAGGAAAGGAAAGGAAAGGAAAGGAAAGGAAAGGAAAGGAAAGGAAAGGAAAGGAAAGGAAAGGAAAGGAAAGGAAAGGAAAGGAAAGGAAAGGAAAGGAAGGGATGATATGAAATCATTCAGATCTGGGAAGTGCTTCAGTGAGTTTGGGGCATGTTAAGGATTTTCTTTTGCAGTTCACTGAGAAAAAAAGGACTTAAGTGCCCTAAATAACACAGAGTACCAGAGACAAAGTCGAAAGGTAACCATGAAGAAAGCAGAGAGATAGAGAGAGAAATATAGTGCCATTTAAGATGCCAAAGGCTATCGTGATTGACTGTTGGTTACTCTGGGAGAAAAATACAGGTCTTCCATCAGTCCTGTATCACATCCATCAGGCCTCTGATGATATCTTAATTTTCCCAGAAAAATTTTATGAGTACTGGATCCATGCAATGAATCAAGTGCTGTGGGTCAACACTGTTTAGCAATTCAGTGAAATTTCTTTGTAGAAGATAATAAGGGGAGAGATGTTGAGAAAGGCCAAATGTTAATAAAGGAAGCATATTTTCTGTAGGTTTTTGGTAAACCTGGCATGCTGCATAAAAATCTGTTTATAAACAGTTCTGAAAGATCTGAAATTAAATTAGGAATAGTTAATGAGACAGAAAGACAAGACAATCTTAACAAAGCACACCTGAAGAGTTCAGTTACCTTATCTTCACTTGGGTAAAGCCTGTGATCATTCCCTACAACCACATCAGAAGAATAAACCTACAAAAAGCGGTTATTTACTTAGAAAAAGATGTTATGGTTCAAGATAAAAAATAGATTTAGAACAGAGTTCTGAAGACAACAATGAAATCTTCATTGTCTGACAATGACAATGAAATAAAGCCCGGGTGACGTAAAATATCTGAGATAGTAGACTGCTTGTGACAGAATTATAGATATGACTGACAGATAGTAAGGTGATGGATTCCAACAAATATAACTTTGTTGCTACACATTACAAAAATCAACATAAAAAAAGATCTGATTATCCCATTTCAAAGATGTTTCTATTTAGTATTTGAAATCATATAACAACCAAAACTCAAGACTTTTTCCCAAGATAAGAATAAGAATGACTGATAAGGACATCTTTTAGAAACCTTTTCTTACTGTTCTTTTTCCAAACTTTTGAACAGAGAAACCTCACATTCAACAGATTTGATATATTTTGGACCTACTAAAGGGAAGTGGAGAAGAGAACAGAAACATTTCTTTTTATTTATGTATTTACTTATTTTTTATATAAATAGCTTAGGCTGAAGGATAGATGACAAAGGGTCAAGTCTTGAGCCATTTAGTAAAAATCAGCCCCTTCAATGAAGTGTGCAAACCAACAGTTAAATCTGCAGGCTAGGGAGCATAAATATATAATGTGCTTTCCAAACATGTATGTCAGCTGGTGCGCAGGCTACACTATACTAGCTTCAGTTTTCAGGTAGATTTAAGTCCCTGAAGAGCTCATTACTGTAGACTAGCTTAGAGAATTTAAATTACCATCATGTACTTGTAACAATGGAGAATAGATGGGTATTATCAAATTATTGTAATTACAGGAATTTCAGAATTCCCAAATCACAGCCTTATCAAGAAGACTACTGAAACATTATACTGGAAAAAAAAACAAGAAAAAATAGGTGACCTAGCAGATATCACCCTTAGCAGTTTAAAGACAAGATCTAAAGCTATTCACGTTGTTTATTCGCCACTTCAAATATCAGGCACAAGTCATCATTTTATAACCAATTGTGTCAATTATTCATGACCAGCTAGGAATTGAAAGTGTCCTCATTAATTTTTTTCTCATAATCTCTGTTAAATAGGGTTCCCTTTTTCCATATTAATAGAAGTACATGACTTCATCCTAATGTGCTGAAAAGCGAAAAGGAGTTTTCAATAAGAGCAAAAATATTGAAAACATAAAGATAGGAATCCAGATAATAAAGTTTTATTTGGTAATTTTGATGAATTCACATCACATAGAGACATTTTTAATAATATATCAAAGGAAGATTTTTATGCTGTTATGCAAAATTTAGATAAAGTGAAAACCATACCGAAATGTAGGAAATCTGCCAGGTATGTGAAATAACATTTAGACCCTACTTTTATCTTTTCTTTTTCTATATCAGAATTCTATATCTTTTTCTATATAAGAAATCTGTTTGTATATTACAAAGTAGATCACACCTAGAAGTTCTGAAAAAAAAAGAAAAGGAAAAAAATCTAGCAGTAGCAATATATCAGAAAAAGAATGAAAAAAACCTAGTTCTATCAATATATCAGATTTTTCTCAGATCTTTTTCATGTTTTCCAGTCCTGTATTGTTGTCCTTCGAAATAACACAACTGTTGTCCTCCAAAATAAGTGGATTATTAGGAAATGAATTTAAACTAAGCATCATTTGAAAGGGAAGAAAATTTTATTTAATGAAGAAAACTAAAAGAAAACTTGAAAACAAATCTATATTTTCTTTCTTAGCTTGCCCTTCCTGGATAAGGCTTTCCTTTCTACTTCCTCTGAGTCCAGAAACTTTCAGGGCATTTCAGGGTATTACAATGAAGTGTCTTCTCATGCTCAATGAAGATCTTCTTTTTTACACCATTATAAACCAGCTCCCTAACTACTTCTTCTTTTTTACACTATTATAAACCAGCTCCCTATCTGCTCTCTGCTCCTCTCAGCAGCCTTTCAGTCTTTATTTGTGTTGCTTCAAAATGCCTCAGTCCCATCTGCCTTTTAAGAAGATTTCGCCCTACCACTCATGCTCACTTGCATTCAGAAAGACAGCCATTCCCACCATAGGATTTCTCTTAATTTAGAAAGTGATATCCAAGAGGAAGGCAAGCAGGTGGTTGCCTTTTTTGCAGCTCAACCATATGTTTTGAACAGAATATAACATACAAAGCACACATAGTAATCAGTACAGAAACTGAACAGTTGCATAATCCAGCACAGTTAGGAAATTATTATCAGAATATTTTGGTGAAATATTAATTAGGTTTTTCATTCAAAGAATAGCTTCAGGAACATAGCCTCACAGGAATATCCAAAACCAAACTAGAATAATCATTTGGTCGAGCATTTCATTTCTCTCCATCGATACCTCTAGCAGAAACAAAAGTATTACCATATAAAAATAACTGTGGCAGATAAGATTTTAATCCATTGAAATATGGTGTCTAGTGAAGATTTTGCTTTATTTGAAACATAATCATTTTTTTACTATAACATCGTATGGATCACTCCTTCTTCCCTTCCCCCGCCCACAAAAAATCTTCAAATCGAATATATTTTTTGAGGTAAGGTGAATTCCTTCCTTCTGCCGCAATGTTATTAAGCACTCTATTGATCTGTTGACAGCGGGATGGAAATTTGCTGAGTAGTTTTCCTATTATTTTTAAGATGCCTGATATACCTTCTCTCTGTTTTGCAACCAGATACACAATATAATGGATTGACATCTCTAGACTAGAATTTTGCACTATTTAAAAAAAAAAAAAATCTTTGCAATGTTTCCTGACTTTCAATTAGTGTAACCACAAAAGAAAAAAAAAAAAAAAGATCTATGAGTTGAGTGGCTGGATCTCCTTGCTAATGCAGTAACATGTCATAGTATTTGTCCAAGACAGATTATTTTATAATGAAATTAATTTGCAAAGTATAATGCAAAGATTATTTTGGAATGCAAGCAACACACTAACAAAAATTTTGGATATTAATAGGGTTTTCATGATAAGATAATAGATGGAGAAACAATCTGTAGTGAGACATTTTATAAAAATTAAATAGGAAGAGTGAGACTTTTAAAAATATATTTTTGGTTGGGTCAAACCCTTGGCCAATGCAGAGATATAGGCACCTTTATTAAATATTTTTAATACTGATTAGATTTTTGAAAATTTGCTCACCTGTTTCCAACCTAAAAGCACACAATGTCCCTAAAGAACATATGATGGTATACTTCCACACATGTTCTGGACATTCAAAACTATTTTCAACCCAACCTGAACCACAATTCTTGCATGAAGCATATTTATAAACCACAAATCTCACAGACAGAATTGGAAGGGATAAGCAATTTCAGAGTACGTGTTTCAAGAAGAAGACTTCAGAAGCAGATGAAAAAAAGTCACATGTCACCATGCATAGAATTCACCAGTAGCCTAATACATGCTGCACCTGTGTATCAGACCAACTGTCTAATTTCGTCTGATTGTCTATCAAGGAACTTAAGTATAGGACTGGCACTCTCTGCTTACGGGATGTTTTCTGTACCAGTGACAGGCTGGCATTCTGTAGTTCACTACATCTATATTCCCTTTCCTATGTGTCATAGGTGAAAAAACAAACAAAAACAACAAAAAGGCATGCTTATATTTTGAGTGCTGGCAAGAACAGATGCATGTATATATAGATATGTGCTTGAGGTTCAATGTCTAAAAACAAACTTCAAGCACTCAAGCTTCTTTTGCTATTCTTCTGTTTTCTAACTTTAACTTGTTTGAGCTGGCTGCATATTTCGAAAACCAGCTCTTTTGTCTGGACTAAACAAAAATGATATTCTTGTCTTGGTAAGAAATGTGAGACAGACCCACCAATTAGGTGGTAGAATACAATTTTCTTCTACAGAATACTATTTAGATACTGTGAAAACCAGTGACCTGAGGGCCCAGGAAAAAGAGCCTGAAAACTAACAGTTCCCAAAATGAAGAATTAGTCTCAAAAAAAAAAAAAAAGGGCCCATAAAGAAGAAGATAAAGTTCTTCAGTGGAGGAAAGATTATTGGACATGGGGGAGAAGCATGGAGATGAATGCCTGACCTTGGCCAGTAACACTTATGACTGATAACTTGCCAGAAACAGGAAATTAGAAACTAAAACTGCTTTTTGCTCGACTTTCCTGGAACAGCAGTGATCTCCCTGAAGTAAAGGGGAGACCTGGTGAACACAATGCTGTAAGGCCTTAGTGTCTATTGTAGGAATAGAGTGTAATAAAACACAATCAAGATCTTTCACATTCAACCACCAGCATTCCTTTTATTTCTACATGAAGGATAATTTGAAGAATTAAAGTTCCTTTTCCTTTTTTTCTTTCTTTTCCTTTTCCTTTTTTCTTTCTTTTTTCTTTTTTTTTTTTTTTTTTTTTTTTGTAAGACAGTTGTTGACTATCTTACATTAATATAGTTAAGTGAAGAACATGGAACTTGACTGGTCATCTAAGATAACTGCATGATTGTTAGGGAGAAGTATGATTCCTCTCATCTCAACTATGATAATCAACAGAGTTTTTAAAAATCCATATTTATTTTCTCCATACATATGGTTCCAAACCATGCCGTGTTTCAAACACATTTTTTAAATGAATTTATGTTCTTTTGAAAATATTGAGGATTTTTTCTCTGCTATAGCTGACATCTTGTGCATCAGTTAACAGTTTTGTTTGTTTGTTTTTTGTTTGGTTGGTTTCTTTATCTTTGCAATTTTCAAATCAAATTTTATTTGCTTATTTTTATCCATCTTTAGTCAGCAGACTAATGTAGATACATCAGACTAGTAGATTAGGTCTTATAGGATTAACAGCTAAATAAGTGTATGGGAAAGTCAGGTTTTATAAAGATATTCAGTCTCACTTTATTCTTATCCTATTACTTTATTCTATATACTCTTACTTGCAATAATAATAATGAGTTTATTACGAACGATGGAGAAAAGACTGCAGTAGTGGCAAAACAACTTCCCCGAAATCTGAGCAACATCACTTCAGAACTTTTTGAAGATACTGTCTTTTCTGGGCACTTCTCAGAAAACTGCTGAGAAGAGCTGCCCATTTAATAATGTGAGTGAAAAGCACTGTCATTTCAGAACAACGTATTAGTTTAATAAAAGCAGGTTCTTTGGTAATACATCAGTTGCTGTCAAAGCAGTGATCAGAAAAAAAAAGGAGCGAGCGAGCTGTTAGCTTGAAACTGCAATTGTGTTTTGTTAAGCTATCTGATACAAGATGGGATCTGCCCTGCTGAATAACTCTCTTCAGCAGCTCCAGCTATTTGAAAATGTCTTTACTTTGTTTCATATGCCACATACTAGGTAATAAGGTGAAAGGTTTCATTCTTGTCATATTAAATTGAGTTAAGAGAAGTATATCTAGAGGTGTTGCCACTGCAACTGGTGTTCAATTCATGCACAAAGACTTGCTTTTTACTTTTGCTTCCTAACTTGTTCCGTCTGCAAACAGTACTCTACCTTCCCTGAAAATTACTTTGATATTTACCTTTATATTTATGTTAACTTGTTCCAAATCTAAAATTTGATAGTTCCATAGGTTTTCAAAAGAGCCATTATCCCAACACCTATTTTCACCCTGACTGAGAGTGAAAATATAAAATAAGCATTTATTTCATGATACAGAGTATAATGGAAATGAACTTAAATTTTGGAACATATCAAGTGGAATTCATCTTTTCTCATTTTTGAGACATCATTTGGTTGCTTGTGTATGGATATCTCAGAAGTACCATCTAAGAATTAACCTGCATGACTCTAGAGCCCAATACAAAGAATTAAGGTCTCCCACAGATCCTAAATCATATCTGCCATCCCATTCAAATATTTTGGATATGATACCCTAAGGTATCTTAAAAGGCAATAGATGCCTATGTTAGTCAACTGAATCAAGCCTTTATGTGTTACAATAGATTCACTAGGACATATTGAAATGTAGAGACCAAATATCACTTGGCCTCTATCAACGTATTTTAGTTATATCCTAATTTAATGTTCTACTATATGATGTCTAGAATAGGACACTGGCAACCTTTGAGATTAAAGCCAGGTTAGTTTTGGAGCTGCCAGGGAGGGAAACAGTTTATGTTTTCTACTGTTATTTAATAATTATCACTTCAAGTGTTTGATATACCCTTGCCACAGTCTTAATAAGCCTTAATCTTGCCTTGACTTCTTAGTTATTTTCCCTAAAATACATGTAATATTTAGTAAAATTTCCATTTAAATGAAGAGAACATAGACATAAGGTATCTCATGACAAATTGTCATTAGATGGTACTGAAAACACAAATTAAGACTGATTTAAAACTACAATTTGTATATTATTTCATTCTAAACCTTATCAAGGACTTATAAAATAGAAATATGCTTGATATATAGAGGTACTGCTACATTTTGTGTATTTTTGTGTTCTTTTATTTACTAATAAAATGCCAAATATCTGAATTACACATATACATACACATAAATACATTATATATAACTTATATTATATATAACATATTACAATGCAATATATAATATGTTATATATATACTTATTCTTACAATAAGAATAACATTTATATGCAAAATATATACAATTTCTGTGGTTACTTCTAGTAATTTCACTAGCCTTGAGAGTTGCAGTATTATAAAATTGAAGTAAAATAATAGCCTTTTTAGTTATTTTGTTCAGAATTCAAATAAACTAGTTGTTAGAGTTTTAAAATAATAAAATAATTCATTTTACAGCTTTGTACAAAGATATATATAAAATAGTTGCATCAATGTTACAACTAAACTAGTGATCAAAACTAACAATCAGTTTATTTTTTTAGAAAATGGAAAGAAGAGTAAAGATGAGGAGAAGGTGTGAGCACAGTATTTTCTGTCACATGTCCCGTCATTTGAACTTTCTAGTAAATCATCTAGCTCATCCATAAATAATCGATGTGTATCTTTGTAGGAGATAAAATGACTTCCATCTTTTCCAAGGTGGTATGCATAATTGAAATCGAAGCCTCTGCTTAGTCAGCCTTCTGATAATATCATCAGGAGCAAGAAGAGCTATGTAAGACCCTGTAAGAAAAAGGAAATATATATATATTTCTCAAGTACTGTCCTAAAAATATATTTTACTTTTCAGGGTGTCATAAAATGTAAATAATTTTAAAATGCATTATCACCCCTCTGAATTTTTCTGGATAGAATTCTTTCTCTGTCCTAAATGTATTTATATTCATGTTAAGATATTAAAACCTATCTGTCTGGATTTATGAAGAATATACCAGATCCTTTGTAGGTGTATTTTTAGCCCAGAGATCCTTCCACCTCTAACAACTTAATTCTTCCACTTCTATTTCTGTGTCTTTTTCATTATTTTTCAATCATGATATACACAGATACTACTATTTCTTCACTTAAATCCCTATTCTATAAATCTCTCATTTCACTTATTTCTGCCACAATGCCCAAATTTTCGAATTCTTTAAAATGTTAAAAAGTCAGAACAAATAATTCTTTTCAGTATATATTAGTTTCTGTTTCTTTTTTATGACTTGTAATTTTCATCTTGTTTGGAGGAAAGTCATCTTTCTTCATTATTTTCACAGCAGGAAATTCTGAATGTGTGGTTTTGATTTTTGGTTGATTCTCTCAAATCTACCTTAAGTTGTCCCTCACATCTACTCTGTGATATACCATGTACCAATAATTCTTAATACTCAACATATCTATTTAGATTGCATAATACCCTTGAGTTTTTGATCCTGTGTATTATTCAATAGTTTAAGAAGGTACATGAATTTCTATCAGAAGAAAAACATTCTTTATATATTTTCATAGCCATATTTTTATAGGATATTGCATGACAGGGGTGTTAGCAAAGTCCTTGAAATCAGTAGCCAGGTACTTAGTAGACTGATGATTTATCTCAGAAGATTACACTTTTAGATACAGAAGAAAAACTTTGGAGATTGGCCAAAAAAAAAAAGAAAAAGAAAAAGAAAGAAGTCAGGAAATATTCCTTTCTTTCCTTGCCCCAATTCATAAATTAAACAACTGGTTAGTTGTATAATTTAGAACTCCAGCATTTCATAGGTGAACTGTGGTCCAGATACATTTTGTCACTGACGGAAAACATAATTATAATCCCATAAAACTTTTTTAATATTTGACAGCGTGGCCAGTCACCCAACTGGTTTTCTTTCTTTTTTTCTTTCTTTTTTTTTTTGCCAGCAACTTGTCAGCACTTCTAAACTGAAACAATAGTGAAACAATAGATTGAAACGCCTTTTCCTTAAATACCGTTTTCTCGGTAGTCTTGAGGTGTTGTAATGCATAGAACAAGGCATCTTTACATGAACACCACAAATTTTTACCATCTCTTTAACAACCTGATTTGGTCTTCCTGCTTACCACCCTGATCAATGCGGGGAAGACCACCCCTCACCTGTGGATTACTATTTCTTTTTTCCCCACTTCACTCCTGCTCTGTGGACACTGAGTTTGCAGTGAGCTGCAAAGGACTTGGCTCTGACTGGCTTTTTCCCCATTGCAGTAGTGTTACAAAGGGAATATTGGGATTCAAGCCTGCAAGACCAGAAAGTGAATTATCTGTGCTCTGGGAATGTACTTCATCTTGATGTAGGTGTCTCTGCATAAAATGAGAGAGGCTTCAGCTCTTAGATGAGGATGTATCATTGGATCATGACAAGCACTGGGACCTAAACTCAGGGAAACAAAATACAAAAGAAACACTCATGTCAGAGAATCTTTACCTGCCATGAACTAGGATAACAAAGTCAAAACTTTAAACAGGTCTATGAGGACAGAGTTTTAATGCACTGCAACAGACAGATATATATCAACATTTGCAGTACTAGCAGTATCAATAATTGCCTTAAGTATTTTTGGCTAAATTTTTAATAGATTTAAACTTAGATGTCATTTTTAATTATATTTGTTGCATATATGTTTATAGACTACACATTTTTTAATTCAAATCGCTATAGAGATTTTCAGAAAGTTAAATTTGCCTTTAGAGAATTATTATGTCTCACTTTTAATAAACACTTAACTTACAAAATCGTAAAAAAAAATGGAGTGAAAATAATTCTAAGTTTAAAGATACAGTGTTTCTATTCCAGAGACTTAGTGATCTGAGGGAGCTTGAGTAAGAAAAGAGAGTTTGGTTA
This sequence comes from Crypturellus undulatus, assembly GCA_013389825.1. NCBI lineage: Eukaryota > Metazoa > Chordata > Aves > Tinamiformes > Tinamidae > Crypturellus > Crypturellus undulatus. The sequence goes on along the minus strand of VWPW01024093.1, from coordinate 62,937 downwards.
ATTTTTGGCTTTGTTTTTCCTTTCTTTTTTTTTTTCCCTTTTTTTTTTTTCCAGCAAACACATGAATTCAGCAGTGAATAATAAGATAAATTTTACTTTGAAATCCTTGATTCAAATTCCATAAATATCCTGTCAACATTTTTAAAGCAATACAAGGTATTTTATTTTTCCTCCTCAGAAAGCCATACCATTTTATCTAGAGATAGCTTTTAGGTTTATGGATGTGAAAAACAAAACAAAGGGCCAAGTGCAAGGTCCTGCACCTGGGGAGGTATAACCACAGACAGCCATAGAGGCTGGGGACTGACCTTCTAGAGAGTAGCTCAGCCCAGGTCCCTACCTGGGTGTCATGGTGGATGACAAGTTGACCATGAGGCAGCAGTGTGCCCTCGTGGCCAAGAAGGCCAATGGGATCCCGGGGTGCATTAAGAAGAGGGCAGGTTGAAGGAGGGGATCCTGCCCCTCTACTCAGCCCTAAAGAGGCCACACCTGGAGTACTGTGTCCAATTCTGGGCTCCCCAGTACAAGAGGGATGTGAAGCTGCTGGAGGGAGTCCAGCACAGGGCTACAAGGATGATCAGGGGCCTGGCATATCTGCCCTATGAGGAGAGGCTGAGAGAGCTGGGCCTGTTCACCCTGGAGAAGAGAAGGTTGAGAGGAGACCTGATCAGTGTATATAAATAAATATCTCAAGGGAAGCAGTGAGGAGGATGGGGCCGGCCTCTTTACAGTGCTGGCCACCAATAGGACTAGAGGAAATGGCCACAGACTGAAACACCAAAAGTTCCACAGGAACTTAAGGAAAAATTTCTCAGCAGTGAGAGTGACAGAGCACTGGAACGGGCTGCCCAGAGAGGTGGAGTCTCCTTCTCTGGAGATTTTCAAAACTCGCTTGGACGCAATCTTGTGCCACGTGCTTTAGTTGACATTGCGTATACAGGGGGGTTGGACTAGATGATCTCTAAAGGTCCCTTCCAACCTTAATGATTCTACGATTCTATGAAAGCAAAACAAAAAAAGAGCTGTTCTTAAGAAAGCCAGAGTGCTTATCTGGAATTAAGCCCCATTGACAAGGATTCATATACATAAGCTGATCATCTTATCAGGTTGATGACTGGCTATTCCATTCCCTATTTCCTCTTGCAAGCTTGTGTTACACTTCTTTTTCAAGATAAGCCCATACCACTGCACTTGAGAAAGCAACAATATGTAAAGCAAATCATATATAAGTTAAAATGGTGTATTTAAGTTAGAATTTCTAGAAAATGAGCAATCATTATGGTTCCATTAGTCACCTTTACCTGTAAAAATACTATGGGGCACTAAGCTTAGATTAATTTAGTTTTTGGAGACTAATGTCATGAATCAGTACCACTTGCATAGTAATAACTTTCCTGGAGTTAACTAATCTTTGAATCTTTCCTTAAAATCAAAAAATTCTTGCTCATGTATATGAAGGTGCTTTATTCTTTCATTTGTATAAATATGACAAAATTGCATATACTACAATCTAAATTTTTTAGTCAGGTATGTCATTTAGAAGCACCAAATGAATATTTAGAGCAGAAAAAATCACTGGGATTCTGAAAACCCATCTTCTCCATTTAATGAAGAATTTATAAATAGGCAAAAAAAGATTGATTAAATAAATAATTGATATTTGTTCTTTGAGTAGGATTTTAGTCAAAAATATTATGTAAATATGTCAGTATCAATAATTTTATTGACTTTTGCTTGTTTTGTGGTATTGTAATGATTATCAGTTCTGCCAAATACTTCAATGCTAAAATTTTGCAATTGCTTATTCAAGTCCTCCACAAACAATTCACTTTGCATAGCAATCCCAGAAGAAGAGTGACAGTTTTCCTACCACCTCCATTTGTTCGCAAGGCATTTGCAGTGTGGAGAGTTGTTTGTTCATTTGGGTGGATGTTTTAGTGGATCAAGAGAGACTGAAAAAAATTAGGGAGGCCCTGTGGATTTTTGTTATATTGCATTTTACCCTGAGCAATAACATCCTAAGCTGTTTCTGTTTCTGTTTTTAAGAACACCAAATTTTTTAATCTGATTTTTCAATGGTATCTAAATTTTTGAATTTCTTCTTTTTCTAGAACGCAGGAGACTTCACAGTGAGCTCAGATAGATGAACTTTAGCCCAAAGGCACCAGTTTTCCTAGAATCTTGTTGTAGTCTTTTGCAAGAGTCAGGTAACTCCAAAAGGTAATTCAGAATAAGCTTCAGATTTTCTGAATTACTCTCTTAAACAGTCTATTTCCAAAGACTGTGGAAAGAATCCAGTGAAATCAGCTGCTTTGTGATAAAACTAACTTTTATGAATCACACTTTTATCTCTGCTCTCCTGGCTTCACCTGTGGTTTTGACTTCTCAGGGTTCCTTTTTCGTCTGCTCCAGGTCAGGGTAAATTCCACCTCTGCTTTAAAAGCCATCTGAAACTTTCAGCATCCTCCTTCTTTGGCACTCATAAAACTTTAAATCAGGGTAGGCCAAAATAGTACTTCAAACAGCCCTCCACTTTCTGTGTCTACCTGCAGAGATTTTGGAGACTGAAGTTGCTTCCTGCTTCTTTGGTCTTTGATGACCAGAAGAACGAACACAGTGAATATCTTTATTAATTTATTTTGCAGATAGGGCAGTGTTTTTTAAAGAATCAGTTTTTTTCCTTGGAAATAAAGAAGGTCAGCATTTGTCAGCCTGATTTTGACTGATATAGGGGAATGTGGAATTTCTAGCCTAATCAGACTTAAATCATTTTCTAAGTGGGTGACTTTGTATGTCTTTGTATGCCTTTGTTTCTGAATTTCCCAGCTTTTTAACCGAACCATGTCCTTTGAGGTTTTATGCAGAATCCCTGATCCCGTTCATTTACCTTATTCTTTTATTTACCTGACCCCCCGCAAAAAAAAAAAGAAAAAAAAAAAGATGGAACTGTGCACACAAGTATACTATTAACATATTTTGGATATTTTGTTAACCTGAGGTCTATATTCCACCAGGATCAGGTTGCCGCCCATTGGGCCAACTTGTGCAGTGTGTGCTGGTGATCATATTGTTCAACGGCAGCTCCTATATAAGCAAGCTGACTGTGTTTATAGCAGTCGACTCTGAGTCGCTTTGAGTCCTTTGCGGCTCCAAAAGCATATTTGTTTCTCCACTTCAGAGTATCTCAAATCATATGATTGTATCATCAGAGCTGTGACCAGAAGAGTGCTGTTTAAACTTGAAATAACAGTATGTGTTACAAGGTGTGAGAAGTTACAAGCAAGCTTGAGGATTCAAGCATCTACTACAACTGAATATGTCACAGAAGACTAAATCTCAGCCAGGATTTATCCATATTCCTTAAAGGTTGCCGTTCCTGCAGTGAGCTATTAACAGAACCAAAACATGTTAATTGACTTCATAACAGAAAACTAGCATTTATACAGAGTAGATGATGAGACTAACAGAACTCAAAAGTAAAACTAGGAGAGCTAGGTTATTTGGCAGTGTTAAATACTTACTGACAAAAAGAAAAAAAAAATGCATACAATAAAAAAAAATGGATAAGTACAAGCACAGCCAGACAACTTATTCTAGATTTCTGAAGGATTATGAAAATAATGGAGAATTTTAAAGAGGTTATAGAAGATTTAAATGTTAATAGTTGTGAATACCGCTGCAAAACTTTATTTAATTCTCTTAAATTAAGCTCTCACTAGACTCATCTCATTAAGAAATGCTGGTTGGCAGTCTGATTTTTCCAAATGCTCCTAGATACAGGAATTAGTTATTCTCAGTTATAAATCTTTCAATTATTGGTGTTTGCTAAAGCAATTTTTACAAATATTTATCAATGAGAAAACTAGAGACAAATGCTTACCTCCAGTCCCAGAGGAATTTCTAAAGGAATTTTGTTTTGAGGCTTTAAGAGGATGTACTTTCAGGATGTTCTTTTAGGTGCTTGCAGAGTTTTAAATTATTCCTGTTCATATTGGTACTTCTATTTCTTGAAAATTTAGGCTATAAAGAAATTCTTTACTTCTGTGTAATTGCAACAACTAAATTAGGCTATATACTTTGTGCCTAAGTCTACATGACTACAGTCAACAGTCTTTTATTTCAATTCAGAAGGGTAAAGTCACATAGGTAAAATGAAAAAAAAAAAAAGAATTTCAAACAAATTTTTGTTTCTTGTTCTTCATAGACAATCAGACACCTAAGCACACATGACCTAAGCACACACAAACAGATTTAAATCATGATAAATAAAATGATGTGTATGAAAGATTTCCAAGAGTAAAACCAAGAGTAAACCCATATATGTTTACTGGATGTAGTGCTGCCATCTTTTGGTTGTATTCACAGTACCACAGATGGATGATAGTAGTGCTGCATCATTTGATCTTACAAATTTCATTTTATTCAAGATTTAAGTAACCTAGATGAAATATAAGGTTTTCAGAGTGATGCATGTGTTCAGCTGAATGCAAACTTTTAGAGAGTTCCACAGAGAGAAGTTCCGGTTTATCCAAATGTGACTTGTGTTATTTGAAACTAATTAGCATTAACCATAATTTTCAGAGTTATCCAAACTCTGTGCAGGAGGTGGGTCTACAAAACATAAGTTTTACCTTCCCATGCATGTGAGTTTCCCAACTAAAAGTGACATGAGCTGATGTGTTCTTTTCCCTGTCTTTCTGTGTGAATACCTAGATGTGGGGGAATGACATCACTAATGACCTTGCCAGGAGCTGGGCTTTGCTCCAGCAGGTAGGTTTAGTGCTAACCACCTCTTTGTATCTAAGCTTCTCTCTGAGAGCTGAGAACACATTATCTTCACAGATGTGTGCAGGTAGAAATATACTGGCTGAAAGATGCATAAGAATAAGTGAAAAATACAAATTTTAATGTTACATGTACAGTCTGCGGCAGTGCAATTCTACAATGAGGCTAACATCTGTAGTTTCGTAAAAAATCTTAGTAGTTACTGCAAATATGTAGTTAATATATATATAACTGTACGTTTTCCATTTGTGAGATACATATCTAAGCTCCAGTTATAACCAGTGCAAACTTTGAGCTTGATTCAGTTGCCAAAAATTGTCCCCAGCAGTGAAATCTATTGCACATTCAGACACTCTAAGTGTCAAAAGATTTCTATGTGGACTTGGCACACATGACACTGTATTTTGGAGAGATAAGCACTTTTTGTAATGGTAGAGGAAAGCCAAAGAGTAATGCCAGTGCATCTCAAATGTCACTGGACACATATCTTCATAATTGTGTCCTCAGGCATTCTAATTCATATAAATAATTAAATGTATGTATCTACATCTGGACCAGATCACAATCCATATTTCCTGTTAAATTTTACATATGTTCTTGTCACTAATTTCTATTTTTAACAATAAACTCAAGTGTTAAACTCAAAATGTTCTTGTGCGCAAAATGGAACATACCTTAAATGTAACACTAAGAATTACCGCTAGCCTAGTTACAATTTGATTACTCGTATCAAAATAAAACAAACAGTTGTTAGTGTGGTTGCAATAATAAGACCCATCATCCAAATATTAACTCAAAAAAACCTTAACAATGCATTTAAAATATAGAAGATTTTTATTTATTTTGTGTGGGTGTGTGTGTTACACATGTCCAATGTCCCTTTGGGTTTTAAGGTCAAGAAATGCCAAGGTCAAGAAAAATGGGGTGATGAGGTGGATTACACAGGGTTACTGGCACTCCACACTGGCCCCTCACCGTCACCGCCAGGAGTGTCACTTTGGGTCCTGGCTTCCTTAGTCTGTGTGGTTTCAAATATAGGGAAAAATTCTGTGCCACCACTGCATAATGTGAAAAAAAGCAGAAGCAACAGATAAATAGCACAAGAAACTGTTATTTCTTAGACTGAAATTTGTTGCAGTCAGTGTAACTTCTTTCACTGGTGACACTAGTGAAGAGACAGGTGAAAAGGCTATAATTACTCAAAGCAATGTTATTCAGAAAAAAAGTCATGATTCAAGATAATGTTTGTCTCTCCAGAACAAGCAAGGAATATGTTCAATATAAGACACTATAAATTTTAATATTAAATTAATATTAAAATATTATTTTATTTTATCAAAAATAAAACTCGTGATTTAAATTTAAGAAACTAGATGTAATGTGTATTTTAGCAAAACATGCTAATTTTTTCCCAGAGTTTTGCCAAAGATACAATGTTTTTAATAACATGAAAGCCTTTTCTTATATTTTTATTCTATTTTCTCAATAGTATAATGTTCTGTTTTTCTTCCAATTAGCTTTCTCCTGTTTTCAGTCACTATATATATCTATCTGTGCTAAAATCCTCCAGAATCACACAGAAAAGAGGAGTTATCAAATTTTATGTAGTGTTTCAACCAAAAACTTTTTCTGGTTACAAAAAAAAAACTGTAAAGATTACTACTTATAATTTTACCTTTGTGATCTGAAGAAACTGATGTTATAATAAGGTTTCTCATTAAATTTGTAGGAAGTGTTATGAACTTGACGTGGTATATACTCAGAATTTTACTGACACTTTTTTTTTTTAGGTTCTGAAATATGATCTTAAGACAAATCTTTCTTCATGACCTGCTTAGTCATAGAAGGTGACTATCTTCAATTCTACACATAATTTTAAATAGATAGATGGTCAATAAAAAGCAGTTTTAAGTGGTATCCTGGACCAGATGTCTTTACCTAAAAGCCTTTTGAACTTCTTTCATAGCTAAAACTGTCCTTTTTCAGAGGTCATCATGTTATTCTACTCCAGAATTCTGGTCAAGAGAGGGAACACTGAGTTTGTGTCAGGGTTATGCCCTTAACAACTTTTCAAGCAGCTTGCTGTGCTGCGGGAGGAAGAGTGAAAGTCCTTAAGAGAATTTGGCCACACAGGGGACTGTCATTATTATGATCTGTCATGCTGTCTCCCTGCCAGATGAAGGACCAGATCTGAGCCATGGCAGGGTCTCATACCTAGCACTCAGAGAAAGTGTCCTTTGACACAGGAGGTAGTCTGGCATTTTTTTCATGACAGTATAATCATCCTTGCTGTGCTGCCTCTGCAACAAAAGTGTCAGCAAAAGATCTGTCCCATTATCTACTTTTTCTCACAGAAATGTCAATCAGCTATGAAGAAATAGGCACAGAAAAAAATGAGCACAGTGAAATAGGTGCCTAAAGAAGGCCTTCTTATTTTAACTTGTCATCTTCTTACAGTTCTCTGTAATCAGTGTAAACAGCTATCTACCTACTTTGAGTCTGTAACACAACTCTCACTAATATACCTGATAAATATGCAGCTCTTGTAGATTCATTTGAGAATTGTTCTAAACATAAGTAAATAAATAATCAATAAGCTCTGTATTGTTTAACTGTAAATTCATTTTGAATATCACTTTTTTAAAAAAATACCTGAACAAAAGATTGTTGGAAGGTGAGGTTCTTATCCTTAATCTGCTTTATTTAGACGACCCAATAGTGAAGATAATTAACTATTTTGTATGGCTGCAATTGCTTTGCTCAGAAAGCAAATATGGTTAGAAATTGTGGATGAAAAGTGACTGGAAAAGAAACAAGGATGGGCTTTGCTTTTGAAGAAGAATAAGCTGTATGCTTCAAGATGATAAACTGTTGTTGATTTTGTTTTTAAAAACTTTGATTTAGAGAGATTTCAAAACTGGGTTAATATGAGAGAGTGAGTGCCTCAAAGACTGAGAACTGCTTAATAGTACAGATTTTATTACCCATTGCTTATTATTCATGCACAATAAGTGCACAGTTGCCATTACATATAGGAGTATGTTCATCAGCTGCAAGTAAGACTGAATACATCTGAAGTTTAAATGAAAAGAAAAAGAGAAATTAAGATTCCAAAATTGTTCATGTAGTTCAGAAATTGAGCCAAATTATCCTTAATAACCACATAAAGATAGGTTAAACTTTTAATAATTTGTTAAACAAAAAGAGTTCTGATCTTTCAAACTATGTATATAAAATATTCTGGACATTAAATATTATTCAGCAGTAAGCTAATTTTACTAATGAAATTATCGAACAAATATTAATGCAATCTATGGGGTACTGATATTTTGAAGACAAAAAGTATTCTGGACACAAAAAATGTTCTTTCTTTTGTTTAAACCTGCCTTTTTATTCAAAAGGAATTACAAGGAATAGATGTATAATGGAATGGAATATTTCATGGACATTGGGTTCTTTAGGTCTAAATCAGCTTGAGAATATTTGATGTCAATGAGAGTTGTGTTCTAAATCTAATTTCCATGAAATATCAATCTTCCACAAAAAGTCCCTGAACAATCCAGCATGACTGACATGTTTTGTTTGGATAAGACCTTTAATACAGAGGAAGTATTTTGCAGAATAAGAATATAATTTGACAGAATATGATGGAAAAGACTTCCCAATAGCTTTCAGAAGTGTTATTTCAGCCTGCTATTTTATCTGGGGGCTAAGCTCATGTGAAAAATAGCAACATGAACAACATAATTGTTGATAAGTTATTTCTATACAAAGAAGTCATTTTAGAATTAAATCTCTATTAAGAAATTCATCAGCTTTTTTTCTTTTTTTTTCTTTTTTTGAGTCAGTACTCACCACATATAAAGAGAAGTCAAGAAAACATTAGAGACTTGATGGGAGTGCTATAAAATAGTAGTATTTCTACAAGTCATAGCTATCCCTCCCCAGTCCTAATTAAATGTAAAGAAGAATTCTCTCTCATATCTGTTTTCCTTGCAGGCTGCTGTATTCTTGCTCAGTGCCCCTCTATTTATAGGTCTATCTGTTTTCTTTTCCCTTTCTTCCTCTCCCCATTTAACTAACCTTCCCCTCCAGTCAGCCTGCACACAGTCAACCTGCACAGAGTCAGAGGTGCTTATGCACGTTATTCTGTGTTTGGACTTTAGGATACTCATCCTGTGAGTGGAAAGTGCAGATACATGGCTCAAACAGAGAGGAAAACCTGAATAGAAGTTAAGCATTGTGGGTGAATGTTGCAATTATTGACTTTCATGGTGGAGGAATGTTTCTCCTTTTATTCCACGTTCCTGAATTCACTGCCTCCAGTATATAGTGGTGCATTGGTGTTTGTATATATGTGTGTGTGCATACGTATATATATATATATATATATATATATGTCTGTGTATGTATACATCTGTGTGTGCATACATGTACACACATTATCCAATGTATGATCATCATAATTTCAGTCCAGTCCTGTTTGAATCTACTTAGAAATATAATACTGTTCTTTTTAATCATTTTATTCTATTAAACTCCCAGTTCCAACAAAATTAGGTATAGGCATAAAGATAAATACCATATAGTCACACATTTAGTAACACAGTTTGAAATCCAAAATGATTTGTAGCAGCAAAGTTCCTTCTTAAGGAACACTCTAGACTTTAAGCAATCTAGCTCCTTGAAAAAATAAAAAATCAAAAAAGTATCACCTCAGTAGATTTTTTTTTAGAGTATTTACTGATATTTTATGCAAAAAATAAGCCTTTATAAGGAGGATTAGGAAATGTGCACCATTTATACAATTGTTTCTTTCCCAACAGACAGTTACGTCCGTAATTTTAAGTTAGTGACAAGAAAGCTAGGATATATCTAACTTTAGATTTTTAAACTGCAGATATCTATATTTGAACTCATAACTCAAGGACTCTTTTTTATTATGGGTAGAAACATTTTTGTAGTGATTCATTTGGTAGTGATTCACCTGACCTATTTCAGACACCTACTACTTTATGAGCTTATCCTAGAAGACCTACTGACCCAAAATATACATCTAGTACAATCATCTGAGGTGCTCTAAGTTGTTCAAGGCATCAAAATGGGATTAGAAGGTAGGACATGGGGCCAAAGGGGCAGATAGGATTCCTGAGTACATATGCTAGAGCATATGTACCCCAGACATTTCTGAAATCCTCACTCTTCTATACATGGTTCAACAACTAACTTAATCAGGTGTCAACATCTGAAAAGGAGAAAAATCTCCAAGATAATTTGATCTTGATCAATCAGTTGTTTCAAAATCTAGTAAAAATAATGACATGCCTAAACTTAGAAAACTAAAGCTAAAACTCAATAATAGCCCCTACAGACTGCTTTAGCAGTAGCGTAAGTTCAAACAGTATTTACAAACGTTCCTCAAGCACCACCAACAAGGTAGACCACTGATCAAGCACTGATGCAAAACAACTATTTTCCTTTGATATGTTCAACAAATACTGCTACTGTTTTACATATTTTTTCTCCTCACATTTCCTCCCCTTTCTCAGTCTTTTTCATGTTCTCTTCATGATTACTGCTGTGAGAGTCTTCTTTGAGGCATCATTAATATTTTCCCTGTCTGCTCATAGAACAGGATTTTTTTTTATTTATGGAACATAGGCAGGTTTTTTTGGTATTACAAAGAAATGTATTGAAAGGAAAATGAAAACAATTTTCATTTTCAACGTAAAAGGAATAAATTCTGGATGTGCTGGGAAAGTTGTGCCAAACTGCGACTTATGCACAAAACTTACAGGAAAAAATGTGCAGACTTTGAAATTGTAAACAACAGACTCTGAAGACAGACACAGATATAACATCAAATCAGAATTAACAAAATCTGTGACAAGCTGGTGTTGATCATCCTCATCTGTTCCACTCAGGGTGACTTAAAACTTAAAAGAGAGTATGTAAGACAAATTATTTCTGCAGAAAAAGATTTCACATCCTTAGAGAACTGAATGGCTACTCACCATCTCTTTGGGCACCTGATGGATATTTTTCCTAATCTCTCTTTAGGAGAGTCTCCAGAGATTCCCTGCAATACCCCTCTGAAGAAGCAAATGAGAAACAGTCCCTCACCAAACATTAGAGTAGTTTAAAGAAGGATTTCTTTGATTGGGCAGGAAATACACAGTCTTTTATTTTTCCATCTTTCAGAACCAAGAGAAAACCTGTTTGAGAAAAGCTAGTTAAGCACAAGCAACTCATGCACTCAGAAAGCAATCTTCACAAAATAGAAGAGGTTGGACATATGTCTTCTGCTTGGATAGATATTTTGGGCAGAGTGTGTGCCCCTTCCATCCCTGCCTTGATGCTTGTTCCACTGAAGACTTTAGAGGATGCAAAATACATGATCCAAAATCTTAGGAAAGACAGATATTAACAGACTACTTGATGAATACTGTGGTTTTATTTTCAAGAACTTGGAAGAAAGAAAATGAATTCACCAGAAAAGACAGCTACACATCACCAAAATCTTGCTTGAGATACGGATATTGCTAGAGAACTGAGATGAGTTTTGTGTTCACAAATGAAACATGACACAATCTTGTTTTGCAAGGACTTGCTTTCTGTAATGAAAGTTTTACACAGCTTAGCTTCATGAAGGAAAATGTTGATTGAAAATATTTGTGACAGCTGTGGGTAGTTAACAAAGTTGCTATTATGATGTTTCTATAAAATGTTGATATTTTAAAATTTAGGTACTAAGCTAGTTGTAGTATATAACAACATTTGCTGAGACCATACTATACAGGTGCTAGCTCATATTCCTTTAAATGAGTTACATTTCCTGATTAGCATCCCATTTGCTGAGCGGAACAATGCAATTACCCACTGGGTGAAAAATAAGACCAAATGGTCAGGATTTACAGAGTATGCAAGAGATATTTAAAAGTCATCAAACCTTGCGAAAATTGGTTGTTGAAAATCCTGTGAAAATTAAGACAAACTATTTGCCAAATTAAAATTATTGCTACCACTTTTTTTTTTTTTGAGAATTATAGACATGTAGCAATTTTTGAAATTTGATTTTTCATTTATTTATTTTTTTTTTACAGTTTATTATGTTTTCTCAGGGTATTTTATCCTGACAGGACAAGTCAAATAAAACTAAGCAATATATATTTCAATACAACAAATTCAATTCACATTTATGAAATTATTTTCACGTGGTGTATAAGGGATTTCTTCTTCATCAGATGAACAATTTCGCAAAATTTGTTGCATTCAGACATAGTGCAGCTTTAGTCCACTCCGGTTAAACACATATTACTGATTTACTCTTGTACACAAAGTGACCACTTTGTGGTAATTCAACTACAAATTGTGCAAAAGTAAAAATGTTAAATAAGAGAGGCTGATCTGACAAACTCTATTGTTCTGTCCGTCTTCCTCCACCTTCACACCTCTTTGCCTGAAAGTACTATGAAAATCATTGAAAGGAACCGAAGAACAGAGAATATAGCTAGGTACTGGGCAATTTAAAAATTTTGCCTAGGGTGGAGTTGGAAGCAGTTTTAATATCCTCATAGGTTAGATGTGCATAACTGATGTGATAGTGCTGCAGACTGTGCCAGACAGTGCCTATATTAGATGTAGTTTGGGAAAATGTGGATTATTTGAATCTGTGCCTACCTGTCATGGAATGTATATACTTACTGGGAAACTGTACTCTCAGACATACTCACATACTCACAAACAAGATGTGTATAAGCTATATTTGTTACACAATTAAAAAAAAAAATCTAGAATGCATTTTTTTCTCCTACTCTCCATGCTTCTAGAAAAATAAAATGAAACTAAAACTATAAAATGCTATTAAAAACTATTTTGTATTTTGCACAAACTAAAGATTGAACCTTAATTCATATTCACTTTACAGAGCTGATAACTCCATCTGTAGATCCAGAGAGACTTGGACTTCCAGGTGTGGAGTCAGAGACTCATATTAAAACTCTTTTTCAAGTTATAAGAAATAAATAGGCATTTCTAGATAGCAATTTACTCAGTTTTAAACTAGATATGTGACATGATTTGTCCCCAGGATATATCAGCACTGATAATGGGGAATTACTGAAAGACTTGTTTTGATTACATACTTGGATATTTGCTTAGATTTTTAGATAACTAGAAAGTTAACTGCTACTGTGAGATGAGATCTGCCTTTACTTTCTACATTTTTCTTTTAAAACACCTGTTTTTCAAATAAAATTTAAGATTAAAATTTATTTAAAAAATATGATTTGATTTTTTTTTCCTCTGTCAAATAACATCTACTTTAAACTATAAAACTGGAAACATCCAAACATTTATAAAAAATTAAGAGTTGGATGAGCTTTGGCAGGTCACTATTTATATTCTGTTTTTATAGTATTTCTCTCTAGTTGACTTACCAAATAAAATTTAATGTAAATGTTCCTCACACAAAAGTGCAGCAGATGAAAATAAATAAATAAATAAGAAGGAAAAAAAAATCACTGAAAAAAAGAATATGAATCCAAATTTTTGACATTGAAGAAAGAAAAACATTGTGAGGTGACAAGGTATATTGACCTCATCTATATTATATTAAACAAATTTCATTAATAGTGTGCCTACTTTTGGTGCATCTGGCTACATATGCCTGTTGATAAGAACCTTTAAGCTAGATATCAAAGGCCTTTAGAATTCAAAGCACATAAGATAATTCACCAGTTTGAAATAGACATACAGTTTCAGGAAATCATTGTTCCATTTTATGAAAAGAAAAAGAAGAATAAAAAAAGTATTATCATTATCATATTGGGCTATAGGGGTTACGGTGACTGGAACATTGGTTTGTGAAATGGAATACCTTGTGGAATGGAATCATGTATGAACTTATCTTTTTCAAAGTACTGTTTTAATTATCGAGAATCTACTGACATTATTCTTTTTCTTTTTTTGTTTGTTTTGTTTAGTTTTAGTGAGTTTTTTTCAGTTAAGAGACCACAATATTTACAGGATATGTAAATAAAATATCTTAATAAATCATCACCTTTGATCCACTATATTTTTTGATTTGCTATTTAGTGTTCAACCTTTGACACTTAAGTACCCATACATTAATCACTTTTTTTAAAAAATTTACTTATATTTGGTTATTTATAATATAGATTCTGTGAGCTGCTAAACTTGTGCACAATATACATATCAGTATGATTAACTCATACAGTAGTAAACCCAAGTGTGGTTGTGTGTTTGCCATTTGATTGCTTATATAAGTGAGATCTTGGAGTAAATATCATTTAAGTAAATAAACATTGTATCTAAACAGGATAGGCTGAGCTTGTTGTATAATTTTGATGCCCAAATTAGGACGATGGATTTTATCTAACACCTTCAGAGTAAGATGCTCCTACTCTCCATTGTTTATGCTGGGAATTTAAGCACCCACTGTACAAGTGATGGTTAGGCTAAACTTGTAAATCAAACACTGCTTTGAAATTTTCTTGTGCCCTGGACTTCATTCATTGATGGCATTAAACTGTCAAAATGACCCCTAAGTATCCCCTTTGGCCCATGCGACTAGCATACGCCCAAGCAGATCCTGGACATGATTCAGGCATTGGCACAGGTCAGGTAACAATGCCAATGTACATTTGCAGGCAGAACCTTATTTTTGAGAATAGAAGTGTTAATAGTATAGATGCTCTGTCTTTCGCCAGCCAGATAAAAGCCCTGGACATATTTAATTTACTAATATAAATGTCATCTTATGTACCTAAATAGATATACTGGATGTAACATATGCTGTCTACATCTCTTCTCACAATCCAGGTTCTTTGGAGAGAGTGGCATGTTCATGTTTTTGCATAAACATCATAAACATATTCTCCACCTTGCAGATCTCATCATTGTCATCTAGACGTCAGGTATATCACGTCTGCAGAAAAGAATAATCCATAGAAGCAAACAGATGAGAGTGATTACAACTGCTGCTATTATTTTAAATGCAGATGTTTTAGAAATTTCAGCTTGGTGGAGCAATAGGTTTCAGAATTTTCTTATAGTCATGTTCCCTTAAGTACAGCAGTCATCATTTTTCAGACTAAGTAAAATTGACAGTCTTCGCTGTCATCTAGCACTAATATAGGTTTAACAAATACTCATGTGTGGCCATTTTAATTTTATCTTTCTCCTCAGGATTTAAAAATGATTTTAAAAAAACAGTCCTATCTAATTTAACCATCAAATTGATATTCTGGAACAGAATAATTAAAGAAGTTGGTTTTGATAGGTTTATATAAGCAGTGGTGTCCCCATGATAGAGCATCCCATAAACCTAGACTGTGAGCAAAATAAAAAAGTGGGATAAACTATAACAAGTATTTCAGTCAGACAAAATCTGTTTCAATCTTAAAAATATCTTTCTAATTTAGAAAACATACATCTTACAAGTAGTATTTGTATATTAAGTAGTAAAAATGACTTTTCTCTACCTATAGAAAAGTTATTCTACCTATAGAAAAATTATTATCCCAATCTTTATTGTGATTATGATTCAGATTATGACCTCAATTATCAAATAAAAGACTTCCTCTAAAGTAGGAGTCAGTAGTTTAAAAAGCATTTTGATTTCAACACTTTTTTTTATACATCATCTGTTAGCATAATACCAGGCTTATCACTGTCCTTTTTTAGTGTGGGAAAAAGAGTAACATTTAAGTGCTTGCTGGGCAAATATGCTGGATATATGGAGGAGGTATTTTCCACAGCTCTGTGGGAATCAAATATTGATTTTTTTTTGAGCACCAAATACGGAAATATAGTATAATAATGGAAAGAGTAAAAATGTTTCCTGAAATAAGAGCAAAAAGACTATTCTAACATTTAGGTAGGCATACCATGCCACACATTTCTTTGGAAGGGCAAGAGGGAGCACTCCTTTCAATTCTTTGTAGAAGATGTCTTTATATGGAGCAGAACACACTTAGGTAAAGAGGACTGAGTATTAGCATTTAATGCAGTATATACAATATTGTAAATCAAATTTCCTCTGTTACTGTGAAGCAAATTCTGGAAGGGAATTTCAGAATGTGTCTTTACTACTCCCTCTTCTGCTAAAACAGTTTTCAACTAGTGAAATTCTTTTCTGACACAGACATTCCTATTTTTGAAAGTAGAAGAATTCTATTGTAAAGCATAATCAAAACAAACAAGGAAGGCTGGATGTGTACTAATATAAACTATGGGACCTTTCAAGGTACGGGTTTGCATGAATTGGTCGGCCATAGGAAAACATTCATGCTCATAAATGGTTTTGGCTTTGATTTATATTAAAAATTGGAACTGATGTTGAAGGAGTCTCTACTCTTGGAAATGACTTCAATTCTAAACTTTGGGAAATGTGATTAACAAGTTACCTGATTAAAATCTTTTGGTTTATTATCTTCTTAATAGGTTCAAAAAAATAGAAACAGTGCTCTATTTTTCCTTTTACCTATATTCTCTGTGCATATCACATTATAATTTTTTATTGTAGTGACACATGCAGTAGTAGGCAACTAAGAACATTAATCTACATGCTCACAGAAGTGTGATAAGATATATCAAGAAATACTTGAAGATCTTTAAAATGTCTGGTAAAAGGTCTGGCAAAATAAAATTAACAATTCATTTTTTTGTATATGGTGAGAAAAACAGTATGTCAAAGTAGGCTGGCAGTCAGAAGACTTAATACTAAAGACCTCCAATGCATCAATTCCACTGCTGTAGTGCAGCATGGGCTACAGAGGCATGGGTGGGACCTTGTCCTGCCTCTAGGTCTCATCCCAACTAGGGAGTAAAGAACAAGATCCAGTCTGTGAGTTACACAAAGCTGTTCGAATGGCATTGCCCAATGCCTTTGTGCCTTTGCACTTTTCAAAGCTGATTGATAGACTTACATAATAGTCAGAACAGAAAAGCTGCTTTTTGTTTGCAGAAAAAAATAGCATATAGAGTATCTATGAATTGCTGCGATGAATTCAACATATCATCAAGACATACTTGCAATAGCTGGAGAAACCTTCAGGGAATGTTACTAGCACCTTCAAAGTGGCAACTTCTAAATTAAGTCCTTCTCCCCATGAGGTATTTTCACCGCAGTATGCTGCCATTGTCTACTTTTGCTGTGTCTTAACTGCTTGATCACTGGCATTTCAAGATTTGTTTGCTTGCTTTTTAAATACAACTGCACTGCTAAAATTTTGCTTCCAAATAAGTCTTAAGAACATGTACAAGATATAAATATTTTAAAAGAATTAGCTACTTCAGGGAAAAAAAGAACAACAGACAAACAAATAAAAACCACCAGAAGAAAGACCTGTAGTAGATTTTAACATTTGCACCTCACTAACTGTATATATGAGTCCAAAGAAAATAACATATTCAATAAACAAAATGCTATATTACCCAATGCATAGGAATAACTCAAAAGAGATAGTTCTACACATTCAAGATCATATTCATTGGTTTTGAAAGTGCAGTATATAACAGGAAAAACATAAAGCACTAAGCATTGCATCTGAGATCAGTAGCCAAGAAAACCCTTACAAGCTTATTTTAGTAGGAAAGTGTTTTGCACCAGAAACTGTTAAATTAATGTCAGAAGTGTGCTGATAGAAACATTTTTTCAAGTCACTCCAGGGGAGTCAGGACTTTTAGAAAATGCTTCTGTATAATTTTTCTTTGAAAAATTAAATAGAAATTATCGGCTAGCACAACTAGAACAATAAGAAGGAAATCATATGTTTTCTGTCTTTCCCTAGCACTGGATTCAACATATAGGGCTGAGTTGCCCAGTGTGTCCTTTTTATCATGATTTTTTCATCTGTAGCAATGAACAATCCAAACTGACAATATTCTCAGTCACTTGTTTGGTATTTTCTGTCTTTGGAAAGAGTCCTTTGCTCATATGGCTCAAATGTTTGAGGATGTATCCGTCTGTATGCATCACAATAATTCAGGAACACTGCCAGTGCAATCCCTTTATTCCCTTTGGAAGAACAATTAACAGTGGTTCAAAATGGTTTAATAAACATAGTAAGGGATACACGGCAATGAGTGAATCCTTTCAGTATACTGGCCTTATATGAACCTGAACCTCTCTGAGAGGAAAAAAGCACCTTGCTCCAGGTGCTTTTCAAGTCATGTTTAAGATACCTCTGAAATGGGAATAAAACTGACTTGTGCTTTGGGATTCTCTTATGAATGCACCAGTTCTCTGAGCAGTGAAAGCAGTGAACTTTTCAAAAGAGTTTGAAAAAAAAATTGTGTCCCTCTCCTGGAAGGAGACAGACATAACTGTCTGTTATGAGGCATAACACAGAACACTGTTCTGTGTTATGCCTCAGAACACTACTCTTCTTTTCTTACTATATTAGGTATATTAAGAAATACTACATAATATTTATAGTATTAATATACATAGCTTATATATATATAAAATACCACATATAGTATATATATTTATACAAATATAAAGAGATACTTCCTTTATTATTCCTTTCTGCTGTAACACAGCATGTCACAGCTGATCTTGCCCTGCACTGTTTTGAATCTAAACAGAAAGTTATTGCTCTGATTTTAACAATGCAGAAGCATTAAGTTAATCTCTAATTTTTATTTATTTATTGCTGTGTAGATATGCAGCACCATAGTTTAGGATACTTTTAAGTTGGTTGAACATAACAATTTACTGAATTTGAAATATACTGAACAGTATATTTAACTGAATCTGTATAATTCTAAATCAGAATTCAGAAGTGATACATTAGCAAAAAGAAGTTGTTTGGATAATCAGATGGTCAGCTTGAACATAAATCCATTTTCAATTTGGTCTGACAGAAGGAAATTATAAATTTTTGTCTTTATCTGTGATGCTACAATCTCAACTTCATATATATAAGATGATTTAATGTTTCATCCTGTCATCCTTCTTCACAAAGTACCATTACCCTGAGGACTGGAGCAGCCAAATCCTTAGGTCCAAAACTACTCAAACAAATCTGGGTTCTCAATGATTGAAAACATCTACCTATTAAGAAACACGTTAAGGAGCTGAGGCAGAAAAAATACTACTTTTTATTTATTTTAATTTCTGTTAATTAAATCATCACTCTTAAAAAAATAGAAGTGACTTATGCCAAGATGCTTCCCATTATGAAATACACCTCCAAGAAAGGCTCTAGTGGGACATTTATCCAATGTGAAGTGTTTTAAAAATCATACCATTCGTTTTCCTTAAGATTACACATAGTGTTATACAATACCTTTTCTTCATAACTTGTCTGAATAAATTCATATTTGAATACTTCCATACAGTCTCTTGAGATTTTTTTTCATTAATGAGGTAACTGTGGAATGATCAGACAAGAATGTCTATGAACAAAAAAAGGCATACCAAATCCCCCAGACTGAGAACAAAAATGATGTAAATTATACTATATGATTGGTTTTGCTTTGTACCTACCTGTACACCATGTTAGCTGAGAAAGAGGACATTCTCAGGTAAGATCAAATTTGTTATTGATTATTACTGATTGATTGATGATTTGATATTTTACAACTTCGGTGCCCAAATTATTATAATTTTAAAAGATACTATGCATTTATGTGTATTTTAAAAGATACTATGCATTTATAACAATCCTTCATGTGTTCTTGGCCAATACAAACATAGGATAAAAACATTTATATGGATCTCCAGTGAAGAAAGATTGAATGTCAAACGGTGTATACTAGGGAAAAGCAAATATCTAACACGCAGATTGAGAGTGATTTATTTTATAATTCATAATTTATCTCTCTTCACTAACATACAGTTGAGTTTGCTTTAAAACTTGTCTTGAAGGAAAACTGGCATCAACATCAACATTGTAGATATTTGTTTTATGAGTTTGTTCTACATTGTGTTTACATTGGAAAGGAATCAATCTTAACAGAAACAAATATTAATATATGGAGACAGCTTGTGCCAGACTTCTGTATAGTTACAATCTGCAGTTCAAGAGTTTTATTCTGTCCTAGACTTAATCTGTCTGTCAGTACAGAATTTATGTTTTGTATGGGGACAAGTGGTTAGAGCAAGAACAGAGGCTCACATATAGGTCAAAGCTTCACACAGGTTCTTATATTCCTGTTAAAGACTAAAGAGCATTTGAAGTGCACCTGAAGTGGGACTTGTGGTTTACTTTCCTCGTAAAAGACTCTGGCTTGCAAGCACCACAATAGCTCTGCGAAGTGAACCAAAGTTCAGTCACTGGCAGTAGTCAGGGCATTTACTGGAAACCTCTGCTAGCTAAGATGCAAACTTTATTAATGACCTAAAAAGTATTTTTGATGTTAGGTAAATCTTTACGTTGTATACTTTAGCAATGAATTATTGAACTATTTGAATTTTTGAAAGTCATGTCTTGAAACTAATTTTTAATTTGCTGTTCAAGTCTGATTGGTAACTTCTTCATTTCTGTGAATCAAAACTGAAAAAAAAAAAATCAAAACATGAATACATATTAGTTCTGAGAAAGTAAATGATATATACTTAGAATTTTCCTTCTTACTTGCATCTTTTTTTAAATGGTGTCTCTATTTGTCTCTGCATAAGTCATATATATATCCTTATTTATCTTTCATCACCTTCTCTGGTTCTCTTATAATTATTCCATAATTTCTATGGTCAATGCTGAAATATTATCTTGTTTAAGTTCAAAATATAATTTCCAAATTTGGAAATAATTTTTCTAATATATCTTACTGCTTATTCTTATTACCATCTCGTTTTCTTTTTTACCTGTTGCTACACAGTCAGCCAATTCTTCTTTGAACTGCTTATTGCAATATGCTAATCCCTTTTCCGAGGTGATATGACACATGTAGAACCTTGGGATTTTTTTTAGCAATTCTAATTTCCTAAAAAATGCAATTTTTTTAGTCATACATCTAAGATCTTTTTAAGTTTTTTCATAGTCAGCCTGGAATTGATCAACTAATTTTTTGTTGTTGTTGCCTCATTTTTAGATTCATTCCAGATGACTGAATAAGCAAGAACATGAAAACTGGTATAGTATCTCAGAATACCTTACTATAAATCTTTTGTTATATTTAAATATTGATTATTCATGCTTCTCTTTACTTTAGATTTTCTAAATAGTTTTTGACACATGAAAAAGAAGGTTCCTTAGTCTGTGATTATACATTTTCTATAGTATTGATTTGTGTTGCACCTTGTCAGAAGCTTTTAGGAAGTCTACATAAATTATTTGTCTTTACTGAGTATCTTGTTGACATGTCTAAGAATTCTAACAAATGACATAGATGATAGGATTTCCTTTGTATAAACTGCAGTGATTAGATCCCTTCAAAAACTTGAAGCTTCTGAAGAGCAGCTAAAGCAGAATAAAAATTTGACAGGGATCTTTTTGAGTGAGACCAAAGGAAACATTTTTTCATTAATAGATTACTTCTTGGGGACAATTAAGAATCTATCATCTATAAATCAGAACACTCTCAAGCTCTCTGAGGCATCCTAGAACAATATGCTAGACAAAACACAAAGTGTAACATGAGTATTTTCCAAATTTCTTATAAGCAATCATATTTTGTGACTATTAGGCACTGATTTTTTTTTTCTTAAGAACAATTTTTAAATGATGAATTTTTAAAGGGCATCATATGCACTTTTGTACTGTTTGCACTGTTAGCAAACAGCTGTCTGGGATACAAAAACATGAAAAAAGTGTGCATCCTATTGTTCAGCTTATGGAAAAATATGATTTATGGCATATTCACTCAGATTTCATAAGAGTGGGAAAAAAAAGATATTATTTACTTCCATCAGTATATGAACTAAATATTTTTCTTGAAATGTTGATATGTTTGTTTTGGCACTTCACAGCCACGATCTGAAAGGGCATCTAAGATAAAAGAAGCATAAAGAATACATAAGAAAGAAAAATATATGTGGAAAATTTTCCATTTTTCAAAAAGTAAATATGATCTCGTAGTTGAAAAATCACTATGGGAAAGAGGAACTTAAAAATCTCTGGCTTGATAATTGTTATGCTTCCTTCTATTTTTTTCCATAACTTGGGGGAAAACATATTTTGATGTTTCTGAGAGAATTCAGTGTTAGCCCAACCCGTGTGTATTACAGGTCACACAATCAAATTGCGATGTTTCTATCCAACAGGAATAGTGCTCAGAGGTAGAAAAGCAGTTCATTTACTATTCGTGACTATGTATAATGAAATACACAAGGGTTTAAAAAATTATCAAGATTGGGAACCTTGCTAAAAGGTGGCTTGCACCATAACATTTATATTGCTCTATATGCTACACTACCAATGGAATGAAATAAATGCTTGCTACAGCATTATGCTCGTTTACTAGAAAATATGTGACAGCTTAGCCGAGAAGTTATTTTTTGGTTAAGTGTATGACCTTGAGAGTCTTCCCGCAGTTTTTCAGACTTGCTCTTATCTTTGGACACATAATGGATTTTCCCTTCAGATATATTTAAAGAGCAGTTATAGGTAGAAAAGAAAATCTGTAAAAATGAAATCTTTCTACTCAAGCACTGCACTCTGGGCATATTTTAAATCTCATATACTTTCTATAATGATAAACATGAAATTTTATTGCTTTTTATTATTATTTTTGGTTTCTATTATCATTTAGAGACAAAGCAGAAATGTATGAGAAAAAGGTTCCAGTTTTGGTTCATGTATCTTCAACACAGTTAGAGTTCCAAATGTGAAATCTTTATTGCCAGTGACGATGTATGAAGCAGAAAGAACAAAGTCTAAATTTCCTATTGAAGCTTGATTTTGCATTTTAAAAGATCTTTCATTTCATGTCTGTGTTACAGAAAAATCTGATGTTGTGTCACTGCAAAGCAAGTAAATTCTTCTGAATTATATATTAATAGGTGGCAGAAATAACATACTGATATTTAAGTAATTTACATGACACATGGGAGACAGAGGTTTGAGATTTTTTTCTGAATTTTCAGTGCAAGAACACAATCTTTTAACCCACATTTTGAGGGTAACTAATGTGCAAAACAGTAATAAAGTCTGAAAAAAATCTTAATTCATTGCAGGAAGAAATTGTATTCCTTACAAGAAGAAAACTTCCATATCTCAGGTAAGAATATATGGAACATAGTTTCACTACCTGGAAATATTTTAGAAATAGTAGTTGTCATACATCATTCCTTTAAACTTATTATCTTGTCTGGTATTTAAATACCTACCGCTTTGTCTATGACCAAATATTTGTCTTCCCATCATGTTAAGTGACAGGCACATAGAAAACAGCAGATACTGAACACTGAACACTGAACGAATATAACGAAAGTTCTTACAAGAAGCATGATCAAACAAGAGAAAAAATGATTAACAATTTTCTGATCAAATATCTTTATCATTCTATTAGGGTTTTCATATACTGCCAGAAAGAGAGCAGAGGTTAGGCATTCTGTGCTTTCCTCGGACAGGAGAGAGTGAAGGGAATATAATGCTCTGTTTTCAGCAGTAATTAGATTGCTGCATTAAGAAAATTTGTTCTAACAGTAAAAGAAACAAAACTGCTACAACTGTACACATCTATTTTAATAGATATTTTATGTTCTATTTTGTGAAGTCTAATTTATTTATTTATTTTTAATAAGATTATTTTAAGTTAAATGTCTGAATTAAATACACTAGTTATATTTTATGACTAAAAAAATCTTAAATTATAGCATACAAGATTAGAAGGGGCCTGTAGGACTGAAAAATATATATATTTTTTTCCAAATATGAGAGTAGGCCTACTAAAAAATCATCAATCATCTACCTTAATTTGAAAAGTCAAATGTAATAGCTATTAGTTGAGAAAGGTTACAGATTACTCTGATTACAGATTACTCTGATTACAGATTACAGTCTTACTCTTCAAGGATCCTCTTAGTAACTTGTGGTTCTCAAGATAAGGCAGAGTAAGAATTTATCAATGTCTGAAATTTCTTTTGACAAAATAATAGTTGATATTTTTTAACATCTGACTTTGAAGAAATTAAGTTGTCGTAGAAAGAGAGAGAGTGGAATTCACTTATATAGAAGTAATGGTTTCAGTACATTAGTTAATCAAATGTTGCTCTTAGGGTCCAGAACTAATTATTTTTTGTATTTGCCATTATGGGATTACTGCAGAAATGCAGGTATGCATGCATCGTTCTGATAACAATTTGCATTTTTGCTGGTAAAAATCTAATTAAAATAATTAAAGAAAAACAGATTACGGTAATATAATCCCCAACTTAATTCTTTTTACAAGAACAAGAATTCAGTTGTGTTTTTTTTTTTTTTCTAATGAACAAAATATTCAGAACTTTCTGCTTTTTAGCAAAAATACAAATTTGTTTACTTTTTCACAGGACATGAAATTTTGAAAAACATTATTTTCATGTAATAAAGTAATTCTTCAATGTATCTTACAGAAATATTCAAAACATAGATAAAAAAAGAGTAGCTATGGGCCTATTTTTCTGCACTTTTTGTTATTTTCAGAAATTAATATTGTTTTGTCCTTTATTGATTTGGTTTCTCATTACGGTCAAGTGCTTTATGGGAAGAGAGAACATGAGTTCAAGCAATAATTGACATATGAATCAGTGGAGAAAAGAGAAACTTGACAAGGATGAAAGATCAAGGAGAACACTGAAAACACAGTGAGTACGAAAGAGAAAAAGCTGAAACACTTCTAAATGGATAAGTGGATAAAAAGAACACGAGAAATTAAAAGAGCAGAGGAACCTTAAAAAGAGTAGGAAACTGGATAAGCAAGGGAATCAGTGCAGAGCATTTGTGTAATAAAACTGTAAAACTTTTCCAGACATTAAAGAATACTTGTAACTTTGTAACTGCACAGTGCTTGTGAATTAGAAGCAGCAAGATTTTATGCATAATGCTTGTGGTCTGAGTCCAGACACTGTAATTAGCTCATATATTCTGCTGATGAGCAGGTTAAAGAAGACCTTCCTGCAGAATTTTTACTTGGATTTCTTTCCTAAAAATCCTTCAGATCATACTTGGGAAAATTGGTCAAAATGCATAGAAACTCTGGTTTGGGCAGGAAGTATGGGTGGAAATGATAAAGCAGGGATAGCTAAAATAATACTATTTTACAGTATCATTGCAAGTTTGAAATCTTTGGAACATCTTTCTATTATAAATCTCATAAGACTTTTTTTCTGAGTTTAGATTGTAGATTCAGAATCTAACAAAGCAGCATTTTCCCCCACGTCTAAAGAAAGACAATGCAAACAAGAAATTTACATGTTTTGTTTGTTTGTTTGTGTTTTAGCATATAGATTTTTGCTGCTGTTGTTAATAGAATGTTATATTTGACTGGATAGTTACAGAGAATCAGGATAGGTTTGGGGAGCTTTACTATCTTACAATGCATATATTACTTATATAAAATACACATGATGCAAGTTCAAGTCCTTCCTTTCTTCTTAGCCATGACTTTTTAGTCTGCTCATCTCAGAATGTCAAAAATTATGGAGGTGTTTTATTATCTTTTTCAATTGAGAGAAAAGACAGATCATCTTCTACAGTGAGGTACAGATGATTTTGTTTTTAGATAATTTTTAAGACAGTCTTTACAAAAAAGTCGTTCAGGACTGATTATTTTTCCAATTCATTGTATCTCACTGTTAACCTGGGAAATCCACTGCTTGCCCATCTATAGTATATGGGTATTTCCATCTGTATTACGAGTAACTTACTCCTACTGAATATCAGGAATAAGTATCCACTGGAAAAAAAAAAGTGTCTAAATGCTTTTTGTTTGTTTTTTGATTGTAGAATTCACAAAGATATCAAGTAAGTATTTTGACACTTAAGCCAACGACAACATTTGTAAAGCCAAGCAACTAATCAATAAATTATTTCCCCAAAATATCCCCCAATCTGCATTTGGACACATTCACATGGAGCTTTGAGAACTGTTTTTGTGATAATCTGGAAAAGCAGGGTAAAGTTTGAGGGGAAATTTTTACTTATTGTCCATTTACAATCATTTTTATGCAAAAAAAAAATCATAATAATACATAACATTTAAGTGTGCTTTATTTGTATGTGGATTAAAATATTAGCATTTGAAAGTGAATAAATATTAAATTGCCTTGCAAGAAAATGTGGACTTCTGGGACCTTTCATATGCAAATCTGTGTCTTTGGCACTAATGACTGTTCAGATGAGAATATGACCATCAGATGGCAGTCCAAGAACTTGACTACAAACATATCAATAACCAGTACCAAAAATGAAATCAGCTAAGGGGTCATCAAAGGGATCAGTCAGACAATCATAAAGCCATATGACATTGACACACTCCTCGTTTGGCCTCGGGTTTTATTTTTGGAGTAGATTAGGAAACATCCCTTTTCAGGAGCAAAAATCATAAATCACTGTATGGTTGAAGCTATGCAATAATAACACGTATTAAATTATTTAGTAAGTTATTTTCAAAGTTAATGGCCTTTAAACTTTATAAAAACCAATATATACATATGTATGTATACATATATATATATATGCATACACACACATGCTTCCTAGTAGCATTTGATTCACACATCTTGAAGAATAGAGAAAAAGATTTATTACATCTTTTAATCCTATCTAATTATAGTATAAATTCTACTTTAATTACATGAGTGATTTTTGCAAGTTTAACATGATAGAAGGAATATTTCTTCCCATGAATATTCTAGTAATTTTTTTAATGTTAAATCTTTGGGTTTTTTTTCTTTTTTTTTTTTCTTTTTTTTTTTCAGAAATGGTTGAAAACATCTATTTGCTTTCATGCACAGGTAAAAGGAAGAAATATAAAAGTGAGAAAACAGAGACAATATAGGTAGGTTTCTATCAGAATTACTATGAATTTTATATGTGTTTGTAAGCGTGTGCATGTGTGTGTGCATGTATACTGTGCAAAGATCAGAATTCTTCAAAATTACTCTTGGTTTTCTTCATAAATTCTTTCTTGTTATTCTCCTTATGTTTAAATTACTCTTTTAAAAGAAACTATTTGTATTCCAGCCATTTCTATTTACCTTGAGTTTTTACTATGAAGTATGTAAAATACTTAAATTGTCTGTGTTTTTGTATAGAAGTTTTGTTTTTTAGAAAGTTTTAGGCTGCGTTAAGAAGGATTGCTCTTAACACACTTTAGGAGCTGTATTCCGGAAAGCACTATTACATGCTTAATAGCTCTTAACTAAATTTAATTTTAAGTTAAGTCTTGTTTCAGAAGCAGGTTATTTGTGGAGTTTGAGAAGCTGAAAATTCTACCCTTCCCATGTGTATTTTAGCTTTGTTTTCATTCATATTTATTGAGAATTATTCTCAAAAGTCTTTGAGAACTAATAAGACGGCTAGGATTTTCAAACATCTTTGAGGTTTTGCTCATCTTATTTTGTAGAACCATCACCTGAGACACTCTAATTGCTTCAGATTTTCAAAATTTAAAAAGCACCCCACTATCAAAAATCAAGCCTCTACAAGCTTGCAAAATAGGGCCACATTATTATCTTCTGAAAATCTTACCTATGACTTAATCTTTCTCTCCTTCATTTAGACATCAAATCAGATAGATACACATATACCTACCAAACAAAGGAAAAAAGACTTGTGAAAAACACCTTACAGTCATTTCTTCCAGTTACAAATACTACCTCTGGCCAAAACTAATGACACTTTTAATGTGACATTCTAAATGTGCTAATTTTGACAGCTACTGCAATAAATAATGTATGATGATTAAAATATATAATTTATATTAATTTACAAATATAGCAATGATAATGTGCAAATATGAGCAAAATCATAGTAAAAATAGAGTAGCAAAATCTCTAGAAGAATCACATTTTAATTTATTTTTGGTAACTATAGTAGTACTACAGTAATACTTCTGTCAATGAGAATACATTAAACTGAACATTACATATGAAAAGTACCAATGTTCCCACCATTTGCCAGTAATAACAATAACACTAGCAATTAGGTTTTGATTTCCATAATACACATTCCCAGTTTTTGTTTCAAAAAAATAACAATAGGCTTAAGAATTGTAGCCGAAGCATGACTAACAGGAAAGAACATAAGAGAAATACAAAATTCTTCAGTTCTAAATTACTTTTTCTATTTGTCAATCAGCACAATATAAATGTCAATCAGATGTGGATGCAAAATTTATTTATATATAGAACAGTAATATTTTTGGAGGTATTTTAGTTTTAGGCAGACATGAAGGACCTTGTCTTTATTTTGTCCATCTTTCTTTATGATTTTGATTTACTAAATATAAATATAAAATAAATATAAATAAAGATTATATTTTTAAAACATTTCCTTAATAATTGGCAGTTACAAGCAGGAAGTGAGGGACCAGTTTTGCATTTATAGTTATACTTATTCATTTTTAATAACTCCAAATGAATGAATTTTAATGAAATCTATTCTAAAGCTGTATAATAATTAAGCAGCATGGAGAAGAAAT
Source organism: Crypturellus undulatus (assembly GCA_013389825.1). Taxonomy (NCBI): domain Eukaryota; kingdom Metazoa; phylum Chordata; class Aves; order Tinamiformes; family Tinamidae; genus Crypturellus; species Crypturellus undulatus. The sequence continues at coordinate 34,554 of VWPW01024093.1, read as the reverse complement.
TTTTCTCCTAACATTAGCCAGCCATAAGCTAGGAACGTAATCTAAAATAAGTTCCTATAAAGTCTAAAATCTGATTATAAAGACTTAATGACTTAATGCCCTATATTTTATATATATATATCTTATTTCCTTTGGAAGGTTAAATGAACCAAATTACACTACAACTTTTTTTGAGATATATACGTATTGACACAATACCATTTGAAATGAGTGCTGTCAAAGGAAACACTTTTTTTTTCTTTCTATATAGATTGAATTCTGCCTTTCTTTGCTCAACTAGAAATATATATAAATATATATTTGGGCTTGTCATATGGGATTCATCCTTCCAAATGTAAATACCTACAATAGTATAGTTGTCTAAGAAGGGTCCATTTAATTTCCTGCTACTCACCTTTCTATTAATCAGGAGAACTTGGGTTCTCCTGGGAACCTGAGAGATAACTAATATTCAGACAAATAAACACTAGTGAAAGACAATGAAGAGCATTAAAAGTAATTGAGGGAATTTCTCAGTGGATTTTAAAAGCAGTGATGTTTAATTATACAAATAATTGTCACAGTAAAACATTTCTGTGTCATGTATCAGTAGACAGATGTTGTTCACTGTATGAAGGAGAGCAAGAGAGACAAATTCAGATCCTGTAGATGCAACCCTGAGTTCACATTTGGTACGAAATGCTCATCTATTCTGCTTGTGGATTGCTATGGTATATCCTTCAGATAAGGAATGTCTCAGTTTGTCATCATCACTGGTTCTATGATCTGTTCCAGTATTTAAATGGCTGAGATATTAAAACATTAGAATATTAACAGTCAGTGAGATGTCCATCATGTCTTTGATCATTGAGGGAGGGTGTAGTTGAACAGCAAGACTTAGTCTAGAAAGCAGCTGCCAAATGATTGTGTGAATGGAACAGCTAAAATGAAAGCTTCAGACTGAGCATCTGAGATTTTCTTCTCGTTTATACAGTTCTTGCTAACTTTATGGATCATGATGGAATAATGGCTTTGATCTACAACAGCAGAGCAGTAGTGTCATGTCCTTTTTTTTCCCCCTCTTTAATAACAAGAGACATGGTTGTAATATGTGGCAGTTTGAAAGCCATAGTGGTGGGGTGGGGAAGGAGATACCAAATCAGTGTCAGATTCACAAACAGTCTGTGTACTGTAGGTCCAATCGCCTTCCTACGAGCAAATTGAGTTCCCAAATAATGTGATAAACTATAAGCTCAACTCTGGCAGTATCGGATTCACGAACAGTCTGTCAACTGTAGGTCCGATTGCGCCCCCCAAACAAGTAGTTGAGTTCACAAACAGCATGATTTATTCAAATGCAACAAACAAACATTTACAAAGCAGGTTTTGGATATCAGTACAGGAAATTCTCTAGTACAGCGTGTGCTCTGAAGTACAAATGTACAATCATCACTCATCCCAGAAGATGGGAGAGGACTCTCAGTCTCGAGTTTCCTCAGGCAGCTTCCCAAACCGAGGGGAGGAGAGAGGGATCAGCCCATTGACTGACCCAGGAGTTATGACAGTTTCTTCCCCCTCCTTTTTCCTCCTGAGTTCCCCTTTTATACTTTTCTTTACATTCAGGTGGAGCTTGAGTGACTATAGTCATACGTGATATTGTTTTTGATTGGTGAAAAGGTTTCTCGCTTTCATTTAAAGGTACAGTCAATAGAAAATCTAGAGCGCATGCTCAATGAGGAGTGGTCTTACCTCAGAGGTGGATAACTTTTGAGATGTTTTGATGTTATAATGAGCTTATAATGAGGAAAGTTCAAGCAAAGTTCATCCAAAAGGAGCGATTTGCCACCTTTGCTGGCTCAACACCAGACATCTTATCATATATCTCCCATTGGACAGCTATTGTGCGGCTTATCAGCAGCCCAGTACAGGGAGTTTAACAGAGTTTGGCTGCAGTGTCTTCACTCTGCTCCATCCTCTGTTACTCCCCTCTGCAGCTGCGAGGAGGACAGATTGTATTGCCCAGGGAACCGTGAAGGAGCAGAGTCCGTGCATATCAGCCATCCTGGAAGTGGCGACTGTGTATCACCCCAAGCAAGCTGCTGTAATGCCAAAACTTCTGTTAGGCTCTGGTTTTCCTCTAGGTTTCCCCTTTTTCAGGTCATTTCTCCACAGTAGTATGACCTGCAAATTGTGCTGCAGCAACTAACTAACTCTATATATACATGGATAGTTACAACAACAGTAAAACTGAGAGTGTTTGCTTGTTTTTTTTATTATTATTTGTTTTCATGCAGAAAAGAGGAGAGAAAGAGCACTTTATCAAGAAAGTCTTTATCTATTTTGGAGTCCTTTACCATTATGAAGTAACTGATCTTGAATGTGTATGCATAAAGTTTTTAGCATATAAATGCAGACTGAAATACTTGCTAATGTAATTAAGTATCTGAATCTCACTAGAGAAGAGATAGTGCAGTTCCTGAAACACCAATATACAGTATCTGAGGAAAAAATAAAGCACATGGACCATTATCCTGCGATGCAGTCTCAGATTTGAGTTACAAACACAAAATATCTTCAGAATTTCTAAGTTGCAGAAAATATCTGTGAAAGCAATTACAGTTGACAAAATCATCTTCAAAATAATTTAAAGGAAAAGAATTAACTGTATATAACCTCACTTACCTTAGTGCTTTAGAGTATGGAAGATTAAGAATGCTTCTTCTTGAAAAGCTTTAAATATAATGTTTTGATCCTTGTCAGCTTCACTAGTGCTTAAACTATTTTAAACTTATAAGACTGTCATGAGAATTGATGCAACTGAATGTAAAGTTTTGCCTATATCAGGCATAAAAAACAAGGTTTGTCACTCTGTAAGTAAGATTATACTGTCTCTCAGACAAATCTGAGACAGTTCCTGAACTTCTGGTCCACATACTGTCAAGCAATATGTAGATTTTCCTTGAAGAATAGCATTTATAATTCAAAATAATCTACAAAGAAGGGATAAAAAGCTCTACCAGATCGAGTATCAGACTGCTAAGCATCCATCCTAATCGCCATCTTCTTTATTTATTCACTTAATTTGCTATTTACTTCTTCTGGCTATAAAGATTGACAGTAGCAGGAAGAATTGAGGGTTACATAAAGAAAAAATGACATGTATAGAAGATAGAAGTGAGTAAATCAAGGAGGAAAAAAAGGGAGATCATAGGATTTCTTAACATTTCCAAAACCTAGTATATTGAAAAACTGCAATACAGTTTTATTTCTCTCAGAGACGCAGAGATAACAGTATAATAAAACAATAGGAAGAAAGACTGAAGCAACTGTAGCTGCTTAGTCTACAAAAGAGAAGAGTTATGATAACAGTTTCCAAATAGAAGAAAGGTTGTTGTGAAGTTATTAGGAATAAGCTGTTTTCCACGTCTTCTATGAATAGCTTGTAGAAATAATGGTCTTAAACTGCAGTAAGGGAGGATTAAGAAAAACAAAACAAAAACTAACAAACAGAATTGCTGACTGTAGCTGGCAGTTACTTTCTAGTTGATATTTAACATGAGAATTAATCAGCTACAAAGTCTGTGGATTGTCTATTATAGAAAGTATTTAAAAATAGTGAAAAAAAGCAGCAAGCAATATGCAAGAATTGTGTTTTCATGCTGAAAGATTTTGGAGAAGATATACAGACACTTTTATTTCTTAAAACTACTCTAGTATAGTATTTTTCAGATGAAAAGTATACTAAGAGCTCATCTAAAGAAGATAGGTGATGACCTTTCATCACAAGAAACCAGTTTAGAATAACCTCAAGACATCAGGAAAAAAAAATTATATATTTATAGATAGAAGCAGTGAGAAAGGAGGTTACTGGTGACTCCTGCTTCTTGTCTAGTTTTAGCAGCAAATTTGTTGTACATTGGAGATTTTTTTTGTACTTCCCCAAGCTACTTATAGGAAATAACAAAAAAGTCAAATATCCTTTCAGCATTTTCACTTTTTGCAAAGGATTTTTCACTATCAAGTAGTCACTATTTAAAGATCAAATATGTCAAAAATAGATTAATAAATACAGAGTCAAAAATTTCATTATTCTGTATATTCTGCATTCTGCATTAAAGCTGTATAATACTGTAGTTTTCAGTCAAATGTAAAAGTTAAAACTTACTGAAAAGCTACGTAAAATAAATAAACAACAAATAACAGATATTATTCCTGTGTCAATAAAGCTTTAAACCCTTGCCTTTAGCAGATGAGTAACCTGTCTTAAATTTTTCAAGAACAACAAACAAAATAAAAGAAAATTTCAAAATTCATTAAAAAAGATAGATAGCTGAGTAGCAGTTGTATGTCAGTCTGATGACTCCATGACTACAGCAGCCTTACTGTAACACCTCTGCTGTCTGCCAAGATATGTTAACCTCAGTATTTGGTCTTCCATAATAGGTTATGGGCTGAGAAAAGGTTTTTAGTTTTTGCTGAAATGCCTTTCTGCATCTTACATTTCTTTTGCGACATGTTGCAATAGTTGGACTGAAATGGAATACATTTTGGCACACTGTGAAAAAGATGTTTTACATAAAGCAGGTGCAGCTTCGCTGACTGCAAAGCTTTTTTTTTTTCTCCATTCATATCTCTCCTTTGCATGTTCTTTATAGATAAAGACTACCAATATCATGTTACTGAAATAACTGATACTTACATATAATAACTGTCTTTTTTGAATCGTATAATTGCCAATGTAGAATGCAAAAAAATCAACCGTCTTTGACCCGGTTCTCTGATGTAGCTGTTTATTTGTTATAAGGTTGACTTTTTATAATGTTTGTTTGTATGTTGACTTTTCACAAAAGCAGGGGATAGTTATGTAAAACAGATTAGTCATGTATTGAATACAAAGGTTGCTAGAAGAAAATTTTTGCTTTGCTGTTGCTAGTGAACCTTCAACAACCATTTGGACTGAAGCTGGAATGCTCTTCAACATGCCTTTGCTATGTTCTTTTCAGAGTACATTGAAGTTACCACCATGAGCTTATTTGTTCTAGATATTGCTCAGTTTTATTTGGTTTTCATTGTGTTTATTTCAATATGCCATCTTTCAGCACTCAATGCAAGCAACAGTGGCCTCCCTGCCCACCTCTTCTTGAGGTGAAAAATACTATGCTAGTAGATAGGCTAATTTTATGTTCAACAAGATATATGTCTAGGAATCTAGGATTGGGAATAAATGAAAAGGCAGTTCAACTCTTAAAATAAGGAAATAGAGTCATAATACTATACCATAACTTTCATACTGACATCAATATAGTAGCCATCCTATACTGTCGCGGGTTTCTGGCCAGGGCTGGCACTAGGCCGCAGATCTTCAGGCCTGGCTGATGCGCCGACCCTCCGCGCGTGATCTTGGACCTCCCCGGGGAACCGACTTGTCTCACCCTCCGGGATCCTGGATCCTCTGCAATGTCTGGTCGCGGGCCGGAAGGAGGACGGTGCCATGCCGGGGCACCCTCTCAGGCTGGCCCAGTCGGGTCGGACCCACCCAAGGTGAGGAGGTCGTGGGGTGCACCGCAGGGCTTTAGCTGCACCGACGGCACCCTGTATGCGGACAGGCAGCACCCGGACGGCCGACAAAAGACATAACCAATATGGTTCAGGGTCAACCGACGAGTTTATTACAGCTAACATAAGCTTTTATATAACGAACGTAGGAGGGATGATGGGAGGAGGGAGATACATGATTGGGTAAGGGCTGTTGCCAAGATGTCCTCATTAGCTGCGCTCCCCTGTCACACAGCGGATGGGCTGGAGCTGCTCGCTCCGGCCCCCACCTTCGAGGAGTGCCTAGCCCCCACCTTCGGGCTGCCCGAATGTTCTTTCATGGGCGTGATGAACCACCTGGTGCTCTGCAAGACTGCTCAGTCCTGCCAAGTGGCATGACTGAGCCTGTGCAGGCACCAGGGGTCACCTTTGGGCAGCCCAAGGCCTACACAGACCTAGGCCTCACTTGAGGCCTGTAAAGATCTCCCCATGTCCCCCAACACTATACAATTGCTTAATATCATATTTTGATTTCCTACATTGATACTGCTATGGTACAGGAAAGGTGAACTAAATTACCTGTGCACCAGTTTTGCATTGCATGGAACAATTGTTTATTGTTCCCATCAATAAGTGTTGAGGGGACATGGCCAAGCATCCACCATTGGGGATCTATTGCACTACATCTTCTAAGAATCTATTACCTCTTTACCAAGATACAAGCAATAGTTTCAGTGTTGTAGTGTTGTTAATAATTATTCTTGTGTTACTTGGCAATTTTGTGCTAAGCTAAAAACTTTATCATAGGTATATAAATTCCTAAAACCCTTATTCTTTCTGTAATATGACTTTGTAGCAGTATGACCACTACATGCAGAACTACAACCAAAGACTGTACTGTTCATTCAAGCATTAGCCTGGGCTGCATAAGACTTAGTTTAAGTTAAGATATGAAAGTCTAGCCTAATTCTTACCAGTTGGTAATGGTTGACTGAGACAGCTGATGAAATTTAGGAAAATACTTCTAATTTGTGGTAAAGTAACTACTTTTTAACTTTTATTGGATTCTCAAAGATATATTAAGCCCATGTTTCAGAGCAAAGAATAAAAGCTGAGTTAGCTGGATCATACCTTTAGTATTACATTAATGCCTACTACTTGCTGTGGCAGGATAAATTTGTGCATTACCATCCTATCATCAATTTACCAAACTAAGGTCAAGTTCAATTGCTGCTGAATTTAAATGTTCAAAATCATTACCATCCTAGAAATGCTGATGCAACTTGTTTGTTCATGAGTGGTGTAAAATGTCTTTTATTATAGAAAATTATTATTCAGAGGCAATTTTTCAAGTTCTCCAGTAAGTGGCGTCTAATTTTTACAGTCTCCTGAAATAAAATCCTAAAATTGTTCTAGCCTGGATAACTGCATGGAGCTTTTGTTTGCTTGTGTGTTTTATTTTTCTTCATTTTCTTGTTGTCATGGCTACGTGGAATTGTTATACGGGGAAAAAAAATCAAAGTATTTTTCTTCCCTGTATTTTACACTGTCGTACAGGTCAACTGAAAATTCATTTTGCTGCTTGTTTTTTGATCTCTGGAACTTCACCCAAGTTCAAGAAACTCATTATAGTAGCTATGCCAAGTTAAGCATATGTAAACCTGAACTTCAGCTTCTATTGTATCTGTTCCTGAAAATCTGGTTGAGCAGAATGCTAGAAGTGGTATTTAATGAAACATTGATAAATAAATGTAATAAAATAAAATAAAAATAATATATATTTTTTAAAAACACAATAGTTTAGCAGGAATAGACTGTCTTTATTATAAACTAGCAGACTAGCAAATCCCTAAAACAAAAAAAAAGCTGAATATGAAAAAAAAAAGGTTAAAAAAAATGCAACAAAACCATGCATGTTTTATCCACACATTTCTTTCGGGCTTTCTGTGAGTCAATTTACTACTTATACACTAAATAATACCTTATTCAGTGACCAGCAGTATTATTCAAAAAATATGTTAAAAAAGTATCACAGACTGACCATTGGCCAGAGTCCAAAATGCCATGTATCTAAGAAATATATCTAATGATTAGATGATCAAAACAATGACTTCTAGAAATGCCGTGATTAAATTCAGAAAACTGTACATGAAATATTATTATGATTATCTAATTATAGATATCCATATATATATTATATAGTATACAGTTATATATATCATAGCATATATAATGACTATCTAATTATATCTAATTATTATGACTTTCTATGTTTTTAACTGAAGACATATCTACATGGTTTAGATTTATCTGTTTCACTCTGTCCATAGTGCAACTGATCCATGTGACCTAATTTGGAATCAATTTACATGTCTAAATATAGGTGCCCCTTTTTACCTGTAGTTGTGAGATATATATCATTTTTAGTTGCTATGTTATATTCATCACTTGTATGTGCATGTTTCATATGATGCCTTTGAAAGTAAAAAATACATGTTTTATATATGTGTGTTTAGCTACCAAAATGATGCCTTTAGAGTTTGATGTCTAAATCCAATACTCAGTCCTGTGCCAAGTGCTCTAGGAGACCTTGCATGCACAGAGGGGTTGATCTAGATGGTCTCTAGAGGTCCATTCCAACTTTAACAATTCTATAATTCTATGATTTAAATCTCTTTCTCATCTTCCTTCTATGTTCACATCTACATTTGTAATTCAGCACCACTATGACTACTTTCCTTTCTGCCAGAAGGCCAAATCCCATACTCTATATACAAAGTTCTGTAATCTTGGAAAATGTGGAATATCACTGAATCATGTAGACACAGTCAACAACAAGCCACTGCTCAGAGAAGTTCCGATTGGAGCAGGTTGCTCAGGACCTTCTAGTGGACTTGACTTTCTCCTAGAACAAAGATCTCACAGCTTCTCTGAGCAACTTGTTCCAATGTTTGATCATAGTAAATAAGTTTTTCTGTATAGTGAGCTAGAATTCCCGAATTTTGGGTTGTGTCTATTGCCTCTCAGCTTTCCACTGTCCACCTTGAGAAGAGTAGCTTCCATTAGCTAGTTATAGATGAAAGTAAGGGCTCCCTTAGTCTTCGTAAGGCCTGGAAAACAAAACAAAACAAAAAAGCAACACACACATACACAAACACAAAAATATAGTTTTTTGATCCTTCCATTGTATGCCACAGACTCCAACTTCTTACCCACTTTGATGGCCTTCTTTTGGAGTGCACCATGGAAATCTTTTTTTGTGTGTGTACTGGGGAGCACAAAACTGTATGCAGTCCTCCATGTATAGTGTCACAAGTGCTCTACAGAGGAGAATACTCACTTCCATCCGCCTACTGTCTACATGATTGTTAATATAGCAAGCCATATACAACATGCTGTAACCAGACTTAAGAACATTATATCTGGATAGAAACAAAGATTTAAGTCAGGCAAAAAAGATTAAGTGATTTTAAAACACAGATTTTTCTCAGTTTTGAAAGTTGTAGGATGAGATAGGAAATATCTGGCAGAAAGCTGCAGGTCACATGAGCACACTGGATAAAATACACATGCTAAGCTAAGAGTAGATTGGATGCTACACAAGGGAAGCTTGGGCTAAGAAACAATGAGAGAGAATAACATGGAGTAGAAAACTGAAATTGATGGAAGCTGGGAACTTGAGGTCCATGTCCTTCTAGATTACTCGACCATAGTTTTCCTTTGAACCTTCTATATCCACAATTGCTTTAAGAAATCATAGAGAAAATAGATGTAATATATTTCTAGGGGCTTTTGTATAGATTTTATGCAGCATTCAAAACGAGCTGCAGTTTTATAAGCTCACAGAGCTTCATGTTTAGGTAAATTGATTTGTAAGACCTAGTGTAGGTGTGAATAAACAATTATCATCTGCCAGAATGACACAGCTTGTACTTTAACAGCTTGAGGAGAAGTCACTTAGCAACACAGTCATGTGAGGACCTGGACTTTAATTCATCCCTAATATTAGATTGTACAGGAGAAAAGGAAATGTTACTATGCAGTAACAGCAGTACTCTGCATGTAGCCAGGAGCTGAAGATGAAAAACCCTGCAGGCAGGAATAGTCTCACCAACAAGGGCATTTATTGTTCCATGGTATTCAAGCTTGCCAAGTAAAACAGCCAATACCCCAATAATCATGAAACAAGTCCAAAATAATGGGGCAAGTCCAAGGCCAAATCAGAGGTCCATTTAGCATCTCAAACCCATCAAGGAATAGGGCTTGATAAGTTTGGACTTACCAACAGCACCTCTCAAGCAAGGAGTGGGCTTATGGGTCTAAACTCCTGACCAATGCAGAGGAAGAAGTGACACTGGCAGGGCAGGTTAGACGTATTGGCACACTCAAGGCCCTGAGAGTAAACACTTGCAGAAGATGACTCAGTTCATCTAAGGTGTTCATCCACTCACACTTGGAAATCCATTACTCTTTTTACTAAATGTGGAAGGGATCAAGGTGGGTCAACTTCTAACTTAGGAACCTCATCCAAGTCTGTGAACTAAACTTGAACATATAATGCACATGAAGTAAAAAAAAACAAAAATCATGAAGCAAAATGAAGGATGAAAATGAGACTGAAAGAATCCAAATATATGGCAAAATTAGTTGTTTAAATTACCATATAAGACAGAAAACTACCACTGAGGGAAGGATGAACTGCAGCCTCATCTTCTTCACAAAGGCAGCTCTTTCCTGAGTGTGGCCAGACAGAAGTTTCTAGATATCAGTATTTAGAATTTGGAATTCTGGTTTTAAAATAATTTGGGGTCAAATGAGAGAGTATCTGTAGACTAGAGAACAATTAAGGTCATAGCTGGAAGGAAAGAAGGAAAGAAGGAAAGAAGGAAAGAAGGAAAGAAGGAAAGAAGGAAAGAAGGAAGGCCATCATTTCTTTTTCTTTCTTTTTAAAGAATATTATCTTAGATAATGATTTGTGATATTTTTGTTTGCTTGTTTCTGGAACAGAAAATAATGTTTTATTGCATTATTTTTATTGTATCATTGCTTCCTATTCAGCAAGCCATGTTCATCAAGATAAGATTCCAAAATCAAGTAAATAATTATTTGTGTACAAAAATTCTCAACTCTAAAATGTACAAGATACATAGAGTAAAACTGAAATGGATTGCCTAGCTAGTTATGAAAATCAAGAAAATGAGTTCTAAGGAAGTACATCACCAACCCCATTGCCACCTCTTTAGCACCTCAGAATACATACATTTAGATATGTGTATCTGTATAGATATGTGTAAAAATATCTGTATGATAACTTTGTGTAGCAAATCCAGCATCACCAAATGGGGAACATTTATTTTGAAATATCCTTCACACACAGTGTTACTCACCCACCAATACTTCAAACTCTGTCATTCCTGCTGAGTTGTTAATACCTTAGTGATAAGCTTGGCAACACTGGTATCCCCCTATATATTCCCTTTCATCAGATTTCTGAAATTATTATTAATTCTGAAATTATTAAATTAAGCTTGATATTTGATGCCAAGCACTCTAGTTCTGACATTAGTTTGTTGTTTTGTTGTCCAATACATAAGCCAGTCAGTTAGCATTGTAAAAAGCCTGATTTGCCTTGCAGATTTTTTGTGGTTGTGCAGCTTGCTTTCATCCCAGCCTTTTCAGAAGCCCACTGGATGTTGATCACATTACTCTGATATGAATTTCTTCCCCTTTTCCCCTTCCTCCTCCCCTCAAAAAGGCGCTTTTCCATAACTGCTGGCTCAGTGCCAGAAGGTTGGCCTCGTTCTAATTAAAAACAAGCCCATCTTCCCCGTAAAACAAGTCCATCTTCCCAGAGTCTTCAGATCCTGCATGGATGATGAACACTGTTAAAAACATGAGTGGCATGAAATCTGGCTTTCCTGCTAGGGAGAACCCCAGCAAGTATTTTAGTATGACAAACTCAGCAGTTGATGTGACTTACAACCAAATTATAACTGCCAGCACAAGTCTCTTCTGCCCTTAATGATTCCCTCTGCTGCAGGTGTGTCCTCTGAGTCAGTGAACAGATAGCTGGAAAGTGGATCTTGTAAGAGAGCTTAGATTTCTCCTACCCAGCTGGATCACCTTCTTTGCTGAGACTTATATGCTTCTTAGCAGTGCCAGAGCTCAGCAGAACAAGGAGCGGCTACTCTGTGACATCCTTGTTAACCTTATCTGTAAATTTTTTTGTTTCTTTTATGGTGCAGTTATTATTATTGTCTCAAGAGAGTGAAACTGTGCTTAGAGGGTCTAGAGTTCTTTGAATTCACTTTCAAAATATACACTCTCTCTAGCAAGAAATCAAAACTGCTCCAGTGCAAGAAATAGAATGATAAAACAAATCCCGGGTGTGCTTCTGGTCATCTCCTTGCATCCTCAGCTTAAAATACGTTTACTTTTTGAAAGTTTACACAAGTGTAGCTTCTCCTTTGATTAAAAGGTTAAGATCACAGTCTTCTCCTACCACACTGTACCACTAACTGTACCACTAACTGTAACCACTGTACCGCTAACTGAGTAGTTATATGTCAGGTGCAAATACACCTAAAACTGAGGAGAAGAATGCAAAGAAAAGTGAACTTCATGCTGTAACAGATTCCATCCCCAATGTAAATTAAGTGTCTTTTACTGCACTCTCTTGGTTGCTCAGCAGCCACCTCTTAATGCTCTCAGGCCAAAGGAAAATCTGCGTCCTCATCAGGATCCACAAGGATCACCTTGACAAGCCAATCTTTTTCATACTCACAAGCAACTAAAAAGTAACCAAACACTGGCTCAGAGAATGAAACAACACCACCAAGCTAACATCCAAACCTGAAACTTATCATGGCTACTGTCTTCCAGGAGTCATCATCAGTTCTTCTGCCAGTTCTTCAGACAAGAAACTGTCATGAACACTTTATTGTGCGCTGTCACCTATTTACTACTATTTTGAATTACTAAGTGAAAACTGATTGTCAGGAAAAAAAAAATGGAGCTATAAATTTAAATCTTGTCCTGAACAAGATTTTTAGTATTTCATTACCAAAGCAATAAAATCTAACTAAGTCATATTAAATATTATCAACTCTGGCCTAAAGGATATTAGGAGCAGAAAGTAATGAGAACTGACATAAATAAGTTAGATTTTCAAGTACAGGAGTTCAACTGCATAGTAGCTGTAAAGGCTTTTCACAAAGGAGGGTGTAATGCCAAAATTTGTAGTGATATTTCATTTTGGTTTGTGGTTCCTCTTTTTCCAGTCTAGCCAGTTTCACTCCTCATTAGGTATCATGTCTGTGGCTCATCTCAGACACAATACTCATAATATTTCTACTTACATCTTCCCACTCAACTCCTTCTGTTATTGAATTCATAGTCCCGCTATCTATGAGTATATATCTGCTCAGTAGGATTAAGCAGTATCATTCTATCAAAAGTTCAACTCATCAGCCATGCAAAAGACAGACTATAAGGTCTCAGTATTTTATAACAAAAACAAAAACAAACAACAACAACATTCTATGTTTAAATCTATTCAAATGCCAGCTGTGGGATATTTAGTACCTTTCAAGTATTCTCACCTATGATTATTTCATTTTCAAATATCTCCCTATATTATTATTTCCTGATCCAACTTATGATCTTATGCTACTTACACTTACTCAGTTTAAAACCTACACAGGGTTCTGTCTGTTTGAAAATAAGATGTATCAGAACATCTGCTACTTCAGCATTGTGTTGATCTGCATTTGGATATTTCATATTTGGTAAATTGTTGCAATATTTCAGTGAAAATTAATTTGAAATTTAAAGAAAATTCAGATAATATCACAGAATCACAGAATGGTTGAGATTGGAAGGGATCTCGAGAGATCATCTCGTCCAACCTCCCTGCTCAAGCACCTAGAGCACGTGGCACAGGATTGTATCACGGTGGGTTTTGAATATGAATAAAACATGTTGATAATTCAAGTCTGTGCTTCATTTTAAGTATATTTCTTAAAACAAAAACAAGTTTCTGTAGCTCGCAAGTGAGCAGGGCACTGTAAAAACATATGCCTAAGTGTATGCTGACTCAGAATCTATATGTAAGATCATGATCTGTAAGATTATGACTGCATGATTCATATATACTGTAAGAAGATATTTTTGTCAAAAGCCTTTTTTTAATACAAAAATGTGTCTACTCAGTGCAGTTCACTATCATGTATCACCTAGTAAAATAAGAGACATGTTCAGATTAGTCTTCAAGGGGACTTTGCTTGTGCAAACACCAGTTGCCATATTTCAGGTCAAGACCAATGCCACTTAATAAAAAAGTCAGTAACCAAACTAATAATAATAATAATAATAATAATAATAATAATAATAATAATAATAATAATAATAATAAAAGTGCAGAGTTCCAAACTGACTATTAATGCTATATGGTAGGCATGCCAAGTTCTGGTGTCTGAATCTGAGGATAAATATCATTTTGGGAACCCTATATTTAAAAAGCATTTGTTAAGCAAGAATATAAATTCATTAAGCCAAATTAAGAGGAAGAAAAAGGTTTTGTTTGTTTGTTTTTTAGTGTTGACCATCTATTTGCTAATTTTTAATTTCTTTTTGTACTAGGTTCTGTAACTGTATACCCTCATATACTGTTCCTTCTTGTAAGCTCTCTGTGACCTCCAACTATCAGTGTCAGCAAGGATTCTTATGAAGTGGTTATCATACATTCATTTTTAAAGAAACTGTAGTAAATAGGAGTGTATAAGTAGACACACAACCCAGATGCTTAGTATGTAAATATGTAACTAATGGATACATTCTGAAGTATATCTACCTCTCTAGTATGGATTATTAAACAGACAAGAGGGTTTGAATTTAAACAGAAAGGAATTAAATTGCTTTTGCTCTGGAAATCACCCCTTATTGCTCAAACATACAAGATATTCCAGTACCCAGCATGTGTTAGAAAATGAACAAGCAGTATTTTATACAAAACATTTGTTTTATTCACAGGGCACACTGGAAGGAAATTACATTCAGTGTTTGTAATTCTTTAAAACTCATTCTTTTTCCCCACTATTCTTTATTATGCATTAAACTGCTTTTTCACCATTGTCTAGCATGGGAGACAAAGCAGCACCAGGGTACCAATGAAAGAATCAGAAAAAAAGCTTGCAGAAATGTATTGCATTTTCAAAGAGCTTTCTTATTGTTTATTTTTCTTTTTAAGTACCTTATCTTCTCATCCAGAATATGATTTGATGCTGAAAAGCAAACAGTTCTGTATTTCTTAATTCTTTGTGCCCATTTCATCAGTGTGAATAATAAGTAGAACATGTTCTACAAGAAAGGCTTTCATTACCTTCCCTAGGAGCTTCATTGTGCTTCTAGGTGGTGTTTTACCTTAAACTAATGAAAGAAGAACAGTGTCATTACAGTCTGCCACTATTCTACTACTTTTCCATCTTTATCTTTCCTTATATTATTGTCTTACCTGTGGTTTTGGGCAGGTTAGAGATTTGAGAAATGTTTTCATTCTCATTTTCTTCTCATCTTCAAGATATCTCAGATTTATTACCTGCAATATTTTATCTTTCTAAGATACTGCTGCTATCACTGGTCCTTCTGCAAAAATATCATTCATTTTCCTGGCTTTGTTTAAGGATGTTATAGATCCAGTCCAGAAATTTTATCTGTTATCAAAAACTACTTCAAATAATAAGATGCCACACACTTTTTTTTTCCAACTATTTCTTTACAACTATGATACGCTATATGTGATGTATATGTATATATATAGAAAACTGTAGCAAGAAATTCAAGAGATGATAAAAGTTATTTGTATTTAAGTTCTTAATAAATTTCATTTCTGTGGCTCAAGTGTACAAGTAAATAAAGACAAAAAATAGCTAAAACTAGAGGATGTAGATGTAGGTATAGTACTAAGAAAACTAGGCTCCACTGCTTGTATAGAATTTGTGATTGTGTGTGGAGTATTGCAAAGCTAGTTATCCTATTCTAAATAAGAGACTGAAAGAGAATGATGTGTAAACTTTAACTTAATGACAGATCAAAAAAAAAAATCCAACTTTCCTTCCCAAAGGCAAAGAACTATAACATCAGGGAAAAAAAAAAAAAAAAAAAAAAAAAAAAAGAAAAAAAGCCCCAGGTCAAATCNAAAAAAAAAAAGAGAGAGAGAGAGACCCAAGGTTAATTCGTACAGTACCCGGATTATAATATAAAAAGAATACAGCAATGCCAGAAAGGAGTCATTTCTCTTTCAAAGGAAATATACAAGGATGGACTTAGTACTTCTTGTATGGATTATGTATGCATAAGGTATATGTGCTAGTCTGAGCTTGTTAGGAATTGTTTAGCACTTTCTGAAATTCAGTATTTTTTTTTCAAAAATAAAAAGGCACCATAAATAGACTGCTTAGGCTAGGGCAATTCTAAAAAATCTGAAAACAGAAAAGGTTTCTAGAGAATTTGAAGGGGAAATGGAAGAAAGATTCATCTTGAATTCTAAGCTTTTTTGATTTGAAGTTATAGCTGGATTTAATTTTTGAAAATTTGATTTGGATTTAGCCTGAATGCCCACATAGATTTATTTTAGGTACATATATTCATTTCTGGATCAGTTCCCTTGCTATCTAGCACCGGGATTATAAAGGAAGATTCACAAAAGGGTTTGCAATGCATGACAAATTACAAATACTTTACAGAATTGGGAGATATTGTCACTCAGGTAGTACCGAGAGGCTTGTAAAACCATCTGTCAAGATAAAATTACGAGGGAGGAAGTCATGAATAGCTGATCTTGTAACCACAAATGTGCTATTTCTCTCTAACCTAGTTTAACAATAACATAAACTAGATTTAGGAGATTCTAAAGATTATCACAAGTAAATAGGAATTTGAATTGAAGGCTGACTCTCTGTGGTGGACATGATGATATCTGTGACTGAAAAGTAGTAATGAGTTTTATGCAGCTCCCTATAATGTTACAGAGAGTTTGCAAAAAGTGATCTTTGAGGTAGTATAGTGAAGAGAAAAAATCCACAGACAGTTCCTGGCCTAACATTATCTAGGAACAGTATCAGGATCTAAGAAGCATCACCAGATTGAGTGTTCTCTTCGAGGATGTGGAAGATGCAATTCAGAGCCTCTTAGCTACAATATTGTAAAAGACACAGGGTTAAACTGACATGACCTGCAGTTGTCTAGAGAGAGAGACTCACACAATAAATGGCAGATTGTACTCTGTGCATGGAGCATATATTATAGCAAACCAGCATACCTCTTTGGGCTTCTTTCACACATCTTTTAAAAGAACCAGCTGCTAAGTGCACTCAAAATATCCCTTTTGTCTGCCGACTCCAAGAACAACAGCAGTCCCCACATGGTATGTGACGGGACAGCCAGACATGATAAAAGACATGCCTTTGGAGGCACTCTGGATTGGGAGACTTCCCAGCTTTTGTAGAGTGTTGAGTATGAGTGTAGGTAGCATGCTGGAAGAATAAGCAGAATATACCATACACAACCAATGACAAACTAGAGAGAATAGTAATGTTTTGATACTCTTCAGTTTCTAAGTTAGTATTAACTGGACAGCAAATACACCTGATTAGAGACAGATGACATAGCAACTCAAACTTCACAGATTAAATAATCAGTTCGGAGTTCCAAAGCTTTTATGGTATGGAATAAAAAAAAATCTGCACAGTCAAGATAAGGAAAGAATTTTAACTGAGGTATATAGTAATGCTACCTCAACAAAGTCAATGGCATGTCATGTAAATTGTAAAGAAACAATTCCAACACATGACTGACACAAAAATTATTGGGCATGTAGACCTAAACTGGATTCTATCTCAAAAAGTAATTGCAGAATAAAAGGTTTGTGGAATCTCCATCTTTGCAAATATTCAAAACAAGACTGGACAAGGCTCTGACCAACCTTATCTAGCTTTGAAGCTAAACATGCTTTAAACAGAAGGTTTAACCAGGATGAACTCAAGTCGTCCCTTGAAAACCAATCTTTTTTTAAATTCTGAACCCATCCGCTTTAAAACAGAGTGAATATGGGGACTAATATATAAGAAAGTAATTAGTAAGATTAAGTGGATGCCTGATTTTTTTTTTTGTGAGATGACACCATTTTCTTCACTAATGCAATTTATTGAAGAGGAATTGTGGTTTAAGTCAGAAACAGAAAAGAGTGGTGAATCTTTGTTTTTCTTTTTGTTTTTCTTTTGTGCAAACTTGCTGTACATTAAGATTTACATTACGAAGTGCTCAATTACAATCTCTTTTGCCAACCCTACTCATACTTTTACGCCCTTAAAATGCATCATCTGAAATAAATGGTCAAGAGATGGTTGAAAAATTGCTGCACATTTAAAATTGACTATGACATTATTGCTAGTAACAGACTGTGCAATACCTAAAATATCGCCAGTATTTGATAAAGCAACTTGATAAAGAACACAATCAAATCTGCTTTGCAGAAGTAAGATGAAACCACTGTATAAATCTCTGTGAAAATAAAAAAAATCACTACAAGATGGATTGCAGGTGAAGATGACCTGAGCATTTCAGTGGCTACAGTTCTCCAAAGGTTGCATAATGAAATTTATACTGTCAGAAAAACATAACTTTGCACATCAGACTGTCTAACTTTTCATAGTGACTCACACTGCTTGTTAGATTTTACTTGATACATCTGCAAAAGAGAGACAAATTCTACCAGAAGCCTTCTTTGTACACCAGTAGCAAAGTGTAAGAACTGTCTGTTTCACCTCAGCAGGGTGTGTCTCACTACTGTTCATGCTGGACAGGCCTGAATAGCCTTCCTCGAACAGTATTCACAAGATATTATCTATAGCTAGTTTAAAGTTCCCATGAGCATTTTCCAGCTCAAATTGCAGCCTTATTCATAAGTAAGTGAACACTAGTTTTACATCCCCTATACCCTAGTTTTTATACAAAGCAAAACTCAGATCAACAGATCAAATGCAATGGCAGTCTCCAGCATTTAATTTAGACCCATAAAAGGACAAGAACTCTGAGCTATTTTGCAACACATCTATAGAAAATGATAATAAATAATAAACAGAAAATAGTAAGTGCATCAGCAAAGCACAGATAAAGAACTTGGATGATCTAGATTGACTCTTCCAAGAGTTTTTTAGTTATTAACTGGCCTCACTCACACATCACCTCAAAAGAGCCATGGTTGTAGTAATTGTCAGAGTCCAGTACTCTCTGACTAGGTTCTTTCTGATATGCCATACATATAGAGAGTGAAAGCTATAATATAACATTTATTTTTATATTAAGATATTTGTTATTACACATATTTTTGATTTAGCAATATGATTCTGCAAGGTGCTGAAATTACATGTGTATACAGTTCAATCGCAATAGCAATGTAATTACCATTATCACTCTCTATATGACAGCTCACCATCATGATGCTTGGTATCCCCAGACATGGGTTTAAGTCCATTCTAGTCCATCACTCTCTTCAAAATACTTTTGTTATTTGTGAGGTTTTATATCGTATATTGAGCTGAGCCACATATACACTTCCCTCATGCTGGTCTGGCTAATCTCAAGGAGCCATTTACATATGTTTGATTAACCCATGAAGAAAAGTTTACACTAGTTAATCCATTCAACTGATACATCTGATTATCTAACACAAAAGTCATCCTCTAGTGCCCTATATTTTGAGATAAAGTCAATTCTCTGTATAACAGATATGATTCATAAGTTATATCCTACATGATTTCTGAGGTTCAGGGGCATCTTATTCTTTGTTCATCTCCTCTGAACCTTCTTCCATGATAGGGGTTATTTGTCAGTGGAAGTAATGTTAATGAAAGAACACATAAAGCAGTTTGAAGACATGTAGGATATATGTCCAAATGCCTTCAAAACTGCACATTTCTAGAAATAGAAAGTGAATTTTTGGAAAATCAAAATTTAAAATGAGACATCCCGAATATGAAAATCTTCTGATATCTAATTATAATTACTGGCACGTACACTCATGGGCTGATAACATCAATTCATGCTTAGTCCTGATCACACATCATAAATTCACCATATTGGCTGTTCTGTAGGAACATTTTCTTTCTATACCCTCCACCTCTCACAGCTAGGAAAATAACATATAGCACTGAACAAAACTCCAGCAGTGCATTTATTTTGCTTCTCTGCTTGGCATTGTTTCTAGTGGCACTGTCATCAAAGAGGACAGCCCATGAATCTTCTGTTATAAGCTAAACTTGGAGATTTAGATGTTTAAAAAACTTTGCCAGGCCCCAGATGTCTAAATTTGCATTATTTTATTTCTATGTTTAACTTGACTTTTTAAATAAAGGATATGTGATAATTTAATTTATATACATTCTAGCCATAGGGAGCTCCTGTTCACTGGAAAGTAGCTGCTTTTTTTTCCTCCCCTTGGGCACTCTCAGCAAGCTCTTGACTCCATGCAGCTGGCTTGCTGAGAGCTGAATAAACCCACACTGCAGTGCAGAGTTGTGTGGGTAGTTTTTATTTAAACAAAAGAATCATTATAGTGTCCTTACACTAATAATTATTCCCTGAGGATCATTCCATGTGTGAGCCTTGTTACTCTGCTCAGTGTATATGGATAGATTATGTTCAGTTACATAAGGACTGAAGTCATTTACATATTCTAATCTTAGACCAATATAAGTGAAAACAGAACCCAGAATCTTATCCTAAGAAAACCTAATTATTGTTAAATAAAAAATGAATACTAGGCATGGACTTGCAAACGTGAAACCAGATCCTCAGGTATGATAAATCTGCATAACTCTATTGAATTAAATTTAGTTACACAAATTAGCCTCACCTGAGAATTGTCCAAATTTCTGTTATAATTAGGAGAGTATTCTCAAGTTACTAGTGTGCACTGGAAGTAGATTATTTATTTTACAAAACTGTATGTAGACTTCCAAACAGACAGAATCACATGTCTTTGAACACAGTACTGAACTGTGACTGTAAAAGAATTTAAAATAAATGTAAGAATAATTATTTAAATAAATAAATAATAAATATAAATAATAAATAAATATTCAACTATTGTTAGAAGAATAAACATATAAATGATACAACAAAACTATCCTTTTCTCTTTAGCATTAGAATATTCTACCATGCAAAGACTGATTAATTTTTTTTTTGCATTAGCATATATACTATACACAGTGAAAATAAGAAAACGTCCTTTTTAAAATAAAGTTATATAAACAATGTTTGATGAAAACATTGTGACAGGCACATTATTATTAGATTCTGGCAGGGAAAATAGATTTCCTGAATTAAGTTTTAGAAATATATGCTGATTCTGATCTAGTGACCAGATTATAATAAAAATAAACTTAATGATGAGATTGCAACTTTTCTGTGAGTATTTCCTATCATCCTCTGCTTATGTATGATGATGGTATAGAAGGAGGAGAGCAGGGCAACTTAAGAATTTATTTTAGATTTGGAACAGGTTTTTTGCTCCAACAATGTTTAACAAATGGTCACTCATTGTGTTGGAGAACTATTAATGTAAAATATAATATTTTTGATTTCTTTTCACTCTTCTTATGATAGTCTAAAAGTGTAAAGTGAGGCAAAATGAAATGAAAGCTATCCTACAATTTTCCCCTAAATATTTATTTATGTTCTTTTTGCAGTAAACATTGGATTGTCTGTGAGACTACATGAAAAAGATGCACAATCATTAGAAGACTGATCAACACATTATCTTTCATGTTTCATGATGTTTAAAAATAGTCCATCCTTAACTATTCTTTTTCATTCTGCTTAGAGTAAGTTACTTTGTAATACAGAAGCTAGTTAATAACATTTGATACCAATAGTTTGTCTAATTCTTCTTAAAAGCTATTATATACTACTTCCATAGCATCCTTTTGTTCAAAAATCCAGTATTTAGTTATTTCTTTCATAAATTTGTATGTAATGGGTATTGCTCAAAACAGGCAAATGCTATGCAGGTAGTAGATTTCTCATTTAAGATGTTATTCCTTTCATTAAATGTTCAAAAAACCTCACAATTATTCCTTTCTAAGCCAACTGCAACCTCCTCACAGCAGGTCCCAGACTGCAAAAGGATAAAACATCATCTCTTCTTCTTTTGCTGCTGTCTGCTCTGGATCTGCATAAAAGCCAGAAGACAAAACTCCCAGCAAGAACTGCTAATAAAGGCAACTCCTGCAGTTAGCTACAAAGAGGTTCTACTCACATTTCTGAAAACCTGAAAAGAATGAGATGTCAGCAAAGAAAATACAGTGCTGGCATGCAGTCTGAAAACACCCATACAGATGAAGAAATTCCTGCTCAGAAGTTTCCACATTGTGTAGCAAATCCTTCTCCTAAAAGCTTCAGTTTAATCTCAAGACTTGTGTTTAACCAGGATCATATTTATGGCTTCTACTACTTTTATGCAAACAGATGTATACTTTTACGCAAACAGGCAAATGTATAGAGACAAGATAGTTTCCTACAGAGGTTAATGTTTAGTCTCACAGATTGAATGCTTTTCCTTTGTGATACATCAGCCATGCTTCCTGAGAATGACATCCCTGAAACTCAGTGTGGTATCATCATCAATTCTGAGTGACAAACATCCTACCGTGTTTGAGCATCCTATGTCCAGAAATAGTGATTTATAAAGAATCCTGAAGCCTAATGTGATTTCAGTGTTAATCTCTTCAAAACAACCTAAAGAACAAACAAAAAGGTAGGAAAAAATGACATAACTCTCTTAGAAGTTCCAGGATTTCTAAGGGATTTCTCCTATTTGCATTTTTTTTTCAATTAATTCTGTGGATCTTTCCAAAGCACATTTACTTATTCATGTGGTATTATTTTTAGCCTGAAAATTGTTTAACACCCATGCATGTCCTCCAAGGTAGCATTCTTGAGACGCAAAATTAAGTCCAGAAACAATCAGTTACATTATTAGGGCTATTTTATGCCATTCCATTTTTATGTCTTGTAATAGGTTTTACACAAAACTTTAATGCAGCAATTTATTTGTTTATTGGAAGTGGTAACAAAGTGAGACAGATTATTACGTTACAAGTTTAGTATTTTTATCAATAAGCTTTTACACTCTTTTAAGAAATGTTTTTTTTTTTTTAATAGAAATATATTTACTTTAAGATATCCAACCCATGTTGCTTGAGGTTATAATCATACAAAAGCTTAAATCTTCTCGTCTGTTACCTGCTTTTCAGATAACAGTGGCAATGCTGGTCTTTCATGCAATTTTGTTATTTCTTTCAAAAACATACAAACAGTTAACACATATGGTAAGTTTGAGACAATAATAAGGGCAAATTATCTGAAAAATGGAATTACTGGATTCAACCACAGATCACTTAAATGTAATCATTATCTCACCCTTCTAAAAGAAGAATGCAGCCTCTACGGACAGGATTCCTAAATACTAAGATGAAGGAAAAAAACACAAAGCCAGAAACAACAACAAAAAAACCCCCACAAATCTATAATTCTGCCTTTCTGTTTCAGACTGTCTTCATGGCCACCTCTCTGACACATGCAAAACCCTTCTCTCAGAAAATTTTGTCTCTGCCTTCTCCATTGCCTGCTGCTGGATAGTTGAAGATAGCAACAAGATCCCCATTGTAGCTTTTTTTCAGGTGGAAAAAATTCCAGCGTCTCAGCCTCTCCTCATTTTGCATGGTCTTCTGAGATAATTAGCATGGGTTGTTACTACCTAAACATTGTAAGGGAGCAAACAAGAAAAGAGGAGTAATCTGAGCATAAACAACCTATCAAAACCAGGAGAGCTTGTAGACGGGAAGACTGAGTGTACTCACAACTATGATAGACAGTTGTCATAATGTTAATCTGAAAGAAACAATCAGAATCAGGTAATCTTTACCCAGTACTAACTGACAGAGCTCAGAGATAGCTCAGAGAGAGACATGGAAGAGGGAGAACTCAATGGTCTGTGAATGCTGAGGTCAGAAGTGGGATGCTATTATATAAATCACATGTAACATGGGCAAGCACAGGCATTAGGACCTGGGAGTTGAGATCCTCACTCTGGACAGGGGCCTGAGGTAGCATGGAGTACATGACAGTATAGATCTACAGTTTGGTTAGTGAAGTCATGCTGAGTGCATCCCATTGTTCCTTCGGATAACTGGAAGATGAAGAGCATGAGGAAAGGATTAGAGAGATGATATTTTTCAGGCTGAAGAGACTGATGGAAGATCTTAATAATTTGTATAAGTATCTGAAGAGAAGGTATAGAGAGGATGGGCCCAGACTCTTCTCACCAATAGGACGAGTGGCAACAAGCACAAACTGAAACACAGGAAATTCTATCTGAACATGAGGAAAAGCATTTTTACTGTGAGGATTTTGAATTCTGGGCACCCTGAGAATTCAAACAGCCCAGAGACACTGTGAGATCTCCTTCCTTGAGATATTCAAAAGCTGTCAGGACACAGTTCTGAGTGATGTGCTCTAGGTGACCTTGTTTCAAGCAAGAAGTTGGAGTAGATGACATATTTCAGGTTAGATATTAGGAAAAAATTCTACATGGAAAGAGGGGTGAAGCATTGGAAAAGGCTGCCCAGGGAAGTGGTGGAGTCATCGTCCCTGGCAGCGTTCAAGAAATGTGTAGATGAGGCACTTCTTAGGGACATGATTCAGCCGACATGATAGTGATGGGTTTAGAGTTGAACTTGATTATCTTGAAGATCTTTTCCAACCATAATGATTCCACAATTGTGTGATCTCCACAGGTCCCTTTCAATCTCCACAAATCTGTGATTTTGTGATACCTCAGCAAGTGTTAAGGTGTTTGAGTCCTTTTAGCCTCTACTCTGTGAATTCAGAATAAATCTGTGTCAACCCCAACCCCTAACCAGGTTGGTGACCTTCTACTATACTCACTCAAGTATGCCACTATCTCTCTCTTACTGTAGAGCTCCAATTGTACAGTCATCCATGTACACTCCAAGCACCAAAGAGAAATGAGTAATCACTTCCCTTGACCTGCTGGCTAAACTTTTGCTAATACCACCTACTATGCGGTTGGCTTTCTCTGTCTCCTTCTGTAAAGCTGCACTGTAGCCATTTGGTGCCCAGTCTGCCAGTTGGTGCCATTTGCTGCCTGGCATTATCTGATCCGAGGGGCAGAGCACTGGTTTGCCTTTCTGGAACTGCAGGTATTTCTTCTCAGCCCGTTTCTCCAGCCTGTTAGGTTCCCTTTGACTAGCAGCTTTGCTCCTCGTTCTATCAACTGCTCCTCCAAAGTTGGTATTATCCACAAGCTGGCTGAGAGTGAACTCTATCTCACCACCAAAGTCATTAATAAACACATTAAGCAATATTGGACCCAGAACTGACCCCCTGAAAGACATCACAGCTAACCTGCTACCAGTTAGACTTTGCACTGCTGCTCACTATGCTTTGATCCCCTTTGTCCATCCATTTTTCCACACATCTTACCATCTATTTCTCCAATTCATATCTCACTAATCAAGGCATGAAGAACAGGGTAGATGATTGTATCAAAGGTTTTCAGCAGGATTTGCTCCAGAATTTTCCTAGGGATTTAGGTGAGGCTGATCAGCCTCTAGTGCCAAGATACTTTTCACGTTAAAACTTGAAGATGAGGATGATATTTACTTTTCCAAGACATCGGAAACATCTTGCAATTGCTGTGATCCTCCAGAGCTCAGAGACACCATTGTCACAATGAATGGTGCCAGCCCCTTCAACCCCCTTGGATGTAACCCATCTTTTTCCATGGACTTGTATATAGCTAATTGACATACGTGGTCTCCCTCTACTGTGGGTAGTGCTACATTTCCACAAACTCTTCTAGTAGGCTTGAGGAACTGGGAAGCCAGAGGGCTTAACAGACCTTTACAGACCTTAACAGGCCTTAACAGTAAAGATCAAGGCCAAAAGAGATTTACACGAAACAAGGAATTGTCCCAGCTTTATGGCGTCTGGTCCTTTGTTACCAGGTTCCCATTTACCACCCAGTTCACATTTTTCTTATCTTTTCTCTAGCTGACAATGTACTCACAGAAGCCGTTCTTGCTGCCAGTCACAACTGTCACTAATGTCAACTGCAGCTGAGCTTTTGTATTCCTATATTCATCCTTGTGTGCTAAGCCAGTGTCTCTGTACACCTCTTGTAATGCTTCTGAAAATGAATAGAAACAAGTTTCTTTATTATTCCTCCTATTATGTACTGTAATTATGTCAAGACTATCATCTACCACACTATCATTTTATTACTTAAGAACTGTGCAGCTTACCCGTAAGAACTTTCAGTAAGCTTAATTTGTTTCAGTTTTACAGGCTGTTTTAGTCTGCCTTTTTATTTCATTTAGAAATCCTAGTCAGTCTTTGAGATCTAAGTAATAACGAATATTAACCTGTGAATATAAAATCTTCCTTTCAGTACTTATGTGAATGTGCAAATGATGTGTCATAGAGTATTTTTCAAAGTATGCTTTTTAAAATAAATATTCCTTATCTCTATATTTATGCTTCCAGAATTGTTTAACTAAGTGTTTTCACTATAAATTAATTTTTGTGTTTACTGCAATGACAATCGTTTCTATTAATATAGCAAACTTGTTTATGTAAATTTGTTTAAAAGACTAAGGATGAAAACATTGAGAGTTTGATCATCTTTTGTACTACGATATGTAACATACATTTAAGTTGAAGTGAATAAAATGGTAGAAGTTTATTTAGAAGGAACAATTTGCCTAACATGAAAAGAGTATGTTTGTGTAACTATAATTCCAGTTAACATTTTTTTGATCCAAAATGTCCTAGGATGTAGGACATTTCAGTCCAGTGTTGCACCTGTGAATGCATTTTGTACAATGTAAAATAAAAATTAGTAGAAAGAATATGAGAATACTTTTAATATACTGTTAAAATAAACATCTTCTGAGTTAGGCAGATTCCAGATGAAACATAAGAGATTTACATGGCCCTCTGCTGGCTATAAAAGTGGGAAAGTAGAGAGGAAGAAGAAAGACATGGAGGAGGGAAGATAAGAAACCTAAAATTGTCTGTTTTGCTGCTTTTTCTGAATGCTGCACATATGCTCTTTTGACTCTAACCCTTGGGATATTACTTAAAAGAGCTCCAAACTGGCATTATTAAAAATATACCAGCTATCATAATAGGTGGCCCAGATCAAAGGCCCATCTGTTTTTAGTCAGTATTTCACATTAGCCATAACTGGATTCTTAGGAAGTACTACAAAAAAAAAGTATAAAAGTTTGCAGTATTTCTTCCCTATCTTACTCTTCTAGTGTCATCAGCCATTCACTGAACTGGAGGATTGTAGAAACTTGTTTCAGAATGGTATATTTATGTTGAGATCTCATGCATATAAAACACCACTTTCTCCAAGTTCAGAATCAGTGCATTCCTACAAGAAAGAAGTCAAGCAAGCTGAGCAGGAAACCTGCATGGATAGACATGGAGCTGTTGGGTAAACTTAATGAGAAAAAGAGCATGTATGTAATGTGGAAAAAGGGCCAGGCCACATGGGAAGAATATTGTCAGAGAATTTAGGGATGCAATGAGGAAGGTCAAGGCTCATTTGGAATTAGAGTTAGCGAGAGATGTCAGAGGTAACAGGAAGGGCTTCTACAAATACATCAGCAGCAAGAGGAAGACTAAGGAAAATGTTACTCTACTGCTGAATAGGGAGGGTGCCTTGTTGATGGACGATGCTGAGAAGGAATACCTTCTTTGTCTTTACTGATAAGACTAGTCCCCACATACTGAGCCCAGAGACAAGAGAGAGAACCAAGAGAAAGGAGGACTTCCTGCTGTTTAAGGAGAATTGGGTTAGGGCTTATTTAGGTAAACTGGACACACATAAATCTATGGACTCGGACGGAATGCATCCAAGAGTGCTGAGGGAGCTGGCAGGGATCATGGTTCAGTCACTCTCCATCATCTTTGAGAGGTCATGGAGAGCAGGGGAAATGCCAGAGGACTGGAAGAAAGCCAACGTCACTCCAGTCTTCAAATCGGACCCAGGAAACTACAGAACGGTGAATCACACTTCTGTCCCTGGAAAAGTGATGGAACAGCTCATCCTAGAGACCGTCTCTAGATATGTCAAGGAAAAACAGGTGATTAGGAGTAGTCAGCATGGATTCACCAAGGGAAAGGTGTGTCTGATGAAGCTGATAGCCTTTTATGATGAGGTGACTGGCTGGATGGATGAGGGGAGAGCCATGGATGTTGTCTACCTTGACTTCAGCAAGGCTTTCGGCATCATCTCCCATAACATCCTCACAGGAAAGCTTAGGAAGTGTGGACTGGATGAGTGGACAGAGAGGTGGACTGAGGACTGGTTGAATGGCAGAGCTGAGAGGGTGGTGATAAATGGGGCTGAGTCTGGTTGGAGCCCTGTGGCCAGTGGTGTCCTGCAGGGGTCAGTACTGGGCCCAGTACTCTTCAACTTGTTCATCAATGACTTGGATGAGGAGACACGAGGGCACCCTCAGCAAGTTTGCAGATGACACCAAACTGGGAGGAGTGACTGACACTCCAGAGGGTTGTGCTGCCATTCAGGGGGACCTAGACATGTTGCAGAGCTGGGCAGAGAGGAACCTTGTGACGTTCAACAAGGGCAAGTGCAGGGTCTTACACCTGGGGAGGAATAACCCCAGGCACCAGGACAGATTAGGGGATGGCCTTCTGGAAAGCAGCCCTGCGGAGAAGGATTTGGGAGTCCTGGTTGACAACAAGTTAACCATGAGTAAGCAGTTTGCTCTTGCGGCCGAAAAAGTCAATAGCATCCCAGCCTACATCAGGAGGAGCGTTGCCAGCAGGCCAAGGGAGGTGATCCTCCCCCACTCCTCAGTTCTGATGAGGCCGCACATGGAGTATTGGGTGCAGTTCTGGGCTCCCCAGTACAGGAAGGATGTGGAGCTTCTAGAGAGGGTCCAGCGAAAAGCCACAAACATGATTAAGGGATTGGAGCATTTGTCATGTGAGGAAAAACTAAGAGAGCTAGGCCTGTTTAGTCTGGAGGAAAGAAGGCTGAGATTTGATTAACATGTTCAAGTACCTGAGGGGTGATTGTAGGGAGGACGGGCCCAGGCTCTTATTCACGGTGGTCAGTGACAGGACAAGGGGTTTGGGGTGTAAGTTGAACCACAGGAAGTTCCACCTCCACATGAGGAAGAACTTCTTTCCTGTGATGGTCCCAGAGCCCTGGAACAGGCTGCCCAGAGAGATTGTGGAGTCTCCTTCTCTGGAGATCTTCCAAACCTGCCTGGATGCCACCCTGTGCCATGTGCTCTAGGTGTCCCTGTTGCAGCAGGGGGCTAGGACTAGATGATCTCTAGAGGTCCCTTACAGCCATAAGCATTCTGTGATTCTGTTAAAACCCTCATATTTCTTCATCTTCATAATTTAACAAAATTCAACAGATAAAACTGAACATGAAGTTACACATGAAATATACAAAAGATCATTATGAGGCCATTTTATAAGACAGTTTTATTTCTGCTAATAAATAAATCTAATAATAAATAAATCCATGCATTTTATCCCCTCTTGCTATTATACTTGATTTTCCAAAGGCCATCTGAGGATATTGGTTGTCTGAGAACTTATTTTTCAAATATTGGTTTACTTAAAGGGCAATGTATTCATGTAATAACAGATTATACATTTGAAAGTGTACTAATTATTTTTTAGTTGTTTATCCTTTTTTTGTCATATTTTTAAAATCTTTCTCTTTGAAAAAATGGCATAAAGATTATCCCTAAAGAACAGATTAAGTTGAAAAAAAGAAATATAAATCATTTATTATAGACATAGGCCAAATAGTGTTTCAGTTACATGTGATCATCATCAAATTCATAATTTCTGCTGTATTAAGATTACTTTTTACCAGAACAGATTTAATGTTTTCCTACATTGCTATATTACTGTGGTTTTTTTTTTTTTGTGCTGGCAAATCTGCTAAGCATACAAGTTTATTATGATCTACAAGCATAGTATTGCCTGAAGTGTCCAGTAAAATGTAAAATGCTTTTTGAGAGTCTGGCAAGCAATAAAGTACAAATACAAACTCATAAGATGAAACGGCACAGACTTCAACTTTAAGAAATCATGGATTATGGATTTCCTAAGCAAAAAGATAAAACTTCATGTTTTAGGGCCCTGGTGATTTTTTTTTTTTTTCTTGGAGTATTTCCTCTTTTCTCTCTTCCATGGCACTTTCCTAGAAGTTGCCATTATTGTGGTTCAGTAAAATGAAGAGCAACGATGTAAACAAATCATGTAGACAATGAAAACTTATGGGTGACTAAAAGGAAATCTGTTCAAAATAAGAATTATGCCCTTAAGATGCCTTTTATAAACATATACATAAATATATGGCATGTGTTTTCTTTTTAGATTTGTGTTAAGGATTCTTCTACTGAGCTCTACCCACTGTGGGATCATCCCTGACTTATCACTCACCCTAGCCTTCAGACAATGTTTTTGTACAGCTTCTAAAGGTTATGTTCAATAAATTATTTTAACCTTTAACCAGAACTTAGCAGACGTTTTGAGGGGAAATAGCCATGGAAGTTGTTAGAAGTTATCCTAAAACTGTGAAGTGACTCCATTAACCTTTCTGCAATTGTAAGTTCTAGGCTGAAACAACATAAAAAAAACCATTAATAAACATCTAAAATGACTTTGGCATCTTCTATAACAAATTCTTCTCCTCACAAAAACATTCAGTTACCTGCATACCGCCCTCCACGGAAGTGTGGATTGCAAGCACGTCCCCTTTTCTGGGAGTGGATTCCCCACTTGCTCTTGTAGGAGAGGTGGGTTTGGGGGTTTTATACCTTTGAGTATTCTACCATTGTACATCTCAGCCGGGACCCTGACGGTTGCATCTCAGGCTGACAGTGCTCCTGGTGTCCCCAGAGGATGCTGCTCTGCCTGGCCTGAGGCCGGATGGGTGTTCTTTCCCCTTGTGCGTCTCGGGGCATCACCCTCCCACACGGGCTCCATCCGGGCCTCTCGAACATCGCGGAAGTACCGCCCCATTCACAGGAGTGTCACTCACCCCGGGATCCGTCATGGCTGCCACCAGGGGAGGGGCCGTGAAGATGATCCACCACCATCCCGGATCCCAGGTCCAGATCCGGTCCGGTCAGGAAAGGTGATAGGTCAGTCGCCCATATCGGGGAAACCTTGCATGGACTGCCGACAAAAGACTCAATATAAGTTATAATCGACAGCCAACTTTAATTAGGAAGAACATGGGTTTATATACCGAGGATAAAGGGAAGGAGAAAGGGAGGAGCATGGTAAAGGATTGGGTACATGCTAATTACCTGGACCGCGGTGGTTGGTGGAGCCCTGTAGGTGGGCGGTCAATCGGCCTGAGCAGAATGCTCTGGCCCCCACCTTTAGGAGCTCCCGCCTCCACCTTTGGGCTTCTGGAGCCTTCCAGGTGAGTGTAATGAGTTGCTCAGTCAGGCCGGCAGGCCATTTTCCAGGCCCCGGGTCACACATGGGTCAGGGATACCCCTCTGTACATCCATATCACAATGATGTTCCTAATACAGCATCATCCAAACCTACCCCACATCTCCCAACACTGGTCCATGCTGAGGTTGTGATGCCAGTGAGTGGCTTCTGGCGTTGTCAGATCAGGTTTGGACTGCTGCTGTTTCTGATCTGAGGTCTTTCACAGACCTGTTACACATCTTCATGCTTCCTTTATCCTTTTTATATGACTCCTTCCAGTGACTCCTCGTTTGTTCCAGAAGTCTTTTTTGTAACCCTCTGGCTTCTGTTTAATCCATCTGTTAGATGCCTCCCACTTTAACAAAGAGTAAAAAAGAAGGGGTCTCTGTATCTCACGAACACGGATTCGTGGGATCTCATCTCTTTAACCCTACGACCGTGTAGCAGGGCCGGCGGCTCACTGCACTCCCCCAGGACGCATAAATGATTTAGCACAAAAAGTGCCTTCATTAAGC
This sequence comes from Crypturellus undulatus, assembly GCA_013389825.1. NCBI lineage: Eukaryota > Metazoa > Chordata > Aves > Tinamiformes > Tinamidae > Crypturellus > Crypturellus undulatus. The sequence goes on along the minus strand of VWPW01024093.1, from coordinate 2,931 downwards.
GTTCCTGGGGGTCGGATACGTCCCGCAACCGGTCCAACTGCTCTTTTACTGTCCGGTGGGCCCATTCAACAATGGCTTGTCCAGTGGGGGAATGTGGGATCCCTGTTGTATGTTTAATCCCCCACTGGAGGAACCGTTGCCGAAGGGACTTGCTAATATAGGCAGGACCGTTATCCGTTTTGATTTCACCGGGGACGCCCATTACAGCAACGCACTGGGTTAGGTGCCGTTTGACATGGAGAGCCCTCTCACCTGCCTGGGCGGTAGCCCACACAAACTTTGAGAACGTGTCAACCGCGACATGGATGTACTTTAAACGGCCAAATGGGCCGTAATGAGTGACATCCATTTGCCACAGCTGGCACGTCCCCAAACCTCGCGGGTTTACTCCTACCCCCAGAGCCGGTCCTTGGCCACTACAATGAGGGCAGGACCTAACTATCTCCTGGGCCTCCGAGAAGGTCAATTTGAATTGCCTCATCAGCCCTTTCACATTCTGATGAAATTGCTGATGAGCAATTCTGGCTGCTTCAAATTGATTTACGGGGCAACTCCGCTCTAGTCCTACTGAGAACAGAGCATCGGCCCTAGCATTGCCAAGGCTGAGCCCCATGCCCAATTGATGACTCCTTATATGGATAATGCAGTAGGGAGCGGAACGCTGCCGGATGGCCTGCTGCAGCTGCTGAAACAACAGCACCAGACGCATCTTCCCAGCTGTTCAGATCGCAGCGTCCTCTATCCGCTCCACTATGCCCACCACATACAAGGAGTCTGATATGATGTTCAGTCTGCTGGACATCCAATTGGTGAATGCCCAGCAGACTGCCATCAACTCGAGGGTCTGTAGGGAATCTTCCTCAGACCCATCGAGAATTTGGAATTGCCAATACCCTGCAGCCATGTGACCGCGGCCTTACCAGTACGCCCCCCCGCATCTGTAAAAACAGTCACGGCCTCTGCCAATCACCTTTGCGATCTCAATGGGATCCCCGTCCATTTCTGCGATTTAAAAAATTTATGAGTTTCCCTACTGGAAACTGGGTAGTTATGGTTCCTGGCCAACTCAACACGCTGCTTTGCAGCAGTATCGAATTCGCCAGAGCCCATTCCAAATCTCCAGGGGCCATTCACAGGTGGATACTCTCAGGCTCTTCGCCTGTTATAGCTACCGCCCGCATCCTGGCTCTCCTAATCAAGTCTGCCATGACCTCGAGTGCCGTAACGATACTCCTTTTTGGATTTATGGGACCGAATGCCCATTCAATTATTCTAATTTGGTCCTCTCGTGCCCCTCCTTGCCCTTTCCGCCACTGGGCAATAACAGCATTAAAATGCTGCTCGGCACGGAGGATGAACACACTAAAAGGCACATGCTCCCTAGCTCGATGCGTCCATGAGCTGTTGATCTTTTCCATGATTGCCTGGAGGGTCTGCAGCTGCTCAAGGGACACCGAAATCGGTTGAGCAGGGTCTGTCTCCCTCAAAAGGGGCATCAGCGGAGCGAGATCCTCGTTCTGGAGGCCTACAACGGGCCTCACCCACTGCAGATCTCCCAGCAATCGTTGAGCATCATGCAGGGTTGTCAAATCCGCCGAGATGGTCAACTTTTGTGGCCGAATTATGGAATCCGAGATGAGCCACCCTAAATACTTCCAGGGTTGGCTCATCTGGATCTTCTCTGGCATAATTTGTAAATAGAATCGGTTAAGGGTGTCGGTCACTAGCCGAATTTGAGCAGGCCCAAAGGGCTGCTTCTTGCAAAACAGAATATCGTCCATACAATGATATATAAGACACTCAGGCCATAACATCCTAATAGGAGCCAGCGCAGCAGCAACATATAACTGACAAAGTGTGAGACTATTTTTCAACCCTTGGGGTAGGACCACCCATTCATATCTGTGGGCTGGTTCTGCATGATTTGTAGAGGGCAGTGTGAATGCAAACCTCTGGGTGTCATCTGGGTGCAATTTAATATTGAAGAAACAATCCTTCAAATCTATAATTAATAAAGGCCAAATTTCCAGAAACAACGCCGGATTTGGCATCCCGGGTTGCACGGCACCCATAGCCTGCATCTGCTCATTGACCCTCCGCAGATCATGGACCAGTCGCCCCTTGCCTGATTTTTTGGGCAGGAAAAAAATGGGAGTGTTCCAGGGTTAGTCGACGATCTTACATGACCCAGCTCCACTTGCTCGCTCACCAACTGATGTGCTGTGAGAAACCGCTCCTCTGTCAGCGGCCACTGGTCCACCCAGACCAGCTCGTCCGTTAGCCAGACAAGTTGTCAGGGTGGAGGCGGTTCCCCAATGGCTGCCGAGAGAAAACCGGTGTACCAGTGGACAGAGTGACCCCCATTTGCGCCATTGTGTCCCTTCCAAGCAGTCCTCCTAGCCCTGATGGAAGTGGGCAGACGTACACATGGACACTGGCTGTCGCTTTCTCAGTCACGATTTGCACGGGACGTGCAGAGGCCCTGGCTGCGGCCATGCCACCCAGGCCAGTAAGGCCATTGGCAGCGGGTCTCAAAGGCCAATGACGAGGCCACCCGGGCAACTATCGTGACGTCGGCGCCCATATCCATGAGCAAGTCCAAAGGGAGTTGTTCGCCCCCATGGGTCAAAGTGACCCTCAGAGTAGGGCGAGCCCCAAGGTGCAAGGAAAGGCACGCCACGGGTCCAGACGATCCGAAGCCTCGATCGCCCCTCACCCGGTCCACCGGCTCCCCCAGCGACATCGTTTTCAGTAAGTTGGTAAGCGGAACAAGCTGTGCCAGGCGACTTCCAGCGGGCACCACAACAGGTGGTTGGAGGGTATACACAACAATTTTAACCTCCCTCGTGAAGTCTGCGTCGATTAACCCCGGCTGTCGCGCATGGAAAGGGCACAGAGGGCTCAAGACTCGCCGCCGGCGGGGGTGGAATT
>VWPW01024090.1:0-11682 GCA_013389825.1 Crypturellus undulatus | reverse complement strand
ATATTTTATAGTCTGCTTGCCTGTCAAAAAGATGTGGAAATGTGCTGGCATTCCAGCTGAAGACATCATTATGAGTGAGAAAATGCTCAAGGCTTTTTCAAAGTGGGTGCTGAAGCACACATTTCTCTTCTTTGACTCCAGGGGATGCTAACAGCTGCCCCAGCAGACAGGTAGCATGAGGGCAAAGGCTAGCAGTGCCCTGCACCTCCAGGATTTGACTATGAGCAAAGTCGATAGTTAGGTTCTCAAAACTAATAATAAAAATAGCAACAATGATGAGAAGAAGCAGCAGTTGACAACAAAAATGAGAATGAACCTGCAAGAAGTGAATTCTGGGTAGAGCCACACTTGGCAGAGCTGATTTTAATATCTGACAGGTTGAGTTCACTATTCATACTGATGTGAAACTTCATACAGTTTGAGAGATTTGTATCTATTAAGACATGCAGCGGTGCTCCTACAACACGGGAACAAGCTTGCTAGCGCCTACCAGACGTCTTCTTCCATGATAAAAATTGATATGAACTGTTTTAAATGCTTAGCAGATAATTATTCTGAGCACTCAATAAGGGAAGCTCCTCTTCAGAGCCTGCTTTATCTTTAAAAAAAAGAAGCCCCAAACCCCAACAAGACAAAACAACTTTCTCCTCCTCCTCTCCTGTGGGAAACAGGGAGACGCTGACACCATTAGGTCATCAAGCAGACTCGTTTATTTGTTACGGCGCATCGTCATTTATACATTCGTTAATGAGCCTCATACCTATTGCAAAAGCTGAGCTCCTAATTGGTGCGCTATACTCATGAGAAGCAGGATGTGCAGTTAGATTCCTCCCTCATACTTGTGGCCCCTAGCCGGTTTCATCTGGTCTTGTTGTTGTTCTTCTTATCACAAGGACAGTATGCCCTTGTCGACATGTACTAAACTCGCTGTATTAACTCCATAGTACTGTGTCCCTTCTCACGTAACCAGTCCTGCACAAGTTCCTCTACGCTCTCCCTGCCACTTTCCCCCCCTCTTTTGTTTCTTTGATTACTTGGAGCCTTGTAATCAAACTAAGTTTAGTTTCAGGACCCTGGGGGCAGCATCTCTTAGTTCGCTGTCAGGCTGCGTTGCAGAACAATCCATCTTGCTCGGGCGCGCGCTCGGCGGAAGTGCCGCGACACCGGCAGCGCAGCACTTCGCTCTCGCTGCGAAGCACCCATGACAAAAGTTTTTATCCAAAGTTGCCTGTATTTAGGGTTATGAATATGCAATGACTCTCATTAGTATTGAAGCACGGGCTGACATTCCCCGCCACTTTTAGCTGCTACAGAATCGTCTAATGAATTGTCTTGCTCTTTCACTCGCATGGGCTGTTATGGCTCACGGTTCCAAGGGGAGTTGCCTGGTTTGAGAATACTATTGACTGCAGAAATTAATTGATGAGAACTGCTCTTGATTTTGTTAAACAGTGTTGAGACAGTGTTCAAATTGTCAAAACAGAAAAGCATTCAACTCTACAGGAGATAAAATCATCACGAGTGAAAAGGACCTGCGTGTCTATATGTTGTGTGTTACAATTCACAAGCTGTTCCGGATGGGCTTGGGATTCGGCAATAATCACGCCAGAACAAGGTGACGACATTTAGCATTTATTCAGGTGAAAGCACATAAAAGTAGCAAAGTATGGATAACTACTCACGAGGTGATACCTGCCGGCAGGATCCTGGACCCGAACATCCTCTTGACCTGGCAGATCAGAGAGAGGGAGTTGCTGACCGGCTCCCGTGGAGACAGCACAAGCCTCAGAGTTAGGAGTTTCTCCTTCCCCCTGCTCTCTCCTCACTGTCCTCTTTATGCCCGATGCATTCTGGCACATAGGGTCAGTACAACCCAGGAGGCAGGCCGGGGAGGGGGCAGACAAACTTCACCTTCAGTTGCGCAACTCTCCCCGCTGAGTGAGCAGGCGCGCCTGCCAGTCAGGGGTCCCAGCCCTCAATTCGAGGGTCCTGCCTTCCTCCTCCTCCTGTTCCTCATTTCCCAGTGTTTGGCCTCCAAAGATAGTTTGGAGGACGTCTGCGGTTAAGTTGGCTACGAGCCCGGTCGAGCGGCTGCCTTCAACAGGTTTTCGGAGGGGGCTGCCTGTGAACGGGGCTGAGCAGCTGCATCCATGCTCCTTATCGCTCAGCCTCGGCAGGCAAACACCTTCCCTCTCAAGGTTTGGCCTCTGCTTCCCACAGGAGAATTTTATGACTCTACAGATCATAGAAATTTCCATCTCCAATACACAAGCATATAGGGGTAATGTAGATATGCATACAGCCCTGTGATCAGACATATGGACAAATATACAAATATGTATCAGCAAAATCAGGTTGCAGAAATCTGACTCCCCATTACTTTACCTCTTTCCAGTTCTTCTAGATAGAACAAATGGACAACGGGAAGTTCTCCAAATGAATAGGACTCCAGTACAGTGCTATTTGATCAGTCCTTTAATATTCTTTTTCCTCTGGGACCCTGCCAAACATTTTGCAGTTCACACATCTGCAATCTTTCATGAATAAGTTACTGATAAGGATGTTTCCAGCAAATGATTAAGATATCTGGCTTGATTTGTAGTATTTGAGGAGATGTGAAAGCATTCAGAAAGAAGCGGAAATGACCCTTTTTTCCCCCAATGGTTAAATTTTTTCTTTTTTTCTATTCACCCGAAATAAATTTATGTCTTCTGACATAAAAGGAGCTTTTGTGATTCTCTGCAGATTGTGAAGGATAGAGTGAATTGAAATGGATAATATATTCTAAGAGGCATAAGTAGCATTCTCAAAGGTGTGCACACACTGCAAATAATAAAGAATATGAAGTCTTCCCAAGAAGATGTCAACTCCACACAATTCTTAATCTATTTAATCAGTAATGGGAATGGTCCCAGTGCAAGGAGGAGGATCTGTTTAATTTTGACTGTGATTTTTGGCACTGTTACTCTAATGTGAGCTTGTCTTACCTCTTGACCCAACTCCAGGAGAGCCTGTTCTCATCATCTGGAGAAAAAAAATAAAGAACATCTACATGTTGGAAGTATCAAATACAAGTGCAGTTTGAAATAAATGTAGTTCTGACAAAAGTGGCTCAAGTATCATACATCAAACACTTGTTACCTCTCTTGGCCTTAGTGACTGCACGTGACTAAGAAAGAGTGAGTGATAAAATCTGAAGAAAGATGAAACCAATCATCTGGACCTTTTTAAAGATCATCCATCATTCTGTGCAGCCATGATATTATTAATTCCAGTAAGCCTTGTTCTCCCATTTTATGGACATCATAAACCCCCCACCCCTATACGAACGCTACCATGGGAAATCATTTTTATGGGCAGCATCTTAGTGTGGACCAATCACATCTAATCACATAACAAGCTACTGAATTATTCAACGCTCTCCCTGATTTTGCATTCTTTCTGCACTTTGCTGTCACTGCAGGGTTTTAAAAGTATGTGTTTTTACAATATTTATTAAGAAGATAACCACACACAGGAATTTTGCTTCCTCCCTATCTTTCAATGATCGTTGGTTCCTTGGGATTGTTATAGTATATACATTACCATACAGAGAATATTCCTTCTAAAAAGGAGAGCAATCCACAACGTGGCACTCCACTGTAAACTCTTTCAGCTTTTAAAATATGGAATATAAAGACAATAGTAGTGAAACAATTGTGTTCAAACATAAAATATTCACATTTACTGAGCAAATTGTAACTAGTATGTCTTTTAGCTGTTGTTATGAATACAGGGCTCACATTGTATATGAAAATATTTCAGTTTTAATTGCAAATCTGTGCAGAGATGATATGGGGTCTGTAATTAGCACACAAATTCCAGACTTTGTGATTGCTGTGAAAACACACATTATTTATGGAATGATTATCTAAATACAATTCAGTGGTTTTTTTTTGCTTTCAACAACTACATTTAATAAAATGAGAAAAAAAGTCCCTTCTCTTACACTTCTGTTTACATTATGAAGCATTCACTCCTATATGCTGCCATTCCCCACTCTACCCGCAGTGGACTTCACTGTCAGCAACTCTGTTACTTCACTCGCACCTTGGGGAGGTTTCTTCACAACCATAAAGTGCCAGGCACTTAATTTGCTTAAAATGAGAGTTTGGATTATGCAAATAGCTCTGAACTGAGTGAACTGAGCATATTTGTGTGACCTCCATCCTCATGCTTTTCATCCAGGCTAGAAGTGGGAATAGATAGGAGCCATGCCTGAGCTGGTTTTAAGCCACTGTATTCAGATTTCTAGTTATCTGGCCAGTGTTACTAGAAGGACAAAGTGGTCTCTTGTTCCCATCCACTCATTACGATCTGCAGGTGCAGCCACTTCTAGCTCTCGTCAGTTGTAAATGGCAGAAAATATCATCTTTTCTGTTGGAATTCTTCCTTTTGGGCAATCCCAAAGTTAAGTTGCTCGCACAATCCTTTGAACAGCAATATTTTTCTCTAGCATTCTAGGGTTTAAAAAACAACTTATGGTTATACAGAACTGAGCTTTTCCCTTTCCAGTTCTGCATTTCTTTCCAGGTTAAGGGTTGGAGCTGCCAGTGAGGGGCCTGGTCTTCTATGTGCACCAGGAAGCAGGAAGCAATGCTCATATGCCACATTAACCGATGAAATAATAAACATAGTCTAAGAAGACAGTTACAGCAAAAATATTTAGTATGGGCTTAATTTACATCAGGAAATGACAAATCTGGAACTTTCTCCTTTCTTTTCTCACTGAAAATTACTCCACATATAATTTTGGTATCGCTGAAGTAACATTCTTTTCCACTCTTCCTGAAAGTCAACCGAGAGACACCCACTGTCTTACTGACTCAGCAAGCCCAAATCCCTGGAGCGGTACTATAATAACCTTCACCACCATGGTAATAACAGTAATAACCACTATTGGAATCTGCTCACCTCTCTCAAAGCTGCATCCGGACTGGCTTTCTTCCCCTAACATCGACCTTATCCACGCAAAAACCATGCCCATAGGAGCAGCCCTTGGCAGACCTAGTGGGAGGAAAGCAGGTGGGCTACATACCAGCCCAGTGGCAAAACCGTGGAGGTTCTTCACACGAGGCTCCTAGGATTTATCTGCCAGTGTTCAAACCTTTGGCAAACAGCTGGTTCCCGCTCTGGAAATGCTATGTTCCCTTTTGTCCTTCTGATTGGCAGTGATAGAGCAAGGCAGATTACTCGCAGCTACATACCTCGCAACCCCGCAGTCAGTTTTGAATTTAGATTTGAATTGTGATATCAGTGTCACGGTGCACATGTTCTGAGAAAGCAGTTATGAAGAATAATTGAGAGATTCAGTGTGAAGCCACTGAAAGCTGTAATTTAAAGTTCCACTACTACTATTACCATTAAAATGTGAAGTGACAGAGGCTCAACTATGAATGGTTATTTTCTTAAATAAAATCATATTTCTATCCTATGTTAAACATTCATTTGTGACTACCAGTCACTGTCACCAGAACCTGTCTTTGTGGCTTCTGGTGACTCTTATGCCTGTGACAATGAAAGAATCACCAGGGGAGTAAAGCTGGGAGTCTCTTTAGAGACAGCAGAGTAGGCTGATTTGCATGAGAATTAGCAAAGGATCCAGTCTCCACGCTTAGCAAAATGAAGCACAACTTCAGTAACACATAAGCAGAGACTAAACAACAACCCAGATCTGGCCCTTGGACCCTGGAAATGGTCATCAGGAATTAATAGCCAGTCTATTCAAGTATACAAAAATGCTTTTTTTTTTTAAATTTGGCTTTATTTGTTTTTTGTTTATTTGGCTGGTGCTAAACCTGGAAAACTTTAAATTTACTTTAAAATGTCAGTGGGACAGGTGGCAGGGAAGCTGCAGGACTGCAAACTCTTGCACTGGTATCACAATATTGGATTTTTTCCATAATAACTGGCATGATGAGATGCCATGAGAATCTGAACTTTTATTGAAAAAGGAAATTGATGCTTTCTTGGAACAAATAAATACTTTAAAATGTAGTTTAGTATCTTAGAAAGTGCCAGAATTCTGCTTGCTTTTGCATAAGGGCTTCCAAAATCAGCGTAGTGCTTGGCTCATGGACGACTGTAATGCAGTCTAGGAATTTACAGAAGTGTAACAACTGCCACAGAAGAACCAGCCAAGCCATCCAGTGTACATACATAAACACATACATAAAACAGATCAATGAGATGATTGATTTTTCTCATGTTATTATCAACATAAATGCATTTCACTTCCAGATACAGAACAATAAATTCAGTGTTTCCAGGTGAGAGCAGTGACACACAAATAACCTGGTGTTGGAAACTTCTTGCCGGCCCAAGGAATCGGGAGGGGATCACAGACGCAGACTCCATGTGAATTAGATCCTGATCCTGATCCGTTTATTTAGCCCGAATAGCGTACTTATATACACAAGCAGAAGCAAGCTCTCTACACGCGTACAGCTACGATTGGTCACAGGCTACTATCCGTGCATTTCTACCGCATTCAGTTGGTCATGGATAACGGCCTGGATTCACACCATAGGTCTGTGCACCAGTCCTTCTTTCTTACTGACAAGCTTAATCAAGGTTCTGTCTCGCCCAACTTTCTCATGCCTGCTGTTCAAGGACTACTGTTCACATTCCTTTAACTCAGGGAGTATCCGCTATCTCCTTTAAGCTCAGCTCCCTGCAGCCATTTCCCATGGGAAGGCCTCCGTCCCCTAGATATGTAGATATGTAAATATGTTCCTACAACCTGGGACAGCTACCAACAAATATCCAGGTGGAAAGGAAAGCAGTGTGCTTTTTGAAAACCTGACAGAATCAATTATTTCTCCTTACAAGTGATATCAGCATATTAAGTTATTTTCCTAGCTAGCTGTCAAGCAGCTACATACAAGATCCTGACATATTGTTCTCAGTTTCAGTGACACTACTAAACAGAAGGAGGTGAGAAGCTTTCAATACTTTGGTCATCATCAGCTAAAACACTTGTAATTTATAAACTTTGCATGTAACAAAAGTAGAAACAATAAAAAAAAATCAGAGAAATCCCTCAAACTATATTAGACAGCATTCATTGGAAGTAGTCTAATGTAAGAGAAGGATGTTATCTTCCAAGGCACTTCCAGGGAGGCAGGAAATGACTGCAAGAGCAGAACAGAGAAATATATCCACCAAGTCACAGAACATAATCTCTATTTAGTAGTCAGGACTAGGTATGTTACAAAATAAAGCTATAGATCAGAGTATGGGTACAATGCTGTGACGCAGCTCTACCCTGGCTACTTCTGCGATCAGAAATAGAGAACATCTGTGAAATAGGCATTTAATTATGGACTACAGGTAGTGATGGGCAGTAGCCTTCTGGAATACTAGCAGCCGTGGAGGACAGTGAACACGCACACATTTAGTGATGGGGGGGGCGGTGTTTCGGGGTCATCTGCTGCTTTAAATATTTGAAATGGAAAGCTTCACAGCAGCCAAAGGCTGGTACCGCTCCACACTGGATGATGTACAAACATAGAATCGAAAGCATCTACGAGCTTTAAACCTAAGTAGTTAACTGGAGAAACTTTACAGCCCTGCTAAGACAACACCAGCAGTGATTCTGAACTCTGAAAGTAAAAATTCATCTCTTATGTTACTTCACTGGCACCTCTGCACTGTGTGCGGAAAATCTCACTGTCTAGAAGTGAAATGTCCAAAAAGGAGACAGAGGAGAACTAAAACTTTATTCGAATAAAGGGAGAGTCCACCAAGCATATCCCTGTGGGGTCTCTCAAATTGCTGGGGGACACAGCCCCCCTTTTATCCTAATTTCCCGACGAGGGACGCCCTCTCCTTTTCCCCATTGGCCAAGGTACTCAGGAGTTACAGCCTTCCCGGCCTGCCTACACCAAACTCCTGCCTCCCTCCATCTGTTCACACCTAAGCCTAAGGTCACCTGACTCCTTTGTCCCCCTTGCTGAAGAATGTGGGGGAATTCCCCTATTTCCCCTATTTGTAAAGCCTCTCAACTCTTGGCAGATGTTCTTTTGTCCCACTCAACTCATGGCTCCACTCAGTCTTTCCCTCCTTTGTCCTGCTCTTCAGCCAGGCTGTGGGGGAATCTCCTTATTTGTAAATTCACACACCTGAGCTTTCCGCACAACTGTACCAGGAATGCACCTGGTTCTGCGCTTGACCTAACTGGGGCTGACTCAGAGCTGCTCTCCGGGCATCATCCTCACAAAACCCAGGACTAACTGACCTCGTTTCAGCCTGCGCCGAACCCCCCAGCCTGGGACAGACTGAGGAGATGCAGAGGAAGGGGGAATCCAGCTCTCTCCTCTTTGGGGCAGTCCATCACCTCCCAAGACATTTTCCTACAGCAGCAGTGGTGCTGCAGAACTGACCTATCTGTGGAACCGGGTGGCATTACATAAACTGCTCTGCTCCTCTTGGAGCAGTCACACCACTCAGGAGCAGTTCTGTCCCACTGAGCGAGCATCAGGAACAAGCATGTTCCTTTGTGCCTTCCTGCTGCTCAGGCTCTGCAAAGGGCAGAAAAGAAGGGCCCCAGAGAAGGCTAACTAGTGGTGTGTGGTGAATACTTATGAAAGCATTAAAGGAGGAATGCATTCTATACAGATGGACAAAGCTGTGATCTGCTCTGGATTCAAGAAGTATTTTTTTATGTTATGCACTGTAGACATTCCTTACCCGTTTTAATTTTCAACATAAATGTTCCTTATACATTATCAGGAGCAGTAGGAGTTTAATGTGAGCTCAGAGGACTGTGCAACACAAGCATAATTGACTCGCTGCCATCACTTGCCATTGATACATTTTACTTTCCCCTTCTTAAGTCTGTTGAAGCTTTTAATGGAAACAGAACATGCTAGAGAACCATCATTTGACACAGAGCTTACAACCTAGTAGACAATATTGAAATTGGATTTGAATTACTGTGCAAGTAATTGCCGATAAGAAAACTGGAGTAAAAGAGCTGTGAAAAGACATAAAGCACCTGCATAGGCAAAGGAAAACAGGAATAACCTCTGTTTACAGAGGTCAAAGGTTTGATTTTTTTATTATTGTAGCAGGGGACTTAAACCACTTTTTAGGTGTGTGGCTTTCCCCTGTAAATGCAGAGTTCTGTCTTTTATGGAAGCTTCGCATCGTCCCACTAATCAGCGTCACAACTAAAAAGTCAAACAGATGAACAATATTTACACTGAATCTTTGAACTGTTGGCCCAGTATTATTACTCTTTTTAATCACAGAGTAGATCAGTGTTTAACTAACCTTACTTTCATCTTCGCTGTCTCCCCTTGTGCTAGATTACCCCATCTGCAATAAACACTGAAGAAAGCTGTAACATCCTGAGCAGCGACTGCAACCTGTCCTCCTCTTAATGACAGGTTTATGCGCTTCATCAAAACCCATCATCTGAACAGATAAGATTAAATTACTTCAATGCCTGGCGAACTGGACATACTCTGAGCTGAAATAAAAGCTGTGAGGTATCTGCTTATTAGGGGCTTCCTAATATATGCAGTCAGGGCGTCTTATTGAAACACAGCCTTACTGTCACCTAGGGTGATTTCTGGAAGCCAAAGCACTAAAAACAAACAAAACACCCTGAGAAACTCAATATTTGTTGTTTTCACAAGAGAAAACCACACAGCTGAGAAAACACCACTACTGAAAAGATCTGAAGCCATTCCCAATTTTAGGGAATAGACTGATGCAAAAGTCATCATTTTCTGTTCCAGGATTCCTGACAATGTGCAAATATTGCACACAGAGTTCCAGACCAGGCTGATGTTTCTGTTAAAAAGCTCACTAGTGATGGTGTTAGTTGTACTTAAAAGTTCCCAGTTAGGTTTCAGAGTAAATACCACACTGAGTAGAACCAGAGCACTTCTATTCTCCCACCACTTTTTGTTTCAAAGTAAGCAAAGCAAGTTAAGAAAGTAAGAAGCAAACCTGAAATTGAATATATTAATACTTTCCAATCTCACAATGAGGCTAGGAGTCTTGATTTATGCTAACAAAGCATTCTGAGATTTGTAAACCAGGCTGCCCCAGATATTAGAAAGAAGTTACAAAAGATAGATCGGTTAGGAGAACAAACTATGCAGGATTTACTAAAAATAGCAGAAAAGGTTTATAACAACCGAGAAACACCAGAGGAAAGGCAGGAAAGGATTAGGAAAGAGGATCGGGAGTTCCAAGTAAGAGTGAATAGACGCAACCAGAAGGAATTAGCAAAAATCTTTTATGCAGGCAGGGAGACGCCAGAAAAGGGAAAGGTAAATGGGGAAGGGGGAAGGAGGAAACTAGAATGAGATCAGTGTGCCATATGCAAAAAGAAAGGGCACTGGAAGAACGAGTGCCCAGAGAGAGGGAAGGAAAGAAGTGACAAGGGCCCGAGAATTATAGGGGTCGGACACAGATACTGGTGGCAGCAGGAGAAGAGAGCGACTGAGGGTGTCGGGACTCGGCCCCCTTCCCCGAGTCTTGGGTAACGCTGAAAGTGGAAGGGAAACAAGTAGGATTCATGGTAGATACTGGGGCTGAACATTCAGTTTTAAACAGTAATACAGGACAATTAGCAAAGAAAACTAGCTGGGTACAGGGGGTAAATGGGGTAAAGCCTTATCAATGGACCACAAATCGCCGGGTAGATCCGGGCACCAAACAGGTTACCCATTCTTTTATATATATTCCAGAATGCCCGGCACCATTACTAGGAAGGGACTTATTAACTAAACTAAGGGCAAGGATATATTTCGAGGAAGGAGGTGCAAAAATTAGTGATGGAGAAGGGAATCCGTTACAGATTCTAACCATGAGATTAGAAGACAAATATTGAATTTATCAGGAGAAAGGAGTAGGAGAAATTCCGGGAGAAATGAGTGGGTACAGAAAATTCCCGAAGCATGGGCTGAGACAGCAGGGGTTGGGGTAGCTAGACATAGGGCCTGGATAGTTGTGGAACTGAAACCAGAAGCAATGCCAGTAAGAGTACGGCAGTACCCTATGACGAAAGAAGCAAGGGCAGGAATAACCCCTCATATCAACCGGTTAATCAAATTGGGGATCCTGAAACGGTGTCGGTCATCGTGGAATACACCCCTGTTGCCAGTTTGTAAACCAGGTGGACAAGATTACCGGCCAGTACAAGACCTGAGGGAGGTAAACGCCGGGGTGGAAGATATACACCCCACTGTGCCTAACTCATATACCTTGCTCAGCAGTTTAACCCCGACTATGGTCTGGTACACAGTATTGGACCTAAAGGATGCGTTTTTCAGCCTCGCCCTAGCTGAAANGAGATCTTTGCCTTTGAGTGGGAAGATTTGCAACAGGGTATAGCGGGGCAACTCACATGGACTAGACTGCCACAAGGATTTAAAAATTCCCCAACATTATTTAATGAGGCGTTAAGTGAAGATTTACAATCGTACCGGAACGCATACCCAGAACTAACATTATTGCAGTATATGTGGATGATATTCTTGTGGCAGGGGAAAAGAAAGAGGACTGTAGAAAAGGTACGGAAGATTTACTGAAGGAACTGGCACAATTGGGATATAGGGCCAGCGCCAAGAAAGCACAGATTTGTAAGAAAGAAGTTATATACTTGGGGTATAAGCTGAGTCAAGG
>VWPW01024089.1:0-17487 GCA_013389825.1 Crypturellus undulatus | reverse complement strand
GGCTGAGATTTAGAAAATTTTTGGTGTGCTAAGTTATGTATGGGTTCCTAGTTTTCCACCAAACTTAATGTGAGAGGAAAGCCTAACATTTTCTGAATCCAAGCTTTAGTGCTAAATTTGTACATCCAGAGTTAATATTTTTGTATTTTATGAATTCAAGTTGCATCTGTAGTATTTATGTTTTCCTTTATGATGAGGTGAAAAACCACAAACTTATTTGTTCTTTCAGGAGTGCATTAGAGCCTTAGGCCGAAATAAACCTCATACACCATTCAGAGCAAGTAAACTTACTCAGGTGCTAAGAGATTCATTCATAGGAGAGAACTCCCGTACCTGTATGGTAAGTCTGTGTTGTTGTTCTTGGGGGGTTTTGTTTGTTTGTTTTTTGAAAGATGTCCTAATTTTATTAGAGTTTTCAGCTGAAATTTGGGAAAGACTGAGTAAACTGGATGTATGCTGATGAGAGTACAATCTTTAAATGACGGACAAATTTAGAGTTAGCGTCAGAATATGCTAAAGGCTATTGAGGCAGGGAGTAGTTGGAACAGATGGGATAAATAGTTATATATATGTGTATTTACATCAGTATGAAAAGCAGAATTCTTTCAGATGATTGAAAGGACAGATAAAAACACTTGCTTTCAAGTGGCTTTATTTGTATGTTCTTAATATTATTTCTTATGGAAGTGCAAACTCTCTGTGGTGAACAACAACTGTTGGACTGTTTGCATTTGTTACCTTTTACAGATTTCTTGGAATTAGTCTAGGAGACACAGAAATTTGCAGACCATAGCTTGAAAACCACTGAGTTAGGGCAGCCTAATCTTCTGTTTAGCTATTAAGCACAGTCCTAGTTTAAAAGTGATGGTAAAATAGCTTTTTTTTATTCATCTTTTATTCTCTGTCAGTACTGTGGATGGTGGTCCTTCAGTTTTCTCATGGATTTCTATAGGATTGTTTCCTTTCCATTGAGAGAAGGCTCTACAAATGCTGTACTGGATCAGAAAGCTAAACTATGCATATATTTGCACTACTGAAAAGGATGTGGACAGTTAACCTTTCTGGAAATATTCTCTGTACATACAAGTATCAACACTTGAGAATGATTTACAAGTTCTCACCATTATCCCTTCTAACAAAATGTCTCTGTTTTACTGAAGTTTTTTAATTTAATTATTACTCTTCTTAGTTGTCATAACATTTGTCCTGCTTAAATGCATTAAGAGTATCACCAAGAATAAACCGTGGTCAGTTCTGGTGTTTAGTTCCAAATAAAGCTTATTTTCCTGAGTAGTGTATTCAAGGTAGTACTGAATCACAAAATGCTTCTGAAAGTGAGTGGAAATAGAATTGAATTATTTTTAATTTTCTCACCCAAATAACTGTAATCACTTTACAGTTAAGAAAATTGTTTCATTTTGAGGCATTACGTTTCTTCCTATTATTTTTTCAATGGAGTTTTGTGAAAATAGGACCATTTGTGGTGTTCTGCTTTTAATGTGTAAATTCAGTCTTTATCAAGAGTGTTGTTAGTGAAGTTTCTTCCTCAAGATACTGATTTGGGAAAAACTACTTGGTTGATTACATTTTATGCTGAATTATGGTTGAAAGTTGAGAAGAAGGAAAGGATGGAAAGGAATGAAGGAAAGAAAAGAAACCCAGTATACATTTTTATGATAAGTTGAGCTCTCCCTTTTGCGACCTCTTGTTTTTTCCTGCAATACAGATGGAGAAAGAAACTCCCTGTCTAGAGGTTTCTGAGCATATGTTGGACTGAGGGAAAGGTAGGAGAGGCCTTGGAGGAGAATCATCTCCAATCCACTCTGGTTTCCTGGAAGGGGGACAGGATTTCTCCCCTCCAGTGGTCTTGTGTGAGGAATAGTGGATCCTCATCATTACTAGGAGCTTCATCCATCTTCTGATTCTTCCTTTGGCCCCTTTTCTCCAGACAATTTATTTATCCTTCCATTGCAGTATTTGCAGTTTGTCATGGCATGTCTGGTGTGTTTGTGTTTATACAAATATATATAAATATTATACAATATGCTGGCAAAAAGTTATAGTATTTTATTGAATTAAAGAGTATTTATCCAGTAGGTATGCTGATTGCTTGTTTGCAGCAGAGTCATTTAATTAATTGTAGTATTAGGAACTTCTAAAAATGCAAACTAGATTAATAATGAGGAATTTTCTTGCAGAAGTTCATGCCATTGACTTGCTGCAGTTATCCAGACACCTCAGTCCTCCAAGCTTGAAGGACTTCAGGCTTGGAGGACATTGGAGACTTAGGTGTCCCAAAAGGGGCATAATTCCCACTTTGATGACTAATAAGCAATATAGATTCAACATTCAAATTGGCAAATATAGTAAGTATTGGTCTTAAAGATCCTCTTGAGCATAGATGGTGCTGCTCTTTCTACCCTTCTCATCTGGAACTATGAATGGGGATATGAAGCAAGGGGAGCCTGCAGGCCTCCTGTCCTTTCCGTCCTTGGGTTGTGGGGGCACTGGGGTGTGTGTGTATGTTTTAGTGGACATTGCTGTTCAACAGACTGAGCCCTGTGCACAGGGTTCCCTCCCTCAGGGAGGTATCCGCATGGCAGACCCCACGTTCAGTGCCACTTTGTTCATTATACGCCTGAAGAAGTTGCAACCTCCCCCTGGCCCTGATATTCCGACAGTTGCCAAGTGTCATCTACTTTGAACATTAAACGGAAGCAAGAGTTGCACAAGATGCATGTTTCACATAACAGTGACTCTAGAAGGATTTTGGGAACCTTAATAAAGAAACATGTAGTCATCTGATCGTTTTAAACCTACATTTCTTATTTTTTTCTTTAGTAACTAACTGGTGAGTACCAGTATTAGGGATTGAAACTTAGTGTATATGGTAGCAGATGCTTTAGACTTTCTAACCCCCTCTCATCCCGTATTTTTCCTTCCTCCCCAGTAGGAGAAATTCCTCTCAGGATGATTACTTCTGCCCTTGTACAGTAACGTCAGGAGCAGGATGAAAGGAAAGACCAGAATTATCTAAACTCTATCAGTTTCAGTCTCTTGATGCTGTGCTGTCAGGAAAAAAAAATATTAGTGGGTAGGATCATAGGGGTGGTTGTCCTAGACAGTGCCTTTATAGCTCTTCTGAAAGGAGCACAGATGGAAAGAACTGGACTACTGAGAGCAACTAGGACAAATGATGCCACTGTTGCTTGATCACATGGTTATTTTTGTCGAGTACTGAAAAGAAAGTGAGATCTTCAGGGTATTTTATTTCACTGGAAAAGGAAAGACTGATAGACTCCAGATATGTCTGATCCTTAGTTACCTGTC
Organism: Crypturellus undulatus; assembly: GCA_013389825.1. Lineage (NCBI taxonomy): Eukaryota > Metazoa > Chordata > Aves > Tinamiformes > Tinamidae > Crypturellus > Crypturellus undulatus. The sequence goes on along the minus strand of VWPW01024089.1, from coordinate 14,157 downwards.
AAGTATTTACAGATACTTTCAAGTTCAGAAAAAAAATCCTTTATTCGGGAAAATTACTTAAATGTGTACTTTAATGTTAGTAAGTACTGTTCTGGACTGTGGCCAATATAGATCTCTTCAGTCAGCATGAAGTATGCTTGAATGGAGAACAGCTTTCAAAGGTTTAAAAAAAAATCTGGTAATTGCTTCTGGGATCTATTAGAATTATTTTCTACTGAGTTGCATATTTCCCTCTTTGNCCCCTTTTGGGGGGTTTTTTTTTTTTTTTTTTTTTTTTTTTTTTTTTTCCCAATGAGGGTTTTGCATTTGCATGCTATGTTACCAAGACTGTCAGATGGGGGAAATTAACTGAAATTTTCTTGAATTCTTAATGCTTTGGATATGCTTAAAAATTAAACTGAAGCTTTGACTTGAAGTTTCTCTTCTTGAGATGTCATTATTAGAACATCTGTATGTAGTGGACAATTTTTTGTAGATCTCATATGAGCCTGGAGATCAGAAATAAATTGAATTTGAATTGATCTACCCTTCCTTCTCTACAGAATGATTTATTAACTTGCGTTTTGTTTTCTCCAGATTGCTACAATTTCTCCAGGAATGGCATCATGTGAAAACACTCTAAATACATTGAGATATGCAAATAGGTATGGAAAATACTATTGTCTATAGTTATACTAGGTGTTGATTTCTGAAATTTGGAATACTGTTGCTCCATGATTGTTTTAGCTACTTCAATAATTTTGGTGTACTGGCATTTCATAATAAAATTGAGATCAGAAGACTCATTTGGGGCACATATTGAATTTAATTTGTAACTTTTTACAATCATTATGACAGAATCAATAGAAACTCCATTTAAGCCATTATCTACAGATGGATACAGCATGGAGGGCAGGGAATATGGAAAATGCCCTTATTAGTTTTTTTTCCCCTCCTCTGGAGACATCAGCTCTTACATTAGAGGTAGTTAGTATTCATGATCATCCCCTAGAGCCTCTGATGAGGTAACAGGAGCTGATCTTCACAATGATTTCCAGGGGTGTCTGCTGAGATACCTCTCTGTAATGTACTTTCTCACCCCCTTAGAATTGCATGGAGTTGCCAACCTGTTTTATATATACCAAGTGTATTTATCAAGAATATGTGTTTGCCAAGTGTAACATGAAATTTATTTATATACCAAATATTCTTGTCAAACTCTGCAATTGCTGTGGCTCAAATTTTATGCATAAGTTCAAATACCTGATGTACCTAAGTGAGGAGTCAGTTAAACAGTGGTTTTGTAGCCAGTGTAGAGAAGCCAGCAGCTCCAGAGGCTGATGTATCACCTCTGAGATTTGTACTGCTCTCTAAGTGGTGACATTTCCCCATTGTGATTGTAAAAGGAGCTTCCCCAGCTGCTGCTGCTTTTCTGAGGACCTCCAGCTAGACACTAATTGGGCAAAAAGGACTGCTAGATAGGAAGAGTTACAGTAGGCTTCCTCTGAGAAGCTGAGTGTGCTTGTGTCTGCATCAAGGGAGCTAATAGCAAATCTGTCCAACTTGGACTGCTCTGTGTGACTTCCATCCTTATGAGTATGGGGCATCTAGGTAACATAAGGAAGGAAAATTCACCTTGGTCAAGGTGGCTGGACTTTTCTGCTTCTTACAGAGCAAGAGCAGCAAAAGTGATTCCAGCAAAAGACCCTGTACATTTTTTACAAGAGGGTAGGGGGTCTAATGTGAAAGATGTTTTTCTGACATGTAGGCAGTATTGCGGGCCGCTTCCAGAAAACTAAATGCCTATCTCTAGTATACTATATATGTCGAACCCTTGGTTTCTTACTCTTGGTTTTAGCTTTGTGTGTTTTTATATAGTAGATGCCTATCACTGTAAAGTTACCTCATGTATCTTGTTTAGTATTTTAACTTTTTCTATCAATATATTTTTTTTAACAATGANAGTGATGTATATAAAACTCATTTTTGCAGGTTTAGATATGCTGATACTCCCTTATGTTTAAATTTAAAAATATTTTATTTTCTTGTTATACTATTAAAGGCAAATACTAAGAAAAGAATTGTCATTTTAACTGTCTTTGTGAGAACATTTTCTTTTAATTTGCTGCTGTATTTTGCTGCTGCAGAGTAAAGGAATTCGGAATTAGTCCTTCGGACATTCCCTTCTCACAGGGTAGTGGCAGTCGCTCTGATCTCTCTCCTTCCTATGAGTATGATGACTTTTCTCCTTCAATCACCAGGTCTACTTCATTCTATACACGGAATCTTTATTTTTAAGTTTTCTGTTTGGCTATCTAATTTTACAGACCAACCTTTCATTAGTCCCCTTGCCTGAGTCACACATACTTTGTTTTTATTTTGTTTGGCAGGTGATGGTTCTGCATGATCTGCAATCATCTTCCCAATTTTTTTGTTCATCTTCCTTAAACATTATCCAGGCTCACTATTTTCTTTCATACATTAAAGAAATGGTGATGTCACCTTTATGCATTTAGTGGACCAAATCTGTGACAAGTCTGTGTTTTGAATAATATTCATATGTCTTTTTTTTTTTTGCTACCTAATTAAAAATATAAGGAATTTTGATACATACGTACTTAGGAAACATTTCATCTTCTGGAGATGAATGAAATACAGTTTCCATTTTGGTAAGAAATGCTACTTTAAAAAACTTGATTTCCCTTTAGATATGAAGAGTTTGTTTTAATACTTGCTATAAATTCAGACTTTGATAGTCTGCTTTATAAACTTATTTTTAAATGAACTTTTTTTCTGGAATCAGATTATCAGTTTCTTAAATTATTTTCATTCTGCAAGAGTCTAACATTTTAATAAGATATTTTCATGTTTGAGATTATTTTAATTAAATTAATTTTAATTAAAAGATGGATTATTTCTCTGGGGTACTTGATGGAAAATTATTATTTTCTTCAGAATTCTTGGTGGCTTTCCTTATGATAGCTAACTGAGGCACTGATTTGTTTTTTTTTCTTTAAAGCAAAATTGTCTGCACAGAAAAAGAAGGATGGTCAGATCTTCAGCGTGCTGAGTATATGATCTTGTCCTTACAATTTTCAGATATTGTTCGCTTGTTAAAGAGTTATTAACATTGAGGATTTGGGGATTTTTCCCTTCTTAACCAAAAATTGCCTTTTGCTTTAATTCACCTGTAATAGCTGAAATTCAATGGCCTGTGCTTTTTAGGAGCCTTTTTTTTGGCATTGAAGTACATTAAATTTATGAAGCTGACATCATCTTCCTTAGAAAATGAAGTAAATAATAGCATATAAACCCAAAGAGCTTTGTTTTTTGATTGTGACTGTTTTGTGAAGGAAGTTACTAATTTAAAAATGAAATATTTTCTGATTGTAGAGTGAAGGAACTGACGGTTGATCCTAGTGCTGCGGGAGATATCCGCCCAATTATACACCATGCTCCAAATCAGATCGATGACTTGGAGACGCAATGGGGTGTAGGGAGCTCTCCTCAGAGGGATGATCTCAAACTGCTTTGTGAACAAAATGTGAGTAGTTTACAGAATTGCATATAAAGAGGTGATTATAAATACAGTGTTAGAACCACACCAGAATAATGTGTATTTATAGCTTATTAGCAATATCATTAATAAGTACAGCATGACACTTCACCTTTTCGTGTTATGGTACTTATTTCCATACAGAAAAATCTTATTTTCTTGGAGGGTGGGTGAAGAAAAATGTTTTACATCTTTCTTCTCTGCTGATTAGGACTTCTAACATCTATACCGTGTCTGTGCTAGGCTTGAACATTGTTTTGTTTGCATAGCTTCATTGCTTATTAGATAAGTTAGAAGTATACTGGGAAGCCCATCCACTTTATTTAACACTCAGGTGTTTTTGAACATTATTTTCCGTGCATGTAACACTCATTTCAAGTCAATTTGCCTTTCTCTGTATTTAAAAATGTGGCTATACATCATTTTTCTTTCCCCACATCCTGATTTTCATGGAAGTGAAACCCCAGCCCGCTGGCTGAGAAAGAGCCACAAACATGTTCCCAAAATGTTTTCCTGGGAGATGAGTGGGAGACTGGGACTGAGAGGCATTCTCTGAAGGATGTTTTTCATATGCAGATGATTGTCAGCTCTAATTCTTATTCTTTTAATGTTCAACAAGAATTAAAACCCAGTTTGTGGAAATTCTGGTCAAAGATTTAAAAAAAAAAAAAAATTTACTATTCTACCTTATTTCCCCTCTGCTTTTTCAAGTACCTCTCCATGGAGTTTCTCATTTTAGTATCTAGTTCTTCTAGGGCTCTATTTTCTAAGTATATTCTGTGTGATTCTTAGGGCTTCCTACTGGACAATCCTTCCACCTAAATATCCTTTCATACCATACTTTTTCCTTGTTCAAGTAGAATTTGATTAAGCTGTGTGGTATATATATATATATTTTTTTTTAAAGTCAAAACATGCTATAAAGAACCATGCTGTCTTGCTAAAACTTTAATTCCAGCAAGCTGTCTGCTTTCCCCTTTGATTGATAACTATTCATTTCTAAAGAAAAAGTCCTATGTGTTGCCACAGTATATAATACCATATTTTGCATTCTTTTCATATATTAACAGCTACTTTTTTATTTCCCCCCCTTATATTGCAGACAAATTCTGCCTTGCATGTATTTCTTTTCATCTTCTGTGATGGGATGCAGCATGTTCAGTATATTTCCTTTAGTCAAGTTCTTTCCAGTGTAACAAACTATTGTTTTTAGGAAGAGGAAGTTTCTCCACAGTTGTTTACTTTCCACGAAGCTGTTTCACAGATGGTAGAAATGGAGGAGCAAGTTGTTGAAAATCACAGAGCTGTCTTTCAGGTAAAAGATGGGACTCTGCATTGTTTTATGTTAACCCAGGAATTTAGGATTCTCCCAAAAAAGTACATATTCTCAAGATACAGGATAACATCTGGTAATTCTACTGCAGTCAAACAGAGATTTCTAAATTGTTTTATTACACTAAGCCCACTGTATCAAACAAGAAACCAGTTTAGAGCCATAAACACCACTCTGTTGGTGGTGAAAGAGAAACATATTTTTCTGTCATTCCAGAGATCTACTTAAAATTTTCCTTTTCTTTTCGTAAATTTTCTAAATGGATAAGAAATAGCATAAGAAAAGCTCCTACTTTTTCCTTTAACACTGAGATATATTCTCTTTTAGTCCTTTTCAAGCATTAATAACCATATTTTGTAATTGCAAGGAGCTTTCTCAGAGTGGTCTTGCATTTCTAATTTCCCTGTCTAATCTGTGACAATATTGCTTTGCTGAAGCAGGTAGTTAACAGAAATGTTTCCATTAGCACCATTTCTGTTGAGAGTATAATCATCTCCCTCTGGGATGCAAAGTTTCTCTAAAAGAGACAGAAGTATTTCTAACTGTCTGTTCGCTTGCTCTGTAGAAGTAGAAGTAAAGGTTTCCTCTTGCCACTAGTCAAGGTCTTTGGAAGGAGTACTGGCAACATAGGACAATGCTTAGAGCCCTAAGGTGGACTGTCCATTTGGCATGTCTGCTGCAAGTGAACAGCAGAACATTAAACCTTGTGTAGGGAGTACACACATCTCCTCAATTAAGGCATCTAACCAACTAACATCTAACTTAAGGCATCTAAAATAACACATTTTAGAACACATGTAGAGTTTTAGTAGTTAAAAATCACTAACCCTGAGGTAAAATGTGCAACAGTGTGAAAGTCATGTGCCATGGGTCTGATGTTACTGTTTGTCTATGTCCATCTGGCCTTCTGCTGGAGACTGCAGCTCCCCACAGTAGTCAGCAGCAGGAAACATGTTCAAGGCTCAGCTCCCTTCATTCACAGTATGGTTTGTTGTTTTATACCATGGTTGAAGGCGGGCTGCACCAATACACAGTCTCTAAGCTGTACCAGACAGTTCTTAATGTGACAAAAATGTCTTAAAAGTAGTGTTCTAGAGATGCTTGCCTTTCATTAATTCTTAGATGTAAATATATACATTAGATAAATACTATGCCACCAATGTGAACTCCACCTGTCCTGAATGCCAAAAAGTATACATAGGGTTTGCTTTTAGTATTACTTGAACTGCTGAGCACAGAGGGAAGGAATTAATTTTAGTATTTTAGATCCAGCATTCATAGAACTGTCAGCTGCTTTCTCTTTCTAAATCAAGGCATTTCTAACAGAATCAATTCTCCTGATCATAGCTTTGCATTAGTCTATAAGCTTTTTAAGCTCCTGCTTGTATTCTTATTTGCTGCAAGACCTTCCCCCCTCTCCTTTCCCTCCTCCCTTTTCCCATCTTTTCTGTTACAGTGTAGTGACTAGACAATAAAAGTGTGGTCATCTTTGAAAAAGGAGTAATTCAGCTGTTTGTTTTGAAATTCATATCTTTGTCAATGTATTTATTTTTTTCTTTAACTTTTGCCTAGGAATCTATTAGATGGCTGGAAGATGAAAAAGCTCTTCTTGAGATGACAGAAGAAGTGGACTATGATGTGGATTCTTATGCTACCCAACTTGAAGCAATTCTAGAGCAAAAAATTGATATTCTGATTGAACTTCGAGGTAGACTGATTTTAATCACTTTTGTGTGCTTTAATAGCAAGAGTGTGGTTATATTTTCCTTTATGCTGTTCTGCATTCCTGTGAGGACATGCTCTATCCTATGCTTTGCTGCCTAAGAGCAAGTTTGTTCAGTTTATTGCGGTTTAAAGGAAAAGGCTCTGCTTTACCTCCAGGAAGTACGTGCTTGATCCTGCAGCTTTTTTCCTTTACTTTGTTACAAAATAAAGGATGGATGTAGGAGGGNGAGGGGGGCGGAAAAAAAAAAAAAAAAAAAAAGGTGAGAAAACAAAAAAGCAACGAGGAACAGGTAGCAGGAACTCCTAGTTTCTTCTGCATTGCACTCCAGTGTGCCAGGGAGCCTGTTGACATATTCAGTCTGTGTATTTAGAGCTGTCAAACCCTGAATAGCTTGGTTATTAGTGTATCTTTTGTCTCTTCAGTATTCCCAACTGTTTTTTGTCAGCCTCTCTTTGCTGAAAACAAATAACAGATATTTTTTAGCATCCAAATTTGAGACTCTTCAGCATATCTTTTAATATGATCTTGTCAGCTTGGTACCTCATTCAGATGAATGGGGATATAGGGAGTCTTCCTTTTTGATTTTATATTCTGGGTCTCCTTGGATGACACATGCTATATTGTTGAAATTGAAAGGGTTTAGGACTTGGGGCTTGTTGTTGGAACCACATTATAAAATGCCTTAGAAGAAAAAATATTTGATTATACTCAGTTTGATTATAAGCTGTAGGTTAGAAGAACACAAGCAAGTCAGATATGGCTTGCTTACCCTCTAAGGGTATGTTGCCCACAGTGTACTCTAGCAAAGAAGTGGAGGTACTTTCTCTTGCTTTTTATGAACTAATGATGGTTTCCATTTCACGGTAAGACAATTTTAGACATCAGCAGTGGCGAAACACCAATTTATCTCCCTGGTTTTTAATAATTATTAGATATGGCTTTTGAAAAAAGGCACTGGAGGCAAAGGCAATTTAGGAGAACCTTGCTTCTTTACGGTCAGTGTGATACATACACAGCTTTACAGGAGTTTGACTGTTAAGTCAAAGGTTCTTTTGCTCAGCAACATTTGTGCTCTGTTCATGGCACATAATGGTCACTGAAAATTTCAGCTTCTATTCCTGTCATTTTGGGATTGGTTCCTTTACAATTTCATTTTGGTTCTGCTCTTCACATTCTTGAGCTTATTACAGGAGAATAGGAAGGAGAGGAACAGAAATAGGAAAGGATGCCATATTTCCTTCCTCAGGTTTCTCTAATTCTCTTGTTAGGAATGGTACATTTATCTATTTATACTGAATATCTTCAAAAATGTAATCATGAATGCTTTTCTATGTTCATGGTAAAATATAAGAGAATCAAATTTGGGGAGTTTTAGAATGCACAGGAGTGACTGATTGTAGACCTAAATACAACTTTGGATGCCTTTAAGGGACTGAGTTGCTAAGCAACTTGCCTGTATGGTGAGTATTGAATTTAAGCCCATCTCAGTCCTCTTGTGGTTTGCAGCCTCAGCCTTTTCATGTGTGTGTGTGTGTGTGTGTGTGTGTAGAGGAGTGAACGTCCTTTGCTGTGTGGTAGGGCCAGGCTGTGGAGCAGCAGTGTGTAGTTGCAGGATCTGTGATGAGCACAAGCACATCAGTACTCATTCTCCCTTTTTTTTTTTTTTTCATTAAAGATAAAGTGAAATCTTTCCGGGCAGCTCTACAAGAGGAGGAACAGGCCAGTAAACAGATCAATCCGAAAAGACCACGTGCCCTTTGAAATGGGCCTTTGCTGCTAAAGGAATCCTTGAACCCATACTGCTGTAGCATACATTTGTTACAAAACCCAGTGGCCGGAAGAACTCTACTTGAAAGTGAAAAACTTTAGAAATGTCTGTGGAAATGTCCTGTTTCTTATTCACCTGAGTGACATTTTCAGTTTTGTGTGAAATGGTCCTATGATGTCTACAAAATGCTTCTAGACCAGACAGCACAACCATGCAGAGTTCAGATCTCTGAAGCACATTGTTTAAAATATTTCATTTATTCAAATAATGAATTTTATGTTTTGGAAATATTTGCCATATTTTTAATAATGAAGTAAAACTGTGGCCATTAAAAATGCCACAGTATTTCTTTTTAACTATGTTCAGTTTTGTTATAAAGACCAGCTGTGCAGTTTTAAATTGTGTTTGCATGCACACCTCACTAGTGGTTGTACATCTCATCTACAGACAGCTGTGCTCACCTCTTCCCATTCTGTGCCTTGATGAAGGCTACTTAATCCCAGACATCCTCTTTATGAAGCACAGCCTTAATAAACAACATTCCTTATTTGTCAACGTAAATTACTTTTTTTTTTATGTACATTTTTAATGTGTTTGGAGACTTTTTTTTGTGGGTAGTTCATTTCACAGGATGTGCCATATCATTTGAACAGGAACCGCTGTTGGAGTGGACAAACAGCTCCCATTTCATCCTCCTTGTAAAAATCTGAAATCTAGATTTATTTGAATACCATAAAGAGTGGCTATATAATTCTAACATTTTCTCTGTAAAAACAAAAATACAAATATAAATTAGTTGATGTATAATAAAGGGTAATATTTAAGTACTGAGGAGAGTTGTATCTTAGGATAATGCAGATATACAATATGTGGTATGGTGTGATAATGCTGTCAGAATAAAGGTGCAGTCGGACCTCTACATATGAATAAGATAACTGTCAAAGATCAGGGATCCGGCTAAAGAAATATATAGTACCCTCTTACATACTGTTAAAATTTGGCTTTTGATGCATGACAAACTTACATGTACATTAACTGTAGTTTGTAGGTAGTTGAGTAGTTCTGTTGCTTTAAAGAAAGTAGCTAATACCTATTTTTCCCTTTGTCCAGTGCCAGCAGCTGAAAAGTGGGGTGAAATTGCATCATTTGAGGATTTGCACAATACCTCTCTCTACCTAGTGCTAATAGAAATCCCCCAAGTACCTGCACACTACCTTCTCACAAATGGTGCCATGTGTATCAACACTTTTTAGGTGGTAGCACTCAAGTTATTTTTGCAAGTCAAAAAAATTGACCTTTCCTGTAAGAACTTCTTGTCAAATGAAGAACTGTAGACCTCTAGGAGTTCTCCCTGTTTTCAGGAGTTCATAGCAGCAGACTTTCCTTGGAACTGCTTAAACATCACTTTTGGAATACAAGTCTGTTTGTGCCAGGACCGGAGGGAAATAAAGGGGAGGTGATGAAAAAAAGAGTTAAATGAGCCAGGAATTCTTGTAGTGTTTAATGTTTGTATCTCCCATAGGAAGGTAGCTATGGGAAGCTCCTGTCACATCATGGTGAAAAAAAAACAAACAAAAAATCCTCTTGTGTGTAAACATGAAAACTGAAATAACAATGTAGATTTTACACAATGTGTTTAATAAATTAGGCTATTAAATGAATTTCAGATGAGAATTTACTTCTATGCAAGTTATATTTTGCTTTGGGAAGGGTTTTACTTTGTAAATGTGTCTAAGTTATGTTTTGAAAAATATTTCAAAGGCCTCTGATTTCAGAATGATTACTTTTGGAAATGACCATTCTGTGCAAGCCTGTAATTTAGGAAGAAATTCCATGAAGCATTTTCCTGACCTTAGTTTTGCAGCAGCTCTTGGTGAAACATCACTGATCCTTCTGAGCATTTGTAAATGCTCAGCACAGGTAAAAGGGAGGAAAACAGGGAGAGAGGAGGTAGAAGGCAGCTGCTTTGGGTCATAGGTGCTAGTACAGGTTAATTGGAATAGCCAAGGCTTTTGTTTATTTGTTTACTTTTTTTTAAGTTGTTGCAGAGGGATCTAACATGAGAAACAATCAGTACGCTGCTCTTCAAAGCTCTGCGCAAGCCAGCGGCCACAAACAGACAGTGGTTTACAGCAGATACCAAAGAGGAGAGACAGAAGAGAGGCAGTTAAAGAGTCCAGCAGCTTTTTACAAAGCTCTGTAAATAACACATCTAGTCCTGTGGGTCTAGCAGGAGGGATGTTAAGGAACAGCCTTTGTTACAGGCCAGTGCTGTAACAATCAGGTCAACACCAATCCTGAAACAGTGAGAATTTAGATACAAAATTAGTATGACCTCTTATGGCACTCAATCTTGCAGCCCATTACTATGATGGACTGAAATTACCTGAACTGGACTTAAAGGAGCAGATCTTGTTTCCCGTCTGAAAGTATACGAAAAGTGTGACACATCTCTGCAATGTGATCCTTCTGTACAGGTCTTGGCATGTTTTCGTGCCTATTTACCACCAGTCAGAAATGCATCTTGTGTGCAGGGAAGCAGCATGAAAATAATCATGAAGTTATAGATTAAATGAACAGTTTTCAAGCCATTGTTGCAGGATGTCTGCTGACTAATGACTGAAGTATGAATACTTCCTTGCATCATTAGACTTGAATAAAATGAAATTCATTTTGGAGCAGTTTTTTTGCTAGTTTCATGCCACTTCTCCATTTACTATTGTATTTATGGAAGGACATATGCTGTATAAAAAAATGTCATGTTAGTTAGTACAGGCATCATGCTACAGGAGTTGGTCTTTTTCTGAATCATAACAAAATAAAGTGGATTTTTAATGGGTGTTATATAGAGTTAATGCAGTCTTCCTGAGTAAACCTTGCCATGTCTCTGGTAACAAATATATAATCCAAACTTTAACATACTTCAGTGGGTATTTTTATCAAATGCAGGAATGCACTCCTTCAAGGGTCACAAAAAACAAACACAACTCTGATATGGACTAAAACTCTCTTGAACAGCAGAGTAGATTTCTCAACTGTCAATGCAAGGTGCCTTGTATTTTTTTCTTGACAAGAAAACTTCCACCCCTGTCTCAGAGTGCTGGTACTTTACTACTGTTGGTACTTTACTGCTGGTTCCTAGAGTGGTCTGAGGAAGGGCTAAAGGAGGTGGAGAGAGGCAGTCCTAGGTAAAAGTCAGTAACATTTTTGTAACTGAAATGTAGCCCAGGAGATGCCCTTGTTTCTGAAAATTACATATTGAGATTTCTTAACAGATTTAGATTCCCAGTAGGACAAATGGAAGAGACAAGCATTTTAGAGCAAAAAAAAAAAAAAAAAAAAGCTTAAATATACTTAAAAGCTAAAAATCTGTTTTTGTTGCCCAAATCTGAATTCAGAGTTATACTGCAAATACTGCAAGGATATATACAAAGATGAAGTCCATGAACAAACAGCACAGATCTCAGTTATGGCAGCATTAATCCACATGTCAGTGGGATATATTTAAAAATCTGGAGTTACATGTAAGTCCAACACATCATTTTAGTCTTGAAAAAATTTAATGCATTTAAAATATGGAGCGGCAGCTTCTTCCTGTTTTCTGTGATAAAACTGTATGTAGTGTTCTTTAAAAGACCCAGAATATGCACACAATAGTTGTTGCTTTTGTGAAGATATATTGTCCCAGTGCAGTCATTCTAGCTTCAGGAAGAATTTGATGACAAAATACAGAGCATGTTTCATTCTTCTGAGATAACTTATGAGAAATGGATGCCTTCTGAATTGAAGCCATGAAGNAAAAAAAAAAAAAAAAAAAAAAGTTGCACTTTCTACTAATTTATTCTTCAGATAGATAAAATAATTTCCAAGCCATTCTAGTGAAGGACATACATAGGACAAAGAAAGGAAACAGTCATAAAATCTAGTGTTGCTGTTCAGCTGCTATGAAGAACTGTTAGAAGGCAACTGCAACCCAGCAAATTTACCATATTTCCTGAAAGAACAGTAGCTGCACTAATTGTTATGCTGAGGAACAGCTGGGAATTTTATCCTGAATTAGAAGATGATTACTCTGGCCGACAAAATTAACTGACTCAAAGGAAGCCAGAATACAGCAGTNTGGGAATCTTAAAACAGTTGCTTCTTATAAGCAGTTTATATATACTTATATGTATATATATGTTTTTATATATATACATATGATTTTTATACATAGGGTTTGCATATAGGGTTTAACAGTTTATTCATGTTCAGGAGTGGAAGCAGGAAGTATGTGGTATTCAGAGAGCTATTGCTATTCCTACATAACACAATAGGAAACTGCTCCAAGCAAGTACACATACAAGTAGAACTTGAAGAAGTTTTAAAAGAAGAAATAAAGAGAATAGATTTACCTAATAAAGTCATCTATATCCATTGAACGGGCACGTTTTTCAGAGTAACCTGTATCTTTTAAGACAGTCTGTATTTTCTCTGCAATTTTGAAATTTTCTGGTATTTCCTGTCAATAGCAGATAAGATACAACTTTTCATTCATAGCATATAAGAAGGTTAAAATTAGTTTAAATTTTCTATTCTTTTCCTGTTTTTCAATTAGTTTTTTTTTCAAGTTTCAAGATAATTTAAGTTTCTCTCTCCCCTCTCCCCTGTTTTCCCCTCCACTGCCCTTTCCGAATTAATACATACTTGTGTCTGGACTTTACACCTCAACTAATTCACTGCAAAATAATCACCAACAGTATGGCCAAACAGTATATCAACAATATATATATTTTTTTTCCCCTCACTACATTTTAGGAAAACTAGATTTTTCTTTGAAGAACAGTTAGGTTCCTCTCTTCCTGACAGTCTTTTAGAGAAGGTTTAGCTTTTTTTAAAAAAAATAAATATTTGTGCTTAGGTCACACTCCACAGAAATACAATTTAGTACATTAAAAAGGCACTTACTCTATTATGTAAGGAACAATGAATTCGGTAATTGTGATCCAACAACTGCTCTACAGCACTTGATCTGAAAGAAATGCAAGTCAGTCAAATGCAAAACTGATTTTTAACTGGTTCTTTTGGACTTGAGTGGTTGTTAGTCTTCACTATAAAAAGAAATTGCATTGACTACACAGAGCTGTTTGAAAGAGCTGCTTCAAAGAGATTTTTTTCTAAAAGTTTCACTTGAGGAGAGTTTCTAACATCAGCATAAATTCTCCATTATTATTTATCTCACTGTTCCAACATCTGCATTACAAGCTTCTATGATCAGAACTAATTTCATACCAGTGTAACGTTAGCAGGCATTTGCAAGAAAGAAGTGGTTAGCTGGACAGACTCAAAAATTTTGAAAAGCTGCTCTCTAATAGAATTTACTTACTTGAATGCTGCAGTATCTTGTTTTTCCTAATGAAGGCTATCCTTACCAGACCATCCCATTCCTGAAATTCAAAAGCATACGCTATTTACTAAAAGGAATACACAGCTGCCACAAAAAGCTCAGAATAAACACTACTGTCAATTTCACAACAATAATACGAATAAAATGATATTTTCCGGAAAATATCCTTCTAATCAATAAGAAGGCGGTGCTGCCTTGCACAAAGAGAAGTAGAGGAGAAAATGCATTATCCACAAAGAGTAAGAAATGAAATGAAAAGTAAAGTAACTATTGCTCCTGTTACTGGATATGGTGAACATATGATGCTCACCTGAAAGTTGATAGGTGGTGGTGGATTCTTTGGTTCTATCCTGACAACACTGGATTCAACTTTAGGAGGGGGCCTGAAGTTGTTCTTTCCAACCTGTTA
>VWPW01024082.1:0-50655 GCA_013389825.1 Crypturellus undulatus | reverse complement strand
ACATCCCATTTGTATAAAAGCATTAAAAAAAAACCCCTACGAGTGTTATAAAGGTCGGATCTCCCACAACTTTGCCCAAAATAAACATGGGAACACGAGCACGAACCCGGTAGGAGGTTCTTTGCTGCTCTGACCGCCTCTGTCGCGTGCAGCGGCCCCGGCAGGGCCCTTGGAGCCGTCCAGGGCTCGGGAGCTGGAGGCGCAGCGAGGGCAGCGCGGGGCGTGCGCAGCCCGGCCGCACGAGCAGGGGATGCGGCGCGCGGGACCCACCTGGGACAGAGCCAAAGAGCAGGGAGCGCTTGGCGCTGCGGGTATCGGCCCGGACCTGCTCCCTGGCTCCAGCAACCTCGCCGGCATCTCCTGCTTGGCCCATTTGAAGCTATCCAGCTACACAGGTATCAGCGAGCAGTTGGGAAGGGCCCAGAAATAGAGACCAGACTCAAACCCAAATATTTCTAGAGGGCTTGACTTATACTATTTGTATAATATAAACTAAGCGTACGATGCTGCTCCCCTTGTGCATGTTTTTAGTTTTGTTTTACATTAAGCAAATGAGAGAGGGCAGTTCTATCTCCCTCTCATAAATTATCTCCTACCCTCTCTCACATGAAACAGTGGGAAGTAAACACCCTTTTCTGCTATCTTGATATATCTTTAAGGTATTCATTACGTGAACATCCCTATAGCAGGCAAACTGAGATAACTGGCCATAAGTGACAACAGGCAAAAATATATGAATATCTGATCTGAAAAAATGCCAAGCTGGAAGCCAGATGCACTCTAAGCCATCCACTTTACTTACTGTTTGTGCAGCTCATTTAAGGATGATTCAACATCGCTCGACATGAAACTCACTATTTATACAGCATCTTGTAGTCACAAAACCATGTATTTTCCATTTCTTCTTCTAAACAAAGGGCATAACAGGGGAATGGGAACTTGCCATTCATCAGCGGAAACTATTTGTAAAGCTGGGAAACTGGAGCCTCTAGGAAGAAAAGGCTTTAATGAAACTGGCCACTGTGTGCGCCAACTGTCAAGACTCTTTATAAATTCTTCCAGTGAACACTGACTGCGACTCCTTCTGGTTTTACTCTTTATCGTCCAATTATTGCAATTCTCCAAATGCTTCAAAAGACAGGTAAGGTACTAACAGAATTTCTGATATATGCCATATGAGAAACGGGCAGGTTTTTCCTAGTCTGCATCGGCACACAACAACCCAACCGCTATTATTTGGTCTGTACAAAGCCAGCACGAAGACATTTGCTACTCATCATCAGCTAAGCACAGGAATTCACCACTGGAGCCTCAGCTGACCCAGATCCAAAGAAAACCCCCATGTGCTTGGAATTCTAAAATACAGTTGTTGCCTGGGAAGAAGATAGTTTCCATATACAAGAGAGGCTTGGTTTATATTTATGTTTTTGAAGGCTTATAACTTGGCCAGAAGCTGATACGTTTTCCCAGGACAGCAAAAGTCGTATCACTGACACCCAGGTGAACACAGTCCTGTTTTGACTCATTCCCCCAAGGCAGGAGGAACAGTAGAGCTGCAGTAGTTTCCCATACCAATATTTAAGCCTTCAATAAGAAGTTAACTATTGTCTCTTTTTCATTATGAGATGCCATTTTCTGTGGCAAAGAAATGCCCTCCACATGGCAGCTTTGCATACTACCCAGCCCTCACACTGCTTCTCCAAGCACAACTTGGCTCGTGTTGTGGAGAAAGGAGGCTGTTGCGGATTTCTCTTTGGTCTCAGATCCAGCCCCTACAGATTTTCCTCGAACTGCCCTCGGGGCTGCTCCAGAGACAGCTGCTGCACGTGGCAAGGGCTTACCCTACTCTGGGGCCTGCAGGACGGTCTCTGCAGTGCCCTCACCAGCCACACGTAACACCATAGGTACATGGTGCATAGGTAATGCACCGTTTCTAAAACACACCAACACTTACGGAATAGCTAGTTAAATGAACAGAATGCCTGCCTGGAAGTCATTCAGCACATCCAGCGACTGGCCAGTTGAGGAGGGCCCTTTGTTGCTACACCAAGAACACCAATACTCCAGAGTTGCCCCGTCTTTTGGTCCAAGACAGCTTCTTCCCCTGCCCCGGCAAACCACACACACAAAGATGGAGGAGTTGTGGCGAGCATGGTACGTTCTCCACTCCATTATGGAAAAGGAGACTATGTGATTAAGGGGTGACTGAGTATCAAAGACGGCACAGGAATACGTACACTAGAACTGGCTACAGCAAGGTAGAAACCTCAATTCTGTGATTTCACACCTTTAAAATCTCTAAGTGACAATCTTATTACCATTCCTTGAATATTTGAAGTAATATAACTACCTTCAATTAATCAAAATAAGACAAGAATGAAACATTTTGTGCAGACACTGACATGAATAAATATGCAGGAAGCAGACTAGTGACCACTAATGTATCAATGTTTATTATAACGACCAGGTAGCGTCACCTGGAAAAGCTTCTCCTTATATGCAGGGCAGGAAATAACTGTCTGAAGTCCGTAGGCAGAAGTTGCTAACAGTGCTGAGCTGTAATAATAATAACTGCTGTGAGCTCCTGGGTACGTGGAGCAGAAAGAAGAGGAGGCCTCGAAGTTAGTTGGTTAGTGACTCTCTTATAGATTCCCTTAGACTGTGAATTGCTTCTCTCCTCCCTCCAGCTGAGGCTCTGAGCCACAGCCCCAAATGCAAAAGCTTCCCAGAGCTGTGGGGAGGTCAGGGTGAACTGTCTGGACAGTCTGTGTCCTCCCTTGGCTTGTCCCCCACCTCCCTCCACTCCTCCGGGCAGCACATCCTTAAGGAAGCCACCTGGGATCTTACTCACGATCGCCCTGGAAGAGGCCTTTTCCCTGGTAACAACACTCATCTCCATGGGGAAATAAAACCTCAGAATGCATTGTTTTCTGAGGAGAAACACAGAAGTCATCGTGTATTTTCTCAAGCATTTCTTTTCATAGTTTTCCCAGCCCTCATTGGAGAAGAGTGAAAGGATGGAACTCAAAACCAATTTTCAAGATGCAATTTGGTGCACTGAGTTCATGGTCAGCATTATTACATAAAGTTTTACCTCTGCTCCGGAATACTTCTGAGTGTGATCAACAAGTTCTGCTAAACAGACTTCATCGCTGACTGGCATGGACCGAAAATGAAGTTTGAAGATCTCTGTGCGGGTGGCTTCGTCAGGCAAAGGCACATAGATAATCCTGTCTATTCTCCCTGGTCTCAGCAAGGCCTACAAAGAAAACATCATAGAAAAGGTTGTAACAAATGAAACATGACATCAACAAGGCAAAAACCAGAACTCAAAAAAAAAAAGAAAAAAAGGCAAAAAACCACCCACAACAATTTCAACAAAATCAAGAAACTACACAAGAACCACTCATCTAGTTGTTCTCTTGAGTTTGGATGGATCAGTCACTAGAGAGACAATAACGCTATTCAGCTTATGAAATATCAGATTATGGAAAGAAAGACATAATGTAGAAACTACAATCATTTCCTAAAATAATAATTTTAGACTTGTTATAAGGTGTGCTGGAATGTTAAAACTTGGCAAAAGGACAGGTGGCAATGGACATATCCCAAGTTCAGATCTTCAATCAAGACAACAAGAAGTTGTTTTTTAAAGTGAGGCTTACATTTGATCTTCCTTTGCTTTACCTCAATTTATTGAAGCTGTATAAACTTACAGAAAAAAAAGGATTACTCTCATAGTTTTTTGTAACACACAATAAGAGAATGATAGACAGAGGCAAGTTATAAAAATATACTTACAAAAGCACTATAGCCTTATACATTTTAGCATTAGCTTTGAACTGTTGGAAAAGCCCTATTTTTTCATTTTCCTGTGCCCCAAAACAAATGAAAATTCAACAAAAAACACCACAGTTACAAATGAAGGATTCAATTTTGCAAAGTTTTATACACGTATATTGGCCCTCACATTTTGCATTTTGGTTTCACAGGGTTGCTAAGATTATATGTACTCTTACAGCATCCAACAGCAGAGCAATAGCAAGAGAACTAAATGTGCTAAACTAATTAAAAGTTACCACCTTGATGAGAAAAAATAAACGGTCCCATTTATAACATAAAGATAATAGAGTCAAAATTCCCTTAAGATCAAGCATTTTACTTATTCTTTTCTAAGATGGAACTACTACTGAGACTCCTCAAGTCTGCCAAATGTCCAAGTCGAATTATGGGCCAAACTTGAGCCGTTCATCGAAGGCTTGTGTGTAAAATCCTTTCAGTTTTGCCTCAGTATGGATTTACTACCACAGTGGGCCAGGGTTTGGAGAGCGAGGCCCAGGAGGAGAAATTGAGGCACCTGGGCTTGCTTAGCCTGGCGAAAGGGAGCCCGTGGGGAGAGCAGGGATGAGTCTACAGCTCCCCTGAAGGGGAGGTTTCAAGCGAGATGGAGCCAGCTCTCATGAACAGTGGCTGGCAACGTAACAAGGGTCACGGCCACAAACTGCAGCTGGGAGGTTCAGGTTGGACATGAGGAAAAATCGCTTCCATGGAAGAGGAGGGCGGCGCTGGGGCAGCCGCGGGGGAGGCAGGGGAGCCTCCGGCACGGAGGTCTGAGAGACCCGGCCGGACACGGCCAAGCCCTCCCCAGCCCGGGCTGGCCGCAGGCCCGCACCGAGCGGGAGCGTCAACGGCGAGGCCCCTGGAAGTGCCGTCCCACCAGCACGTCTGTGACTTCATGGTTTCTGGACTGGGTCAAGAAGTAAACACCATCTGTATATAAAATATTTATATATGATACATGGGAGAAGCTGATCTTGTAAATTCAAGAGATGGGAGGAAGCTCACTTTCATATTTTTCTAAAAATCCCCACCCGTTTTGAAAACCTTCTACACTGAAAAACCTCAAAACCCTCCTAAGTCTTCCCTGCTTGACATTTGAGAAAAAATATGTGCACAGCAAATGTACATAAATAGAATTTAAACTATTTTTTTTTTTAATGAACAATGTTTATAAGATTCAGCATGTAACCTAAATTGTTTTTATGTTATGGTTCTCCCTTGGGCAGAGTAGTTTGAGTTCCAGATGACTAGAGATATTGCATGGCTGTCCTGGGCTGTCAGCCAATAAGTCTTTTCCCAGCCTGATCATGTCAGTGAAAGTCATGCTGAAAAAATAGTAGGAAAGAGCTTTCCTTCCTGCGCAGCATTGATCAAGTTAACACCCTTCCTAGGGTTTCTTTAAAAAGACTGTTGTGGTGCTTCAGAGTGGAAAAATGTATCCTGAATATTAAGAGATGTCTTGTTATTTTTGAAACAGGACATGAAAACGCGGAGCTACAGGGAGTGCAGGGCACCGCAGGGTGCTCCGTGGCGCCAGAGGCGAGTACTGCAAGGCCGGGCAAGACTAAAGCGCCACCGTTAGCCCCGTATCCTGCCCCGGGCAGTGGCCAGTGCTGGGTGCGCAGGAACGAGTGTAAGCAGCAAGCTGTAAACTGCTATTTCCTCAGCAAACTGTGCTACTTTCCACTCTCGCTATGTTCACCCAAGAACTCAGCCCACTGGCGATAACCACTTTGCAGTTCAGTGCCTAAATCATGTGCAGATCAGGATGTTGCCATTTTTTTGCCAAAACACTTGAAAGAGAAATTTGCATGTTTCAAGACGAGGCTTGGAGGGAGACGAATTATACTGCAATTGCATCCTACCTGCTCTTAAGGAAATGCCCATAGCTAATTCTATTACTTAGAAGAAACATGAAATGTTCACATGACACACAGTGGTGTTCCTCTTTTAAACCAAGGCAGCTTTAATCAGGAAGCTGAGATAATTAGAACATTTTCTAGAGACAGTTTAGCTTAATACTAATGAATGACCACAGTTGTTGTGTAAGTGGGACAGGAAAAGTTTGATTAAAAGGAGATTCCAGTCAGCTGGGATCAAGTGCTTCACTATACTAAATAGGTCTTTGAATGCTAAGATGCAGTTGTTTAGCACAATGTAGCACCCACTCATGCAAAGCAGAATTACAGATGTAAAAAAGTGAATATATTCTTTTTTTCCCTCAAAGAGTTACTTAAAATTGTATTTCCTCCAGTTTGTTCCAAATGCTTTGTGTTTTATATATCGTGTTAGCTGGAGGCCAGAGTTTAAAACACACTATCATTACTTTTTGCTACAATCAGGCCTAGGGACCCTATCCAAGACAGCCAGATGTGCTGGGAACCGTACAAGAAAAGCACAAGTCCGTCTCTGTAACACTAGCTGCTTAAATAGACACAGACAAAAAGGAGAGGAGAGAAAATATTCAGTAACCTCATTTGGGAAAGGAATCAAATTCCTTCCTGCCTCCAGAGAAGACAGAGATTTAAAAGAGGGCATTCTCCAGCCCTGAGAGCGGCTCCCGACCAGCCCTCGTGACCACCGAGCCAGGCAAGGGGCTCTGGGGGCTCTGCCAGACCGCGTGCACGGCTCATCCACACCTCATGCCTCTCCCAGCCATCTTCCCTCGGGAAACCGCCAATCCCTGCCCTGCTGTATCCCTGAGATACTGAGGGTAGAGGGAGATGGTGAGGAAGGGGCCGCCTTGACCAGCTGTGTCCTACTGGGGAGCTGGCTGGCCGCAGAGGCACCGCGCTGCCCGGCCACGCGCCCCGAGCGGCTGTGGAGCCCAGGCCGCGTGCGCCACGGCACGGCGCATCCCGCTGCACCGCGAGCGAGGGCTTCGCTCCCGCGTACCCCACACACGGGAAATCAACCTCTCCTTTTCGGTCCGAGTGACACAGAAGTCAGAACGGCCCTATACGTAGCGGCGGTCAGGTCAGCAATAGGGAACACAATACCCTTCTCGACACGCTCGCACTCTGGCTACTGATGGGTTTTCTGGAGGAAAATGAGCTCTTTCTGCGTTGCTTAGGGAAGTCTGTTGTGGTATGGATGTGGACACCTGCAGTGCTGGTGTCAGCTTTAACACCAGGGCCTAGGTCCCAATTATTCCAGTTGCTGGAAGGAGTGCTGAGTTTGATGGATGTTGGCAGCAGGATTTTCCTCCATGCTACTTATTTGCAGATCCAGGAGCTATTTGTCTTCTCAGTGGGGTGATGTATGCTGCAAGCTCCCCCACCGGCAGGGTTTTGGAGGTGGTTGCTCCAAGCGTGCTGTGGGCTCACGGGCCATTCCAGGAGATGGAGCTTCAGTCTTGCACTTTGCTCACTGGAAATAAGGCGGAGAGCGACAAAGGCAGCGGGGCTTCTCCTGGACGGGCCCCTCTCTGCACAAGGTGCAGCAGGCCCCGCTGCCTCTGGGATCCTGCGCGCGCTGAGGGAGCGCGAGGGGAAAAGGAAGGCGCCCGGCTCGACCCTCGCTGCGGCGCTGGAGGAGGAGAAGCCGAGGAGGAGAAGCCCAGGGGAGCGGGAGGAGCGAGCTGGGCCGCGCAAGGGAAGCAGCAGGTGGGGGCGGGTGAAGAGTTTAAGTGGGGCTGCAGGTTCAGGCAGATAGGAGCTGCTGGGAGCACAGAATTAACTGCTCGCGGCTGGGAGATGCAAAACTGATTTGAGGCGAGGAGCGCACAGAAGGTGGGAAGTTGACGGGGCCAAAATTAATTGATGTGTGTGCAGAGCCACATAATTCACTGATGTTGAGATGTGAGGGTTGCATAATTTATGTGGGCCAGGAACGGCACAGAATTAAGTAATTGGGGTTTTGGTAGAAACCAGAATGCTTCATACCATTAAGCAATTCTTTTGCAAGTTTATGTAATTTTTTTGTTGTTACCACAACAGCTATGAAAGGGGTTCGAGCGCACAGGCTCTCCAAGGTTACTCGTGGTGAGCGTGAACGGCGTTCCTTGGGGGAGCAGCCGCGTCCAGGGAAGTGAAATGGTCACCAAGCAGTACCTCATATCATCAATAGTAACAACATAGCATAATTAAGAGGAAACTATTCCCTTCTCAAAAAGAAATGGTTACATTCTCTAAGAATTAAAATGGAGCACTACTACAAAATATATCATTGGAAAAGATAGTTGATACACAAAAATGTGAACTTTTTGTGCAATTATAAGGATAATTATTTCAGGAAAGAAACTTTAAATACGTAAAACCAGAAAAATATTTGCAGTTCCCATTAAGAATAGAGCAGAATTAATCTTAGGGCTTTGCTAATTTTCTTTTTCTTCTCTTTTTCTCAAATCATGCCTCTTTATCTAGCTTTTTCCCAAGGATGCTTAGCCATTTGAAGAACTGCATGTCAAACACTGCAAAACTGTAACCATGCTGCTGGAAGCACGTGCAGCCCATGAGTTTTCTAAGGGAATGGAAAAATAACTTTCATTCTGACAGGCCTCTACAACCATATCTCCACTCATCAATATTTTCTCGACAGGCTCTTAAAACAACCCCTACATAACAAGATAGTGCAAGAAGGTAGGCAGGCATCAGGAAAAAAAAAAAAAACAAAAACAAAAACCACACACAATTCCAAAAATACAGTACCCTTTGACAAAATTTTCATTAGCAAAATGTACCCTGCACAGCAAAGCAAAAGATGCACAGCACACTGCCTATTCAGGTGTGTAAGAGGGAGCAAGGAGGTTCAGCATGTAACAGAGATTAATCTGCAGACTCGGCGCTGCTGAGCGTTCTCTGCTGCAGTGGCTCTCCAGAGGTCGAAACAGATTCTTATACTAAATTTAAGACATTTCCTTTCAAGTAAATACTCTTTTTTTTTAATATGAACCTAAAAAAAAATGCAAGTAAAAGGAGCTTAGTCCTGCCTTCGGAGTCCACTGGGATTAAACCACAGACAAAAATGAGAGAACTGGAAATAACAGAACAATCTGTTTCCTTTGTAACTAAATTCTTCTACCTTAAATTAACAATAGCTATTTATTAACCCAGTTGTGGTCCCTACTCACATAAACTCCTGAAAATAAGCGGTACTTTTTATCTTGTAATCTAATTTGGTAACGCATGTTTTTTGACTGTCACCAGCAGAGTATTTGATCACATGCAAAGTGTTTAAAAGTAATATTCTTCCAGCAGCCTGCAGAAGGAACAACTGTTTATGAGATCATTTCTTGCCCCCATGTCAGCACAGAGGTAATGCAAGTGAGGAGGGCATTAGGATGAAGGATTGGGCTGAGGAAGGGAATTTTTGAGCAGGGTGAAGGGCCCTTCTGCAGGGGCCACATCTCCCCACAGCAGGAGGGAGCTGACTACCCTGAAGATGCTTCTTCTGCCCATGAGGATTACCCAGCGCCTCACCTGTCCCTGCAGCTGGCAGGTCCTGAGGCCACACAACAGACCAGGGAGCCCCTTGTTTCAGTATCTATGAAAGCCTCAGATAGAGGAAGCCAATCTACCCTGTTCACTAGACACACTACTAGAAGTTTTTTGCAACCATGGATTATTAGGACGATTAGAAGGTGCTAAGAGGGGAAGGCAGGGAAGGTAGATGTATCACTAATAAGCAGCTGAACATTGCAACCCAGCGGACAGTTCAATGTTACTTTTCTACCAGCTTTTTGTTCCTCCCTCCATCTGGCACGCGCCATCCTGGGATGCAGCCTCGAGCTCCCGCGCTGCCAAGCGGCACGCTTGCTCGCTGTCACAAGTCTTGTAATTACAGGCTCTGGAGTCAAGTGATACTGCTCTGTGTCTTGCCGGGAGCCCCCTTCCCTGCACTCTTCCTCCGTCCCAGCTTCTTCCTCTCTGTGCCAACGTCTGTCACCACCCTTGGCACATGCCAACACCGCTAACATGTTCCCCTCTTTGATGACTTGTTTGTTGATCGCCACCCTCGTACTTCTCCCAAGATTGGTGCAGATTGTTCTCTGTTCTCATTACACAACATCTACATTTGCTCTCAGGGTGGAGCAGTTTGCTTCTTTAACCTCCATAATACCTACTACCTTAAAAGCTGCGTTCACAAACAGAATTTCATTAGGTATTATTGGAAATAAGCTCCTCCAAAATATTGCGCTCCTCTATTATATCAGTCCCTACACAAAGCCTTTCCCTTCCATGTGGATTTCTAAAACTCTCACCTCTTCTGTCATGTCAGTCTTGCTCAAGACCTGGAGCATTGTGCAAGCTGACAAGAAAAGACACGACGGGTTTGACAGCAGGTGTTCGGCAAGAATGTGCACTACCAAGCGGCAGCGCTCGCCAAGGAACCGCGAGCGCAGCATCAACGTTCTGCTTAGGCATCAACCATAAGTAATAATTAAAGTCAGCAAACAAATATATAGTTTGATATGCCGACAAGTAGCAAACCAGCTTGAAGAGGGAAACTGTTTATATCATCAGAGTCAAGATCAAGATGAAAGGATATGGAGAGCTAACCGTACGAAAAATAAGAATGCAACCTACCCTTCATGGTTAAGCAGTCAAATGCCCATGCTCGAGTAGGATTCATCTACATCATTTTTCTTACCCTCCAGGTGTAAGATCAGTATTTAATCCTTTTGTACTTGAACCACTGACTTTTAACAATTTCCAGATTGTCTCACCAAGAGAGGAATTTTTCCATGTAATTCATTGTGTCTTCTGCAATTACTCTCTTGCTAGCCACCAACATGAACACTTTCAACTACCATTACAGATCAGTCCTTTAATTTATTACACCAAAACCAAGTTGTTCCAGTTAGCGGAAAAATCCCACGCTCATCTTTTCTTACAAAACAGAACTCCGAGAGATGCCATGAATCAATCCTGAATGAACAGAAACTGGTTTTGTCACTTGTATGATCTACATATCTTGTGCCCGCACGTTTCTCCTGCCTCCTCCTAAGACCATTTCCCCTAGTTCCTCCTGCAGCACGGGGCACGTATCTGCGCCAGGCACAAGAGGTGCATGGAGAACGGCTGCAGAACGCAAGGACGGGCGGTTTTCCACCCGCTAAGGAACCTGCTGTGGATGCAGAAGCAGACAAGGAGCCAGGCTTGTATTTCCTGGCCAGCCCAAAGCTAGAAGTGCTGAAGTATCCCAGTCTTTTTAATCAGAGTAACATCATTGTCCCAACAGCTGTACATCGCGGTCTTGCCACAGACCAAATTTGATTAATGTGGCGAATTCAAGGGGAATCACGGAGAAAGACAACTTGAGGAGACTTGTTTCACTCCAGCGGTGAGGCTGTGCAAGCATAACTGTAAGGAACAACGTGCTCCTTGGCCCATGCAGACAATACCGACGCACGGTTTTAAGAGGTTTTGTTGAGCTAGGATTAAAATATCTCAAAGCACGGAGTTTCAGTCACTTCTCTTGGCAGAAACATCTGCAGGCAGATATCCTGCAGCTGCAGAACCAGAATCTCCATCCTTTATTTCTGGTATTTCAAATAGTTAAACCAGCCAGTTGGCACCAAGTGCTCCCTGGGAGCCGAGCCTTGCCCTAGCCTCAGCCTATAAAGGTCTAAAACCGCCAGTAACTGTCAGGACGTTTTCAATTCAGTAAGAGCAAGACAAATCCTAGCAATGCTGCTGATGCGACTGCAGACGCTGCACGGGCGCTACCGAAGCTCGGCTCCAAACCCTGCTGCCTCAACGCACTGCGGACGTGGGGGCGCTCTCGCAGGCACCCAGCTCTCCTCCCCTCTGCTTTCCCGTCTGCTCTTGGAAAAAAAGGTTTATGGTCTGAAACAATCCAGCAAATTCTCCACAATCTGCACATACTTCCACAAAAATCAAATACACATTTTCAGGCCACAAACTCTTTGAAAAAAAAAAAAAAAGAAAAAGAAAAAAAAAAGGTTGGGGATGCACTTACCACGCTCTGTGCAGAGGCAGAATCTCCGCTTAGCCTTGTAGTTCTGCCTTGCTTCACGTCAGACACGGGATCCTGCTCTCCCCTCGTGCCAGTCTGGCCAGCCTGGCTGCCCTGGTGCGAGCAGGGGGATGCCCTGGCCTGTGGCTCTCTTCCTGCGATGTCAGTACGGAGCAGGAGCATCAGGGCTTTGCAGCTTGCTGGGCTGCATGGGGAGGTTTTGCTGGGGAAAAGCAATCGGAGCTCTCTGTCCTGTACAACTAGGCAGCTCTTCCTCCCCTATTTCTAATAAAATGATTTTCAGTAAAGTTAAAATTAACTGAAGAAAAAAAAAATCTATCATCAGCTAATAAACAACGTAACACACCTTCTTCAGCGCGTGTTTACATAAGAGAGTCCTCCGTGCTCCTGTCTAAGAGGTGAAAAACCTCAGGAATGTCAGTTCTTTTTTTCTTTTCCCTTTTTTTGGGGGTGGGGGTTTAATAAAAGAACCCCTTTGGAAAAGATAACAATTATATGTAATGGAACCTGGAACCAGACTCTCTTGGCAATTAATCACCCAGGAGCCGTTGCAATCCTGCAGGCTGTTTCTGACAGATTTTGAGAGCTTTACAGGAATCACTAGGATAAGATGTGCCTGGGCCGGCTTCTGACAGGGACCGATCATGTACAAAGTGGGTAAAGGGTTTGGTTTTCTTTTTCTTTTTCTTTTTTTTTTTTTAAGTTTGTATATTCATACAGACACACACATGCACGCACATACATGCACATGGAGACGAATGCACCCGCATACTCGTTTACGTAGGATTCTTTCTTTACATACATGGAGCAACTGCAGAACTCATTTATTAGTCCAGAGGCAAAAAAAAAAAAAAAAGGCAAAGAAAAAAAAAAACCTTTTCTTCCTCTCAGCAAAGTAGAGCTATCCATCACTTAACAGAGATACTTCCTGTTTTCAAGCAGTTGGGAAGGCATGACTTCCAACCCAAATACTTGGCTTGGCAAACTACTCCTGTGTTGACAGATGCTTTTATAACCACTTCATTCCACCTAAAGTTTCAGTATAAAAGGAGATTTTTTTTTGAGGGAGGAGAAAGAGAGAGGAGGAGAGGAAAGAGAAGGAAAAGGAAGGAAAATACCACAATTATAACAGCTGGATGACAGAGGTTAGCATAGCTCTGACAGATGTTACCATATAACCTCAAAACGACACGTTAGAGAAAAAAAAATCCAAAACTTGTTCCTTGTAGGAAAGAGCATTTTGAACTCCTGCCAAAATACTACAATTCTCTTCAGGAGCATTTGAAAGCTGTAACAATGATCTACCGCATAATACGACATTTCTCACACATAACCTATGCCTCTAGATTACCACCGCTCTGACTGATTAAATTACCAGCAGTGGATGAGATCCTTCCCAGAGAGGTAACTTATTCCCAAGGGACAAAACACCGCAGTAGGTCAGCACCGTGGGGACCTTTCTGGTGCTGCCTTGCTGCGCTCCGTTTTCGCAGGATTCGTTAACAGAACATGCTCCAAGCTCTTCCCCAGGCCGAGTAAGCACGTGGGCATGCGACTGATGGCAGCAAAAATGCTCTGTGCCCAAGAAGACGTTTGGAAAGCTGCGTGATCCTCTCTATGCCACCTTTCGTCCTATCAGTTTCTGTATGCCTGGCATCTGGCTTCTTCAGCGACTATCCTACCACAAAAATCCTGAGGACTTTACCTGCTCTGTGACCAAACTTCACAGATTTACCTAGAAATAAATAGAGCGTAAAAAAACAGAGATATGTAAAGTGTAAAAGAACTGCTCGCAGAACGAGAGAGATATGGGAGAGGAGCTCTTCCTACGGAAGGAAGAGATCAGCAGAGAGGTGGGCAACATCAATGAAACATCATTCAGCAGCAGTTCCAAAAGCAAATCTGTGACTTTCAGTTGTTACAGCCAATGCTGTGCTGGAGAAACATGGCTTCTGGTTTGCATTATTCCCAAGATCGCATTTCACTGAGAAGACTCTGTCAGACCATTTGAACCGAAGGGCTGGATGGATAGTGGTCACAGTAACTGCAGGCTAAGGGCAGAGACATCCTGCGCACGCAGAGACTAAAGGCATCGTACAGGATGTATCACCCACTTACGCCTGCATTAGAAAACCAAGGTGATCTCTTTTCAAAACTCATCCTGAGGCTTATCTCCCAGCAGGACAGGGAGTAAAACAAACAAACCGGGGCTTAGGCTCCTTTCTTTAGGAGGCTCAGACTTCCTGCCCCCAGCGCCACCGGAGACCACCTCAGGCACCCGAGACGCCTCCCTGGGGCTGGCGGCTCCCGCGGAGGGGCGGTATCCACGCGGCACGGTACGGCGGGCAGCAGAGGTGCAAGAGGAGTCCCGAAGGAGGCCGGGCAGGCAGGGAGCCCGGCGGGGCCCCAGCAGCGTGATCGCTTGGGGATCCGCTCGGCTGCGGCTCCTCGGGAAGAGCCGCGCGCAGCGGCGGGGAAGCAACGGGCGCAGCGGCGCAGGTGACGCGCTCGCGGAGCCTGAGAGCGGCGGTGAGCACAGAACGCACTGCAAAACCCCAGATAGCTCCACGCCAGGATGCTAACAGAGGCAAGAGCCAGGCTAATTAAGAACAGCGGAGCAGCGGCTGGGGCAGAAGCCAAGACACCGCGCTACAAGAAAAGGCCCCGGCAGACATGCCTGCTCTTATTATTGCAGGCAGACAATCGCCGACTTCCTCCCCCCGGATGCAGGAAGGCAACCTGGTGGTTTTCTTTCTTCCACAGGCAGAAACCGCTTTGTGTGCCGATCTTCGAAATTTGTGGGTGGTGCTGAGTTTACATAAATTACAGTGCTCGCTGCAGCTGCCAGCTGCGAGTGACAGATAGTGCCTGGGCTGCAGGACTGAAACATGCACTTCCTAGCCACCAGGCCCGCAGCAGTACTGGTGGAACCACTGAAATCGTTTTACAGCTCGACCAAGTGTTCATAACCACCCTTCTCGCATTCCACCCCCCCCCGCCACATCGGTGGACGTTGCTTCGAACATGTGCAAGACCCTGGAATCGCTGCCCATCTAGCCTTCTCCTTGACTGCCCCTTACTTTATTAGGTCACCCACAATGTTTCCCTCTCTAAGCACTTCTTGATGTAGGAATTATTTTGGTCATCCTCCCAACACGCTCTGCAGGCAGCCTCAAGGCATTCCTGCCATGGCAGACAGTCTGGCATCAGATCTGGCTTCATTCTTACCACATATCCTAGATATTTCTATCTTCATTTCTGGATAATTTAGGAGATTAAGTGTTGTTCGGCTCCCTGTTGAATCTCAGTATTTGTTATAAATTCACTCCATTTAATACCTACTATTTCCCTGAGGCATTTGCTTTCAAAAGCTTTTAGATGTCTGCCTGTATCTTTGGTGGATTTCCAGCTTTCATATCTATCTGTTAAGGTGGAAAGTTTCAGTGGAAGAATCGCTGATAAGTTTTAAGCTACAGACTATCAACACCCAGATCATCTTTTTGCTGGAAAACATAGCTGTTGTCTTGTTGATGTGCAACATCTTTCTAGACATGACCTTAGCTCACATTTTACAGCCACGCAGCACGAAGATGCCTCTTTTGCATAAGGCTTGCTTTTCCATCATAATATTTGAATTGAAAAGGGCTGTGGTTCTCATCACGGGTATTTGTCTTTTAACTTTCCATTATTTTCCCTTTGTGCATCAGTGCGCGCTGCGCTGTCTTTCGACCTTTGCTTTGGATGCCTGAACTGCCACTTGGGAACTAGATTATCTGGAAAACAGTTTAGCTGTCATTTCTGTTAAGTAACATCATGCATGTTCGGCATGAGTCAACCTCTTCTCATCCACGTTTTTTTTTTTTTTCCCTCAAGTAAATGAGCAGCTGCTCCAGACTGTAGAGGGGAAAGATTACACCTCTATCTGACACTACTGTCTGCATGAAGGAATATCCATCTTATCAATGTGTACTTTAACCAAGTAAGCTGCACCTTTATTTAAGCCTTGATGAGGCTATTACTTCATAACATACACCATCCTTGCAAGATTTTACAGACTCAATCCTGATGGACACAGTCAAATGTTAGCTTAAATCTACATGTATAATATAGGTTATAGTAAGGGGGAGGGGGGCGGTCTTTTTGTTTCAGGTGTTTTTTTGTTTTTTTTAATTATAGTGGGGATTAAACTTGCTCATCTCATGATCTTCTGCTCTCCTGTACTTTAGCTGATTCCTTCATTTTGCCTGAAAGGGCACAGAAGACAACTTTTATATGAGTGCAGAAAGCACAGCACCACATTGTATTCTGCAGCAGCTTAGGTCACCTCAGCTACTACTTATAGCTTAGGAATAACGGTGCATCTTCTGCTGTTGATTCTTACTTAAAATTTTTGGTAACGTTTCAAAAATTCGACATATATTCATCATATAATCAGTCAAAATGTATGGAAAGCAACCCCACTTACTGTGCCAACTATGATATTTATCAAGCAGGAGAGACCAGATGAAGAGACTTCGAGCTTCTGAGGTAAATTTGTGCTTCAGATTTTGCTTGAGGTTTTGGTGTTAATTATTACGGAAATTCTACTCTTATTTACAGGTTTCCAAAAAGGCTTGACTCTTTATATTAATAAGCCCATTCTCCATATAGAATAAAAATTTTGAAAGCTTTTAATAATTTTATAAATACCTAAGTTATTGCTACACCTTAGCTGTATGTTGTCTCAGCTAATAATGGGAATCTATTTCTATCTTATCCTGTTGCCAGTGTCACATCATATCCTATGGTACTGAAGAATTTAGTGCATTACTCAAGAAGAGAAAATTCCTGATTGCACCATCATTAACGGAAGCTCCATGTTTTTCCTGTTAAACTTCACTGGGAAGCTATTGCTCACTTGCGCTGTGGAAACAGGAAGTATCTCCAGTATTCACAGCAAAAGTCTTAACTTCCCAGAATTTAGCAGCATATGACGCTGACAGCTTAAGTGACTTGTTTGAGAGTCACTGAGACCAACTCTTTGGTTCTAATTATCATTTTGATATAGATTTGAAGTATTCAGTTTAACATAACTATTCAATTACTCCATCTTTTTGCAGTAATACTCTGAAAACGTCATGTAACCATGCAATATATCATTTAAAGTAGACAAGAGCAAATTCAGGATACAGTTTAGGAATAACATGCCCAGCGCCTGATGTTGCCCAAGGGCAGTGTGGCTTCTAAGGAGACCCTTGTTTGTATCTTCTGTTGACTTAGACTTCCCAAACTGTTTGCAAACTGTAGGAACTGGATCAAGACATTCTAAACTGAGATTATTCTGTCTTACCTCACAGTGACATTATTACTCAAAGCTTCTCTTTTCTCAGAGAGAAAGCTTGAATGGCTGCCTGCTGCATATGGACAACTCTTGAGTCCTGAGGTTCAGATTTATTAAAGGAACCCAAGAAAAAAATCCCACTTCACGTTCACAGCTACGTTTCTAACGCTGAAAGCTTCAGAACAGTGAAATTTCCTCCCGCATTTTCTTTGGCTTTCAAAATTATTCTCATAATCATTTTTCAAGTTCCTGAATCCATGAAGCCATGCTTTGGTTGAAGGCCAGAATATGTAGGATCAGAGAATTTCACTTTGGCCAAACTGCTCTGATGGAAAAATCAGAGTTTCAGATTCTTTCTGGAGGTGCAAAGATAGCCTCCTCTGCACCAATGGCACCTGCACGCAGAAGTCTGTGTGCAGTCTACGTCAAGCAACTCAGCTCCTTTCATGAGGAGCACCAGAAGGAGAACGGTTTCTTCCCCAAAGGCTTCCACATTTCCACAAAATCCACCTGAGTAAAATCTGGCCCATGCCAGGTCCCAGGGAGGAATTGCACCAGACCCA
Source organism: Crypturellus undulatus (assembly GCA_013389825.1). Taxonomy (NCBI): domain Eukaryota; kingdom Metazoa; phylum Chordata; class Aves; order Tinamiformes; family Tinamidae; genus Crypturellus; species Crypturellus undulatus. The sequence goes on along the minus strand of VWPW01024082.1, from coordinate 32,991 downwards.
GGCTCGGCCTGTGAACGGTGCTCTGGGCAAACACAAGACACAGGTGCGTGCACCCTCAAGAGAAGTTTCATCCATGGACTTAGTGGAACAGGAGTGGCTACAAAGCATTAAGAAAATGGAAGTCCTGGTGCCGCTATCGCTTACAAAGAGACTCTATTTTGAACTCATCACATAGCAGATACCATCAGGAATGAATCATGTCAGTCTAAATTTAGTTTCTGACGCCGCACGTCACGGTCACAGGACACCACTCACCCATGGAGAATTCCATTTAACGAGGTAGTCAGGAGAGAGACAAAACCCAAGTTTAGTATCCCAAGGGCACATCGAGGATATGAAGAAATTCAAGGAAAGAAGGTAGTCAGAAATAGGAAAAGAAACTTAAATGCTGTTTCCAAACATAAGACCACAGCCTCTGCACCTGAAATTGCAGATTAACAGAAGTGAGATGCCCACAGGGAAACAGGGTCACAATGGGAAAACAGTTAACTACTATTCTGAGATACCCCTCTTGAAATAGGCCTAGCATTAAGGTGTATCAAGCTAAGCTGAAACTAGTGAAGTCTATTTGTGATAGTGGACCAAAATGAATGAAAGGGCTTCTTCTTTGCTTCCTTTTTAAAAGATTGGACCACGCTTCCAAATTTTGAAAAATTTGGTACTGTTGGAACTTGGGCTAGTTATGACAGCGTTTTACCCGAGACTTCGAGGCAGCAAAAATGTACTTGGCTATGGAACACAAGCCTAAACTAAATGACAGAAACACCACCTCTTGAAGCCTTGAAACTACACAACATGCTAAAAAGATTTCTGTGGAGAACAGTCCTATACATATGCACAGCACTGATGACATTTCCCAGCAGTTACTCTCTTAACTGTTATTTGCACTTCTACATTTTTTTCAGCACAAAAAACAGGAAACACTTTACTTTACAACAGGAATTACTGAAGAGATTTCTTTGTGCTATAACTTCTGTCACAAAGGATACTGACTGTGAATCAAAAATTATTTTTTTCACATCAAAAAGAAGATAATTAATATAACAGTTCAAGTAGGATTTTTTTTTCCCCCCAGAGTGGTGGACTGTGAAGGACAGACAGACTTGGAGGCGACTACAAATCTGCATCGACTCAAGGTAAGTTAAAATTCGGTTGCTGATGCACTTTGCAAACACACTTGGCCCAGCATCTCTGTTTTGAAAACAGTACTCGTATAACAGGTAGCAGAGTTTCACAACTCAGAAACCTTCCACTCTTAAGACATAAAACTGCCAGTGTTCAAAGCAAGCAAACCCAGGGAGTCCTGGCCCTTACTGATCCACGCAGAGGAGTGTTAGAGCCTGCACCCGCAAACCCCCTCGGCACCAGAAACCCTCTCTGGCCAGTGCCGTACCCGCAGCCTCTGCAAACTGCTATCGCCATTCCTGCTGCATCTGCGCAGAAGGCAGCACGGGGGGTTCATAGCTCGTAAGGCTCCAGAATTCCTGGGAGATTTATTAGCCAACCTGAGAGCCGCTCTCCCCTCCAAAGGGGCGAACGTCCCCCAGACAAAAGCTAGGCAGGGAACACAAATCTCAGCGTTAATGCCGTTTTTCTTCCGCCTCGCATACAGGAAGCGTTTTCAGAAAAATCCTCAAAGTCCTCACGTGTGGTACAGAGCCCACTCCCGTTGCACGGGACTTCATACTTTATTTTTCTCTGTCAGTGCAGCCTGGAGCCTGACAGGAATCCCCTGCCCCAGCCGCGCGCAGTGCCCGGGACACGGAGCCGGGCCTGGCCCACTCCCTCGCTCCAGGCAGGATGCCGCAAGCCCCTTCCTAAGAACCGGACTTGGCTCCGTACCGTAACTAGTGCGACGTGGTATTAACGGCGCTGCACAGAGAACCATCCCCACAGCAGCACGCACGGGGAGCGCACACGGTTCGGGTCCCTTACCAACCTCTACCTCGCTCACAGCAGAGCGGTGAGAAACAACTTGCCGCTTTCTGTACAATAACAACCACAATTTACGGAGCTGACCGAGACGAAGTGCTCTAACTCGTTTCCAAATTACACCTTGATAAATTGGAATGAAATTAAAATGGCTTTTCAAATTTCTATTAACCGCTGCATGCAGTTAAATGGAGGTCGCAAATTATCATAATACAGCTGATGTTACTGCTTATATTGCTGAAATAAAACTCAATACGCTGTAAATTGTATCAAAATAATCCCCTTAGCTCCCTATTTGTACCTTTTAAAATTAAGGCAGACGACTGGAATATCCCTAAAGATTTTTTTTTTCCAATTATATATTTCCTAGTCTTTTTTTTTTCTTCAGGTTTTCACTTTTCTCAATTTCAGCAAAGCAGCTTTAAGAGGTAACAATTACAGCAAAAACAGTTAATTACCCAACTAGCTTTTAAACAGTACCTGTGGGCACATACAGTCCCTCACATGGAGTTACTTAAAAGCAAACCCACAGGAATTATTGTTAAATAATGGTACGATTATCAAAGAAGAATATTCTATGTGAGTCACTTCACATTAATTACAATATATTATTTGAAAGGTAATGTAGGTGCAATTTATTCCACAGTGCTTTTAATACAGTTTAATGAGCAGTTCCACTAGGAAAAATAGGAACAAGCTGGACGGACGCAGAGCACATGACAGCTCTCCCATAGCTCCATTCCCTGTGCCAAATCTAGCCCACATGCACCAAAATCTGCATCAGCATCAAATTTGGCAGGAAGGGACTGAGGCAATAAAACTAATGAAAATCAGTTACCGGAGACTACAGACAGCTCTAAACTTTGAGAGAAAACCATGCAACTGAAGACCTGACCAAATTTCCAAATCCAGTTTCCTAGCACTCTTAAAATACCCCCTTTACTTCTCAAAAATCTCTCCAAACAATGGTTTGATTTAGTAGCATGCTTTAAAAAGCTGTGAATAAATTCAGGATCAAAGCTATTAAAGGCCCATTTATTACTGATGAGAGAACATCACGTAGGCAGCATTTGTAAATGTATAAAATAGAAGAGTAACTGTTAATCTCTATGTTTTTCACTATTCCAGTGGGAAACTAGCACATACATGTGTTTTTGTGAAGACAAAACACACTTTTTTTTCTACAACAGCCATCAAGTGTATAATACCATATTTGCATGCATTTGCATGATTCCTCCTTACTGAGGAATCGCAACTAAAATGAATACCAGCACTAACTGTTCCTACCACAGGAGGGAAGAGCCCAGAGTTGGAGCCAGAGGGAACCAGAGAAAAATTGGAAAACGGAAGAGCACAAAGAGAACAGAAAAAGCCAAAAAGAAGAAAACAAAATGAGAATATTTTCCACGAAAAATCATTAAAACGTCCGAGGTTGTCAGTAAGATTCACGCACATGAAGGGTTCTTGAAAGGATCTCCCCGAATTACCCCTGCAACATGACAGGGAACAAAAACGAATACAGACAGCTAGAGCTGGACCGAGTTTTGCCTGCCTTCACTTTCTGGAAAGGAGTTTAGACCAATAAAGGCAAACGAAGGACCCACCAGGGTGCTGCGGGGCCTCCCAGGCGTCCCCGTTTGGGCGGCACGTGCAACCAGCCCGGGGGTCCTGGCCCAGCTGCACCCCCAGGACGCCCGCAGTGGCCACAGCCACCGTGGGGCCGCACGGACCTGCGGGGACGACTGGTGGCAGCGGCCCTGGAGCCCAGGCCACGGCTCTGGCACAGCGCGGAGGGCTGAGGCGCTGAGGGGACCAGCAAGCACGGGAATGGCATTTCCCAACAGATCTGTTTTCTGGGTAACTAGCTATTTCTGTTTAAAAAAAAAAAACTAATTTTTCTATTAACTCATTCAGAAATGTTGATTATTAACATGAAAATCTGAGTGAATTCTTATGCTTTTGCCATAGAGGTATCTTCAACAAACTATGTGCCAAATGAGGAAAACAAGGCCTGTTTTCCTTGAGTCAGGTTGCTCTGGACATTTGGACTGTTTTTTAACAGTTTTCAGGCCCTTTTTTTTCAACTCTATCAAGCCCTTACCCTATTAAATAGAAGGATTTACATAGAGTCAAGCTAACAGCTTTCTAGAAATAGAAATAGTAAAAAATCCTTTTGCCTTTGTATCCAGGCTAGCCAAGGCCTGACCATTTCTGAAATTATTCTTGATATTTCTTTGGCTATGGAAGCTATTTGCTTATATTTTATCATAAGAAAAACTTGTTTCAAATTATTCCGCATTAAGATGGTTTCACTCTTAAAAGAGATGCTCATAAGAAAGCACAGCAGTCTGATATATAAGACATGATCTATATAAACATAAAGGAAACTTAATCTGAAAGATGAATGGAGTAACAATTCCTGCTCTTTAAATTCCTTTGATAAGCGCGTCCTAGGACTCCTCCAGGGAAGGTGCCCAACCTCTCCTGTTGCCTCAACATGTTTCCCCGAAGTCTCTAGTATCATCTCCGCAGAACACACGATGATGGGTTATCCCGCCGTGGTCTGACACAGCATGAGGAGCAGGACTTGGGAAGCTAGCCAAAAACCTCAGGCTAAATCCCTAGCATATTACAATTCTATTTACTATTGCCCATAATGCCATTTTATATATAAAAAATCCAAAAGGAGATCCATATGGAATTAACTCTGTTGTTCATTTTTGTGCTTTTTGTTTTTGCTTTGGTACATAAAAGAATTAGGTCAACATCTCCAGAATTGCCCAACTGGCTTTATACTTAACAAGGAAGGAAAAGCGCTCCTATTTTTAGAGTTGTTTGGGGGAAGACAATGAGAAGTTTATAGGACTTTTTCTCATTTGAAAAAGAAACACAGCAGAAAAACCCTCCATCAAGTGGAATAATACAGATTTTTATGTGAAATATCAGTCCAGACATCTACCACTGAAGCTAATAAAGCAGTAGCAGTCTATTATGAGGGCTACTCACTGAGGTAAAAGAAGTATAGGTTGTGCCTCCGGGTTTTACAGCTCTGTTTTGATTTCATAAGCACGCAGCGAAACCCAGATGCTATGTGACATTTAATGTGCTGGTGACAAGAGCCATCTGTTTGATTCTACCATCCTGACATCTGCAGCAGCTCTCTCCGTGCGCTTTGCCTCTTGATACCCAAGTGCGCGCATGTTCTCCACATCTCTGCTGCATTTCTGGGTGCCCCTCTCTCACCTGCCAGGCTACTGAGGGATGTAGAAGGGAAAAGCAAAACGTCAGCGAGGCCACCAGAGACCACATCCAACAACAGCTGCGTGCAGGTAAATCAGCTGCCAAACTCCCCCAAACCTCAGCGTGGGTGCAGGAATGAAGGCCTGCTCACAGTCTCAACCTGGACAAACGTGGACGGGTTTTGCACGAGGATAACACAAAAGGACACCTGTGACCTGGAAATTCCTCCTCCCGTGTACAAGGAGTGACGNGAGGATAACACAAAAGGACACCTGTGACGAGAGCTGGAAATTCCTCCTGCCGTGTACAAGGAGTGACAGAGCTTCTCAACCAAACCACAGTATAAGGAAGGAAATAATAGTATGGACAAAACCAAGCACTCGGGAGAAAAGATCATTCCCCATCAGTTTGTCCTGAAAAGTGGAAATGTGATATTTATGCTGACATTAAGAAAGCTTCATGCAGCAAAGCATCATGATGTGTAAAGGGGTCCTAGACCTGAATCATTTGCTAACTGTTGAATACCCGACCTGTGATCATTCTAACTACATCGAGACCAACTGTTTCACTAAGAACAGTTTCCATGTAGCCAGAATGATTACCCGGCTCCTGCTGCCACTATTTCAGATACCCAGCTCAAAGCTACACACAAGTGCCCCAACGGTCCCATGTCCGTGCGGCGTCAGCAGCTCGGGGCTCACATGCCGCTATCTCCACCTCAAAGTTTTTTAAGCTTATAGTAAGCAGAGGGAAAGGCAGCAGGTACAGATAAGTGCAATGAGTCACATACTCACCTCAAGCAAAGTATTGCTTCCCTTTGATGAGGTAAGTAAATAATTAGCTATACTTAAAGTACTTCTCTTCCCATCTCGCCGAACACAGTTACACGGGCAAAAGCTTTTGATGATTTTAAGAAGGGAAATACTTAAAATTCATAATCCCTGTGCAGGGAAGAAGTTATGCTAGCGAAACCATCTATGAACTATGTGAACTGTGTAAACTATCTATAGCATCTATACAAAAATCTTGTAATATTAAATTGTTTGTCAGGAACTATTACTATTGTTATACAGCTTTGTAAATAAAACCAGTGATTTTGCTAAATTCAAAATATTTCTTAGAAACATGCCTATTTTTATGAAAATTTTTATGAAAAGATTTTGGGCTTCATCTTTCTGTTGACAGAGAAGTAATGGTATAAGCATGTGAGTCCAGGGTCTATTTTTTTTATTATTATTATTAAGTGATAGATTTCTTCCTATTTAAGGGGCAAGTAACTCAGAATATTGCATCATGTCCATAAAAAAAATTCGGCTTATATACTTGAATCTGAGTTCCTCTTTTATCTAATCACCCTCTATGTGGCTCATAATCAAGGGAATCCCAGGTATAATTCATTTTTCCTAGATTAGACATCTATATGCAGAAAGAGATTAATTTCCCTAAAATGTCTAGCTGACTATAAAAATGCGCTAGAGCATACAAGGAATCGATTTGATTCCCTTTCTTCCACTCAGTGCCAGAGTCAAATAACAAAAAAACTTACTACTTACTACATAAACAAAAGATTAATTCCACCACTTTATGATAAGAAATGCAAGAATATAAGGAGAACACATTTTTTTCCCCCATTTTCACCATCATTATTATAAACCCCAGGGAAATAAGTAAGAAAAAAACCACAAAACCATTCAGTAGTCCATGTACTTGCACTTGCTGTCGTCTTTGTGCATTCCTCAATACTTACCTGACAGAATAATATTAGCCCGAGGACAGTGATATGTGATAAATACCGTTAACACAGACAAACTAAAAACAAGGTCCATTCAACTATTTTGCTTTGTACAGTCACTAAATCAATGTATACAATTCAGCTCAGACTTTCTCAGTCATTTTTCTCAATTAATTTTGTTTTTTATTCATCAATGCTGTTAAAATGACTGCTCTGCTTGGTTTAGAGGACATTCCTTATGGTGACTCCATTAAGAAAAATTCTAGTGAACACATGTAACAAATTATGAAAGACCATGCAAACAGGAAGGGTTTTCTGAGGATGAAGAAGCTGCTACAGAATTTGTAGCAACAAAAAGAAAAAAAAAAAATTAAGACACCGGTTTTCATGGAGCCTCTCTTGCCTCAAGTAACATCTCACCAAATCTGAAATATTTTGGTGTAGGCAAAGAAAATTATTTTGTATAGTTGGATCATTAAATGATTAAAACAAAACAAAACAAAAAAACACCACACAAAGCTAATTAACATCAGAGCATGATTTAAGACCAAGGAAGAAACATCAAAAGCCATTACAACACTGTTTGATGCTCCTCTCTTGGCAACGTGCCCTCCCCGTTTCACAAGCAGAGGGAAACCAACTGTTTCCAGTTAGACGCAGGCTCACACGCTAGGAGAGGCGGCTCCTTGCCTGCTAACTACATGGGCAGGCCGTGGCTGCCAGCTCGCTTGGAATATTTCTCTAAAACAGGAGGCTCCTCCTGCAGCAATGCCTCGGTAATGAGGGTCCATTAAAGATGAAAACAGATTTCCAGAGGAGACGAAGCGGATATGAATACAGTGTAATATATTAAGCATTTTTCTTCTCTATAGGCAGTCTCTTGAAAAAGTCATAAAAGTCTCTTGAAGAATTCAGGGTAAAAGGACACGCAATAAGCAAGAGTATGGCCAAGGACACGACACTCGATGCACACCGCGCGCTGCGCCCTGACCGCATCCCTGCGCGCTCCGGAGCTGCGGCTGTGGCAAGCACGGAGCCCGGGCAGCCCTGCCCAGGGCCCCGACACCCCGCTCCCACCGCGCGGCACCACACGCACCGCGGCCACCGCTCCCTCCTGGGCACTGCCCGGTACCCCAGGAATCGCCTTCTTCTGGACACAAGGGAGCATCCTGAGGTGCCTGGAGGTCACAGGAATTTGGCAAACCAGTTGGCTCAGCTTTAAATATTATGCAGACTACAGAGGACAGAGAACAAGTTCTACTTTGTAAACACAATGAACAACTGCTACATCTTTACCTTTGCACTCAGGTTTTTCATTTCAACAATTTAATTGCTGAGGTGCACAACAGTGTCCTCCTTTTATTCCCTGGAGACAAAATCTGCACTTTTCCACAAAAATCTTTGGATTCCCAGTGGCGGGCAAGGTGGACACTCCCAAAACATCTCCAGCCTGGTCTCCAACATACACCAGCCCCCAGAACAGCAGTAGCAAAATTTACTGTCGGGTAACAGAAATGGAAGAATTGGATCTGCAATTCAACATACAAATTTTGGGAGTCACAAACCTTGTCCCTCTATCTGCCCGATTTAAATCTCTGTGTCACAAAACAAACAGAAAAAAAGAAAGTCAGAAAAGGTAAGACTGCAACAGGCTATGCAAAAAGCAAAAGACCTTCAAATGCATCTGAACCAGAGACACAAGCACTTGTTCCCAGTCAAGTATCTTTATCCTTTCTAATCAAAATAGCACAATTTTTAACAGCTTGAGTGTATTAATCAGTTGTCTGAAAAAAATGCCCTCTAGTCAAAATCAACCACAATTCCTTCAAAACCCTTCTATGTACTTACATGCGTCAAACTGGAAAAAGAAGGTAAAGTCAAAGTATTTTACTCAGGGAAACTCCACACTCTTGGGAGTTAAGTATTAAAAAAAAGGAATATTCTGCAATGCTAGCGACTCCCTCTGTGTAGACAAGAGAGTCCCAATTAACATTTGTACAAAACACAGGTATTTTTGCTCATATGTGTTATATCACTTACAGGCTAAATTAATCCAGTACATGAGGACTGGAAGAAAAGTTGTTCTTTCATCCCAAGCTGTCTAATGGGAAGAAAGAAACTATTAGGACAAAATATACTTGGAGTCTGAAAATATTTCTTAGACAAGATATAACCTCTTCCCCCAAAACAAAAGCTTTAAAAGGAAGCTTTATTTCCATATGCACCTTCTATTTTTGCACACACCCTTCCCCACTTTTTAAATAATACTCTGGCAAAACATATGAAAAACACAAAAATAATTGGTTGAATTCTGGCAAAGCTAAAAAGTATAGGGAAAGTCTGAAAACCAGAACACTGGGCACACGATTTGCTCTTGTACACACCGTGATTTCCTCATAGCCCATTAACTGGCTGTTCTGCCTCTGTTCACAACTCACAGGATTTACACAAGTGTCTCCATTTCTCTAGAAATTTCCAGTCTGAAAGGCGTTTCCCACCAAGATAAAAGGTCACTAACACGAAGCTGGCTGAAGTTTGCTTCCAGCACGGTGTGACCTGGAGCAGCTTCACTGCAGGGCCGCCAGCCCCGGCGCAGCGGGGCTGCCCTCTGCACCGAGCGCTCCCGAGGCTGCGAGGACCGCGCGGCCCCGGATGGCTGAACACGTCAGGTTTTTCTCCACCTTGCAGTGGTCCAGTTAGAGATGCTATCAATCACTCTGTATGAATCAGTACGGAAAACATTCGTGGGAAATCCGCTTTACAAAGAATTAAATGGATTTGCGACTATGACCCTGTATTTACCACATCAGCTACAGGGAGCAGCTACAGGTACAGAAGTCACCTGTCTTTGGAACCATGGCCACAGTTTATTAATGGGACTAAACACAGGTAGTTAAGCCAGACAGGTAAAGTATTTCTAAATTAGGGATCACAGTTCAAATTATTTTTCAAATCATTTTAAGACTGGTTGTTCCAAAAGCCTGATTCTCACTGACTTTCAGTGAGATGATGGGCCTTCAGCCCTGAAATAGTTTGAGAAGGGTATTTTTTGAAAACTCCAGCCTCTGTAACGTAGCTGAGGTCACATCATGCTGAATTAATAGTACAATATAAAACATCTTTACAACTTTAAGAAAGGAAGGCAGCCCAGACTATTTTCTGGGACTCCTTCAGCCCAGGACAAGTTTTATTTGTTGAGGGGTGAGGTAGAGAGAGAAAAAAAACGATTCATTTGGGGAAAAGCAATTTTAAAAACTCATCTGTGGGACAACTGATTCCTAAACGCCTCCCTCACAGCAAAATGCCACACAAAATGCCTAAGAGCTCAAGAGAGGGATGGACTGAGGCTGGAGGGACTCACGTGGCTACAGGCTGCTGCTGGCTCCTATGTTAGCTGGTGCACAGCTCTGATTTAGGTTGTGCTGAGTGAGCCTTTAGGTAAAATAATAATAAATTAGTGACTCACATGTAGTGATTCATGTCTCAGGAGCCCAGAGCATAGAATGCAGACTTCATGAGTTTTATAAACCTAAATAAATATAAATGAAATCACACAGTGGGATGTCCCTGTCTCTTGTCTCTCAATATATATTGGATACTATTTTCAATATGCGTATAAAAATGTCCACAGAAACACACTAATTATCAGCCTGCAAAAATCAGCTTGGGTTTGTGAGAGCTAATTAAGTTCCCTGGGGGGTTATTTTGTCAGAGAAGTCAGCAGATACAACTCCAAACATACACAGGAAGCACATCTGCTGAGTAAGATGGGATTTTTACAATTACTTTTCTGACCATAAATATACTTACTTCAGTTCATTTCTTCTTCTTGGCTTTACAGTTCCCATATCCTATGCATGGTGTTATGCCAAGGTCGCTCGGGTCCTCGGCATTAAAAGGTTATATAAACACCTATTTGGAGCAACAGGAATGGAGAGGACGCAGAGCAGACAGAACGCAGGCCCCTGCTCCGCGCCAGCAAACCGAGCGAGCGAGTGCCAAACCAGGCCACTGGCACTGAGAAAAATCATTTTCATTTGTAAATTCATGCAAAACGTACAGACTTACCACATTATTGGGAAAAATAATTAGCAGAAAATGTTACCTTTAACTGAGTACTTCTGGGGAGAGGGTGAAGGAGGCAAAAAGCAGCAAAAACAGCAAATATTTGTATCTCTAGAAAGTACGTGATGACCTCTCAGTTCTCTGCTTTCCCGTGCTTTTCCCAAAACCCAGCTCTATACAGACAGTTGCTCTGAAGTCCCAGCACTGACAAGGACTCTGTGTTGGAGCCTAGTCTCAAACTGCCATTTTGCAGGGGACTTTCTGCCAGGCAAGCTATTCTGCAAGGGAAATGAGATTTCAGGGTGTAACAGTTGCAGTCAGGACTGTGAAACATCAAAATAAGAAAAATCCTTTCCTTTTCCATGGTATTTGTTATAATCCTATTGCATTTACCTGTGAGCACCTACATTATGCATAAAAACACTTACAGAGGGATGATGCAAAACAGAATCAAGCAATTGGATTTAAGGATTTATAACTCCACATCCTCAGAATACTCTAATATTAACAGCAAGAGTTTATCTCCATAAAAACCTCTGCAGCACAAGGCACATCACAGTTTTACAAGTGTGCAAAGTAGGGAGCAGAGCCTTTTAGTGGTTTGTCAGAAGCCTCCTAGGAAGTCGGTGGTCAAATTAGAATTAGCACCCAGGTATTTCTTTTTTTTTGCTTCTAATCTTATGCCTGTGTTGTAGTCTTTAATCCTCCTATGCCTCAGGCGATTCCTAAGTTCTCAAAAACTTCTAAATCACTGCCACGGAGTGATCTGAAGCAACTCCAGCTCTGCAGTAAAGCACTAAGTGGAAAAGCAAGGTGCAGCGGGCTGGCTTAGTGATGGGCTGCCAGCAAACCCTTTGGGTAACACAAAATACCGCGGGGCTGCACGGAGGAGTCCGGTTTCCATACAGAAAAGGGAGCTCTCCAAGAAATAGAAGCAACTTTGATTTTGGTCCAAAACACTTTTATCAATTTAGGGGATGTTTACATTGTCCGTGATAATACTCATTTTTCTGCCACTTATAAAATATCAAAGCATCCAGTTCATTGGAAACAGTTACCGAGAGTCAATAAATTTGTACCCAAACATACATATCTGCAAATGTCTTTCACAGATTTGTACAACCCAGTAATATTTTATTTCTTTGTAGTGTTTTTTTAAAAGAAAAACTAAAAAACTTCTTGATTGTATTTTTATCTGCTCTTTTCTCGCCTTATGAGTTTTACTGTGAATTCTAAAAATACTTCTCACAATCCTTGATTCACACTGAATACCCATTCTATTACTCATCAAATGAGATTAAAAATACAAATGGAACAAGGTGGCAGAAACTACCTCCCAGCCCTACTTTCTTGACACTACAAACCAGAGTCTTTAATTTATAGTTTAAAAAAAAAAAAAAAGGGCAATGACTCCTTGTTATTGTTACCTTTATTTGAGAGGTTACAGCCAGAAACTGTCCAAATTCCAGACAGTGCAGGAATAGTCACACTTTTGCCTGCCAACTTACTGCATGTTAGGACAGGAATCTTTTTTTTTTTTTGTAAGAGGACAGCAAGCTTGAGGATTTTTTCACAACAACTTTTTAAGCAGCAAACTAAGGCACACCATCTATATTCACTCACAAGCTGATAACCAAACTTCTGGCATGCAGCTTTTGGTGTTCCCAGCTGGACCAATATCCATTAAGTTCTGCTCCTGCTCCAGAGGCCTTTGCTGGCAATCGTGAGGTCTGGCCGAATTCCTCCTCTGCAGGTTCATAGTTCTCCAAGTTCTAGGAAATCACTTTCCAAAATCCTAAGCACTTTTTACCACCTTTCATTTCATTCGGTTTTCCTCCCTGCCTCCACTTCCTTTCCACGTACTATCCATACAATTTTTTCCTAGAGAAGACACCAAATTGTAACATCTTTACATTCCCGCTTTCCTCTGACGTTAGATGGCATCAATACAGCTGTACACATCTGTCTGTTTCCTGCTTGGCTCCAGCGATACCATCCACCAATTTCCTATATTCCTGCTTTCCGCAGGGGCCCTGCCAATCGCTCTCCTCGGCTCTTTCCTGCCCTCGCACACTGACTTTGGGCACAGATGCAGCTACCGTGCACCCAGCGACTCCTCACAGGTGCTCTCTGTTGCAGTCGTGCCACCTTCTTTCCAAACCAAAACCTTGACCAGCCTCAGAAACCCCTGCCCTAGAGCCCCGGCAGCGCAGGAGCCTGACGCTCATCACCCTTCTCAAACACGTGAACCAGAACCAGGAACCCTGCCCGTCAAGACCATAACCTGATCCCCTCCGACTCGCACCATTTCCCAAGTCCTTCACACTTGGACGTGAGCTAAACTCTGCAGGTTCTTTCCGCAGAACACTTCTGAAACACATTCACTCGTTATCAGAATACCGGCTTCTGCCTCAGGCCAGCCTGTATTTCTGTCCTCTGTCACTCACTCCTTAGATGCTTGGCATACTTGAAAGAAAATGAAGAAGCACAGAACAACATCCAGAACACTCGCTGCAGCCCCTCCAGCATCGTTTGGAGTGCTTTGTACCTGCAATCGTTACCCTCCAAGCCCTGCAGAAACTTCTTCAGACTCCCACAACTATGAAACACTCATCAAAACCCACAACTCTTACAAAACTTAGTCCATTAACAGGCTGAGGGCAGTGCAGGATTTTTGTTGCTCCCCTGATTTCACCTTTCTGCCTGTCGCCATCTGTTGTCTCGCATCCTGCTCTGAGATCCCCCGCTCTCTGCTCGGAAACCTGCTGGGTGTTTTGCCTGCGATCAACGGGCTCAAGAGCCCAGCTATAGTCCAAAGGCAAGGCCACTTGCTGTGTAATTAAAAGTTAGAGTTTCTGTCCACCTATAACATTTCAAAATGAAATAGCACGTAGGTCTCTCCTGTAGGCCAAAGAAAAGCCAACCCGAATCCACATTTCTGAGATTTTGCAGTCCTTTCATATTTGTGTTATGCTTTTTTGTCTTACCAGCAAAAATATAAAAAGAAAGCAAGTATGCCACGTAGTTACGGCTTGACACTAATTGAAAACTAACAATTTTGATTAGCTAGCCATGAGCAGCAACATATTCACATAGAAAAAAACACTTATGAACAGGCCAGAACCTCCGCTTCACAGGCAGCGAGAGGGAGGCCGTGCCCGCCGGCGCGCGCAGCAGCAGCCCCGCGGTTCGGCTCGCGCAGCCCGTCCCCGCCGGGTCACCCGGTGACTCGGCACCCCGAGCGAGCAGGGCGCACGAGGGAGGGGGGTGCCGGCGCTTCCGAGCCGCAGGAGAGACCTCCGGAGCGCCAGCGCCTTCCAGGTCAGACTGGCTGCCGCCAGCACGGCCGACGGGGAGAGGGAGCGCGAGGCCGCCGCGCCGCCACGCGCCACGGGGAAAAGCACCTTCCTGGTGCCTCCGAGCGCCGGGTCAGGGAAACCTGCTAGCCCGGCCTCTGGCGCTGTTGTTGTTTTATCGACGGGATTAAGATCCTTATCGCGGTAAGCTGCTTTCTGAAAGCTGAAAATCAACACCGGTTATGGAAGCGGAGAGGAGACGCAGGCTGAAAAACGCGTGGCAGCGACACGGCACCATCCACTGAGTGCCGACGCGCGGCCGGGCCGAAGGCTGCGCCCGCCGCTGGCGAGGCCGGCACCGGGAAACGGAACATAAGCAAAGCGGGGAGGGAGATCCCATCCCCTCCATCCCGCTCCCCCGTCCCATTCCTAACGGGCCTCACGCCGATATATCATTCCGATATATTGGAACAGCTCTACTGAACTGTTCAGAAGTCATTAATAAATAGCCCATCATTTTCTAACTCATTCACACGAGTACTTGCACACGGGGGAGAACAGGTCCCCTGAGACGCTGCTCAGCAGGTGGTACTTTATTTTTCCCCTCTACGCAGTGTAGAACAGTATTCCTTAGCTCTGACCTTTTTTTCTATTGCGAGTGCCCAGCCTGATGTCTTTCATCAGCTATTTGTACAAACTCACACTTCAACAATTATTTACAAAATTCAAACGGTGCCAAAAACTCAGCACCCAAAAGTTATTACAACTGAATCTCCCTGCTCATCCGGAGTCACCTTCTCAAGTCTGCCGCGAAGTCTAGAAGATGCACGAAAATACAGCCTCCTTCACCCTTTCACGCGTCATTCTGCACTAACTGCAGCGGCACGTAAGAAATGTGCAAGAAATACGTGACAGAGAACAAGCTGCAGCTGCCACATTATCCTAAATTCAGACTGTATTTACATTGCCTTAGTAGTTATGGCCAGAGGACAGCCCTCCTGGGCTACTACAGGTAAGGTTTCATTAACGAGGAAGAAATACAGCAGGTCTGCACAGCGTAAGCAGGAGATGGGCAGGAGCAACCCTGCCCTGCTGCCCCTCGAACCACTGGGGACACCAGCTCCCGACCCACTAATCCCTCTTGCTCACTCCCCAGCCTCCGGGGAGCTCGGGTGCTTGGGGTACGTGCGTGAGGCAGGGAGGAGAGCCTTTCTCCACCAGGGACCACGGTACAGAGTGTAGGAGCTATATCTCTGTATAATAATCCCGGGGGTTTTGGACATATGACAGGCATGCAATCATTCTGCATTTGTTTTGTGCTGGTTTTAGCAAGCTACCACTCTTCTGTGTTTCTTCCTCCCTTCAGAGCTGTCTTACCTTGACGGCAGAAATAATATTGTTAAAAAAAGAAAGAATCAATCTCCTGCAGTTCTCCTCTGATCCAGCGAACCTCTCCTGTAACTTTACACCACAGAATAGCCCTGCTCTGTGTTTCCATCTTACTAAATGCTTTTAAGATTTTAATCATTCATTCATAGGCCGCTAGGTGAATATTATATCCCTTTCCTGTAGGCAATCAGATACCGTAATGCTTTAATGTTAAAACTTGTTACTGCTGCATACAGAAAAGAAAACTAACAAATAGTTTCTTATTTAGTGCTGGAATGGTACCCAGAACACCATCAAGCTAGCAGCACACACCCCGAGGGCTCCTTTATTAATAAAGCTGATCTGACAGGATTTGAAAGCACCATTGCAAAAGACTAAGCTTATAACGCATACAGGAAAATCAGAAATAATTTTAAAACAAACAAACTCTTAACACTTAAACTCTAGCAGTTGTTGCTAGTTGTTGGGGCTTTTTTTTTTTTTTTTTTTTAGGCATGGGCTTACTATTAGCGCACTGGAATGACACTTAACAGACTTCGTAAAAAGCTTCAGGACCAGGAGGTTTCTATTTTTGCAGCTCTCCTGGTAAATATACTGCTTGGTTGTGCATACTGTGGCAATTAATGTATACGCAGCAGAGGAAGAAATGCTGTAGATGACATTGCTGACAAATATGGATATCTGTACCTTCAAAGGGCCATTTGGGAACATAGGCAATGCTTATATTCTTTTTTACACCTCTGATTTTGTTGTCCTTCGCTGAATTTTTCAGACCTCTAAGGATCTGATATCAAGTGCAACAGAGTTAATAAAAAGCTTTCCACCGTCTTCATCAGCTTTTGGGTAAGGACCAGAGCTCGTTTTTGCTTTTAACTTTTTTTCCTCTGTAACAGTCATGGGCAAAATAAAATAATAATCTGCTGACATTTGGCATTTATATGAGTGGTAGAAGCATCACACATAGATATACATAGATATACAGTAAACTGAGCTCAATGCTACATAAGTTCATGACTCAGGTTTCTTTACAATCACAGCAACATATCTTTAAGACAAGTTTAAGACAAGTTTTCCTCCAAATTGCTTTGTCCTTTAAATCGTTCTCAGGTATCTTCTCACCTGTCACCAAATCATGAAGAACAACAAGACATATGTGAAAAAATCAGAAGTGGGAATCCTTTAGTATGCCAGTACCAAGATGTCTATGCCAGTTTTGCAGCACAGATCAGACCTTATAGGCTACTCAGAGAAAAAGGCACATAACAGTTTCAGAATGATGATTGCTTAAAAAAAAAAAAAGTCCAAACTTTATTCCTACAAAACATATGAATTAAAAGAAGGAAAGACGGGGCAGGAAGGCAGGCAAGGAGGAATCTGTTTCTCCAAGTGTAGTTATCACTCTACCAAGGATTAGAATGAATATTTTTCCTTTAACTGTCCCCCAAAAAAGCTAATTTCCCTGCCATTCTGTATTTTATGAAAACAAACACGCACAATATTGCACTAGTTGTTTTTATATTCTGAAAAAACATATCAGAGCATGAAGCTTTTCTTGGCGCTATTTCCTATCAACAGATGGGACTTGTGAACTTCAGCTTGCTCTACTGAATTATAAAGACATTACAGCAATATGTCGTTTTCTCCTCAGTGTAACATCCTTCCTACTAGCTGTACTTTTGTTCTGGCAGCCGAGTCCCTTTACTTGCCAGCAAACTAAGCTGTTACAAATGGACAGGTAACCATAACTCCTGCGGGAACCTAGAGCTTGACTTACAAATAAAAACAACTGCCACCAGGCTCTTTCCTCACCTTTATATTACTGGGGCACTATCTGCATGTCTATATATATATATATATAAACACACAGCTACCTTGGTCTTAGAAAGTTACAGGGATACGGAAATTATGTATCCTGACCCCTAAGGTCACTACATTTAATAGAAAAACAAAAATTAGTGTGGAAACAAACGCACTAACTTAATAAAGCCCATTCAGCTGGAGAAGAAGGTCTGGTACTAGAGGTACCCTTACAAATCTGTTCTTCTAAACACAGACAGAAGAGATCCAAAGTAGGCTAGAAATATGGAACTTCAAAGTCCTTTACTTATTGTTGTCATCTAGCCACTTCTCTCTGCAGTCCAAAGGAACTTGATTACTACTTCTATGAGATGAAGGTAGTACTGTAAAATATAGGACATTTTGGGGATGATTCTCACCTTGACAGTCTACCAGGATGGCGGCTATCAGAAATATCTGTAAAAATCCATGCAAACAAGCTGCATATCACTGAAAATCACTACGCTATCCCTTTGCATTGGTTCACAGCACTGCATCAACACCTAAATCCGCATTAACCATCAGGGCACCTGGAACAAGTTCACAAGCAATACAATAAAAGAGCTATTGGAACTACCCACCGAGGTAGTCCAACAGCTCTTGGAGGTAGAGGTCAGCAACACAGAACTAGATTTTCACCTCTCCAAAAAAAACCAAAGAACCCACTTCCCCAAGGCCAAGCACTGCACAAATGTTCCCACTGGCTCCCACAAAGCACATTTGGATCAACATCCTCAGTGCAGTGCTTGCCCTCCTGAAATCATCACAGACTGCAGTATTTTGAACTTAAACTTCTATATATAGGTATATTCTGTTTAACCGGGTAACATATAAAATCATAACAAAAATAAAGTTGCTAAGATAAGAAAACAATAGTTCTAGCCAACAACTACACCTAGCCTTCAAGATATACTGGTGCAGACTTCCAGACAGATTTACTATCTATAACTAAAAAACAACCTTGAAACAATGTAGGGTAAAGATGTAAATTCAGCCTGAAAACCACAGCTTTCTAACACACACAACCTTTTTCTCTACAGCAAGCGATTTTGCAGAACATCCTTCTGTGAAAAATATGTGCACTGAACCACTGTTACAAAAGGGGCTCTGAAGGATTTTGCAGCTTAATTTCTCTACCTGCAATGGTCACATTGCCAAAGGAATGGGAAAGGTATGAGCAATTCTTTACACAGTTGCGTTTTAAATCCCATGCCAAGTCTTTTGGTTATGAAGAATTTTTTTGACGGAGTTGAAAGTCTATCACAAGTACACAGAAAGACCTAGGGCAAGAACAAAGGTGCAGGGCAGAAGCTAGTTTATTCAGGCTTGTCAAGTTAAATCTTGTAAAATATGCACACATTTAATTGTTTTCATCATTTCTGTGTGTTTCGAGCGTGGAAGGGGCCTCCTGAATTATCCAGGGGAGAATGCAAGCACTGATCCTGGGCGTCCTGTTTGATCAAGGAAAAAGTCCTTGACTGCTGGCACAATCTGCAGCTTTAAAAGGTGCTTTTTGGGTTTTTTTTGGTCACACTAAATGCAGACAATTTGGAACCAGTTAATTTATTTCAATCCAAAATCTCTCAACAGCAGCCTGAACTCTGCAAGCAACCTTAGCAGTGGGTTAGACACATTATAAAGGATTAAATAAAGCAATAAAGTAATGGGGAATAAATGAGGGGGAATGAGCGTGTGGGAGACACACTGTAATTGAGAAAGCATTATAAAATGAGGTACCAGTTACAATGGCTGCAGTAAAACAGTTAATGAAAGCCCAGCGCAAGTCTGGTTTCTCTCTTCTGTTGTCATTTATTTTTCTGAATGACTGGATTTGCGGCCTCTTTTCTTCTGAAAAAAAAAAAATGACAGATGACAAAGGGGACACCTGGAAAAACACGATGCGCCGCCGCCCGCACGGCCACTGCGGCCCCTGCTCCTCCCCGGCCTGCCCGTCTCCTGCCTTTCCGCAAACGCAGGTGCCCTCGGTGCAGGGAGGCTGATCCTCCCGGGGCCGGACGGGCTGCTGGAAGCCGCTGCAGGGCCGCGCTGCGCGGGCGGCAGGCACTGCGTGGGGAGCGCACGCGGTAAGGGCGCACACAGCACACCAGCCCTCTCCCGCGCAGCCCAGCAGCTCCTCGAGAAACACTGCGCTGCCTTTTAAACTCATGATTCTCTTTCTCACGCTTGCTTTTCATCTTTGATGTGACAATGGGTAACTATGAGAGAACCTGCAGGGAAAACTAGCATGTGTTCATTCATAAACCCCAGAGAAATTTTAGTTGAAATTTTGTTTAGCTGAGTTTTTTTTTTTTTTTCAGTCAACCAAAATTAACACTGAAAAAGTTAGGGGACAAAACACGCAGCCTACCTGGTATGCCCTACAGTGAGCCCCATTTTTTTTTAAAACAAGAAAAATGTAACACCAACATGGAGTTAGGGGGATTCTGATCCGCTGACGGTGCTCACCCAAAAGGCCGTTTTCTCCCCAGACCCTGAAGTGGGAGCTGGCCAAGCCTCCTCTGGCCTCCGCTCCGCTTCCCCATGCCCGCAAGGGAACAAGGGCACCTGCCCTTCTCGTGGCCTGCCCTGCGCGTGCAGGGATCAAGGGGAGCCCTACACCGTGCGCCTGAAACGGCACAGGGAAACCTGGCGAGACAGCAGCATTGCATCTTCAGCGTGCGACCTTGGAAACAGCAGCTTTTTTATTATTATTTTTTCTCCTATGCATGCTGCTCACGTAGCTTCTCACAGTTGAGTAACGCAATTTGCAAAATATCATCATTTCCATAGCTCTAAATATTGCCATTACAGAGTTCCCTCTCTGAAGTGTGAACAAGCACAGATATGAATAGAGATGTGAATATTTAAACAAAGTCAACCTCTACATCCTAAAAATGGACTAAAATGTTAAAAAGATGACTCCTGGAGTTAGGTGTATAATTTTTCCATGAGATTTACTTTACATAAAAAAAAAAGGAAGAAAAAGGTCCATCACATAGACCTCCAGCCAGTTAGTAGTCAGGGATGGAAAGGGTGGCCCATTCCCAGAAACACACCAAGAGTATCAGCACACAATGCAATACAGTGGCAAAACAGGTACCGAAATAATCTGTCCATCCCACCTGCTGCCTGCAAAGCAAAGAGTAAGCAAGTTTGCACCCTCCTCTGGAAAAGTTCCTCCAGTATAATCTGCCGCGTTGCTTCATTTCAGAGCCTTCGTCTTGCACTTCAAAAAAAATACCCCTCAAAAAGTCTGAGGAATCAGACCGGCTGTGTCTCGTATCAACGTCTTCTGACAGTGCTACTCAGTTATAAATATCACACAGTAAGCATCAATAGCAACATCACCCACGTGTTAACTGCGTGCTTTGCAAAGGCCAAGACGTGTGCTCCTTCTCCATATGCACAAAAAACACTAAAAGGCTATCCCTGCATCACATCCCTCCTCTAAAATTCGCAATAGTTGCCAAAATTATCACCATTAGTGAAAAAAGATTGCTTGGAGAAAGGTAGTGTGCCTGTTGTTTCTGCTATCTACCCCATGGAGATAGCTTTTCCCCTCTAATGACAAAACAAGTTACGTGAGCAAGATTAAATGATTCACAAGCCTGGGCTGTACTCCAAAATCCCTATATATTAAACCCGACCATCAGTTGGATCACTGGGTATGTTTGCTAAAGAGCATAAGATGGAAATCTGCCTCTTAAACTGTTTTTCATACAACAGGAAACAAAAGGGCATGGCAACACTGACACTTGTGGCGGTGGCAGCAAGTAGGGAGCTTCACATCGGAGTCTTCTCTTGCCCAAGGCTTTGCTTTAACAAAAATGGAAAGTGTGTCCCTTTGACCAACAAAGCAGAACTTGGTCTGCATTTATCCACTTAAAAAAAAAAAAAAAAAAAAAAAAAAACTTCATAAATTTGAGATAAAAACCTCCCGCTACAACCCAATACCTAAGTCTCCCATACCGTCATCTCCAAGCCTTTTAAACAAGCACACAAAACATACCCACACAGCTACGTGTGGGAGCACACACACATGCTGCAGAATCTGCTAGATCCATTCTTCTACGTGCTTTTAAAAAAGCAGCTTCTGCCATTTATTATGGAAAGAGCTGAAACACATCTGCATGTTCTTCATCCACAGTTAATTAAAATTAAGAAAAATCAGAACTAGTATGAAACATTTAAGATAGCTTTCCTTGGGAAGTTCTGTTATAACAGAATGAAGTGATCCAAACAGGCATCTCCCTGCAAAACGCAGACTGGCTTGCACAAAAGTAAAACCTGTTGAGTGGAGCAGAGCAGTGCAGTTATCAGACGTGAGCCGGCGGCTTCCCAGCCTCAGCATCCAGGCTACCAACACTATTACCCTCTTGGATAAACACAGCATTCGGAAAGGTTAAACCTGTGAGGTCCTCATCGGAAAGTCCCTGAGTAAATTATAACATTTGATGATGACATTCCTGTGTCTTTTGGAAGCAGCAAGGGGAAATAAGGGTAGGTCATTATAAGCCACTTGCCTTTACAACCGGCTGTAAAAGACAATGAGGACAGGAAGCTTCCCACCGAGATCAAGGTGCACAATCCCCAGCTAAAAATAAACAAGCCCTGCTAGTCACATCTGCTGGAAAATATCACTGGAGCCTCAATTCCCAGGTGCCAGAGCAACAGGAAGGGAACGCTGCAGTACAGCAGGCTCCCCAAAGATCACACAACAACAACTGCGCACTGGCAAGGAGCGCTCTTCGCGCGAGCGCTGCACAGAGCAGCATCGCAGCGCGGCTAGCTTGCTTCACCGGGGGGAAAAAAGGGAAAATAGAAATAAAAATCAGATTAAAAGAATTTAGAATTACTTCCATTTCCTTGCCATCCTTCAGCAACCAGCCACAAGTCTCGGAGGCTTTCTGTAGCAACACCTTCTTGTCAGAAGTACTTGGAGCAGGAGAAGACAATACATTTTTACGCCCTCTCCCCAGGTCTCTCAGTTCCCTCCCATGAGGAAATCTCCCAGACTGAATTAGATGTTAGCAGCGAGGCCCCTCGAAACGTTCCAGCCACTTCAGACGTCCCTGCGCTCTCCAGCGAGCTGAGGGTCTCAGCAGGTGCATGCAGGACCCCGGACCAGGCTGAGCTGTTCCTCTGCCCACAGCGCGTGTTCCCATCCTCGCCGCGCTCCCTCTGCCTCGCCAGTGCCCGCCGCGGGCTGCCGGCCGCTCGGGAAGCCGCTCAGCCAGCGCTGCCGCCGCGCGCACGCGGCTGCAGCCAGAGAGGAGGGCAGGTCGCAACGGGCTGTACCGCAAAGTCAGTGCTTCTAGCCCTGTTCCACGGGTCAGTGCATTGCCCGCCAGACATCACGGGCTCCTGCATGTGCTGCCCGCTCCCAGAGACCACGGGGCCTATCTCACTGCCTGGCCATCAACAGGCACACGTCCACGCCAAATATGCGTTTCTGTGGAGGGAACAGAGCTGCTGCCTTCTCCAAGGTCTCCTCCTGCCCCGCTCCTTTCGTGCAAACAGCAGGGCCTGGGGCATGCCTAGAGCAGCAGCCGCAGAGAACACGGATAACGGCGGCTTGTAAGGATAGGACGGTCACATCTTGGTCGAGTGTGGGACCGAGAGAGATTTCTGCCTTCAACAGGTTTCTCGGAGCCAGGTGAAAAGTGACAACTCTGGAGAAAGATGATTCCAGCTTCCTGCTTTCCACCCTCCCAGTACTCCCGGCCTTCACGGTGGGTACTTCACTCTTTCTGGCTCCAGGGACCAGTTAAAGAACATTTCCTTCTTAATGCCACCCAATAAACTCTTTTTAAAAATAGGGTATCCACACTGTAAGAAATGGGCAGGAAGAGGTAAGAAAATAAAGATAACAAGAAAAAGAAAAAAAACTAGATGGCATTTTTTAAATTCCTGTTTCTTATCAATAACTATTTTTGCAGGACCCAGTTCTGCAAGGTGCTGATCACCAATATACATCACCGCTCAGCTCCACAGCACACTATAATCAGAGAGCAATCACACACACCTTCCCTTGGACACATTCTCCACAGTATCCGACTATATCCTACCCTTAGAACTATTCTGGCATAATATTAAGGAAGTTGTGGCTCAGGTGGTAAATGCAGGACCATCTTGAAAGGGAAGCTGGTAAATTAAGCTATATTCAAATTACACGGTAAACCACGGGTTTTACAAAATTACCCCTAAGAACAAAAACCATTTTAAATTCTGTTGACTGCCTAATAGCAAGAGCTGTTCTCTGGTTCCAAAGCATTCATATTACAATGTAAACAACCCTCAGATATGAAAGAATACCCAAGGTTTACTGATTCTAAGTCCATATTTTGCCCCAGAATTAACTGTTATCTTTTAGTAAGCAGTGTCCTCAGAAATTCAAGCCTCGCATTTGATGAAATAACCTTTGAGAAGGGTTATTTCCAACTCCAGGGCAGCACTTAGACTCATTCCGCAGATGAAGCCCAGCACTATCTTCCCCCGTTCCTTTCCCACGCATCCCATTCCCTCCTGCATCCCATCCCAACGCAATCACAGCAAGCAGTGAAGCAAACAGAAACGCAAGGTTAAGTCTGGCTCCCTCAAGCCTCCAGCGCATCAGATTTTTTTTTCTTTTTTAAAGAAAGTGCTATACAGCATCAGACCATCCAAATCCAGCCTACTGAAAAACACATACTGTAGGCATCAATGCAGAAGGGAATTCATTAACTGAATATTTTCATTTTTTTCCCCCCAAGAACTTCATAGAGAAACAGATCAAGGTTGGTTTCTAACAAGTTCTGTTCTGAACACTTTAGGTTTCTGCAACAGAACAGCTTTGAGCACAAAAGCTGTGGAAAGGTGGCAGATAGACTGGTAGAGCTGACAGAACAGTATTTCATTTCAATATTGTGGGTTCCAATCAGCTCGGTTATCCCCTCAGCCTGGTTATCTTCTCAGCTCCACTTTTCTTTTGCGCATTTGCATTACAAAGCATGGAGCGGATGCAGAAGGAGACTTCCTTAAGCCTCAGTAATTGGGAGGACAGGCCCTTCAGTTCAATTGCTGCAATGATGGAAATCACACTTACAGCTTTGGGGGAAGCAACTAATTTCAGGTTTTAAACACCTGCATAGAAAAAAAAAAAAAAAAAAAGCGGATTAGAGGAATCAGGGAACTGGGATTTATGAGTAAGACTATCAGGAGTATAAGAAACAGAATACAGTATTTCCAGGTCTCCTTGCCAAATACATATTCTGACTTTGGTTCATTTTACATAGGTTCAAGCAAGCAACAACAACAACAAAAATTTGGTCTTACAGTCTACAGAAACATCAGGGATTAAATGTCAACAGCAAATCTTTCAGTATTTCCTGCCACCATGCCAAATAAAGCTGACTTCCAAGCCAAACATCTGCTTTCTCTGTCCCAAACAGGATCTTAGGAGGTGGAAACGTAGCACTCCGTACCACTGTGGTCAAAAGATGACATTTTTAAAATTCCACTTAATTTACCTGCAAAATCTGTAAAAATCGTACAAAAAGAGTAAGTATGTTGAAAACAAACAAAAAAAATCCCACCCTGCTATTTATGTTCTGTTCCTCCAGGGCTTCCGTGACCGTGTTATCATTCATCAATCATGCAAATGTTGCACTGACAAAAATATTCGTGCAGGTTAATGCTTTTTACAGAAGTTCCCATTCTACATACATTAATTCTAAAAGAATAAACCAGACTGACATTTATTATGTGCTCATGTATATAGAGCCCTCTGTCTCTTTTGCTCTCAAAAAATACAAGATTATGCAAAAATCAGGTGTTCCAATGACATGAACACAACCTTGGGAAGACAGCTTCATCAGTGTCCAGTGCAATAGCTATGGAAGAGCACATATCTTCCTGCTCCTGGCTTCAACTGAACAGAAATACTACTGTAAACTAGGGCACGTGCCCTAGTTTAAATGTGGTGAATTAAAACAGAAAATCATTTTTCTAGGCAAAGATCTCGGGAAGACTGTACCAGGGCTTTGCCAGCAAGCATTCTGATGCCCCAGGAAATGGGGGGCACTTGGGAACTCTGTCCAAAATTCCCTGCTGTCATTTGTGAAGGTCCACAGAGCATTTTCCTGATAAAAGATGACAGCATTCTTTGAGTTGCATCTTTTCAAAAGACTGCAAACTTTTTAAAATTCCAGGTAACACACTGTACTTCTCCCTTTTAGGAAGAAAATCCTAGTTGGATGCCAGAACAGATGTATGTAAACTTTGAAACTTGGTATACACTGTCTAGCTAATTGCTCTAGAAATTGCTCCTGTGCATTTTTACAGAGCTTAAATTATTTAGATTCACTTCTCTTAGACAATTTATTGTACCAAAATTCAAGTTTTGGTGATGGAAGATCAACCCTTCAAAACAAACAGGGGAAGACTTCAATGTAGAACATCCTGGAGGAGCTCCCACATATGTTGGAGCTGCTGTCACCCATTTCAACACCCGTTCATAGCACCCCAGCAGCCTGGCCAGCATGGGCCTAACAACTTGCGTGTGCAGTGAGTCAATCCTCACAGCGTGCTCGCGAGCTGCACTGTCACCTTCCTCCTCCTGCGGCCAGAAGGATGGAGCCACGAGCCCGAATTACAGAGGCAGGAAGGGGNCGAGCTGCACTGTCACCTTCCTCCTCCTCCTGCTGCCAGAAGGATGGAGCCATGAGCCCGAATTACAGAGGCAGGAAGGGACAAAACCTAGATTAGCGCTCCTTGCTCTTTCATGTGATCATTCCTGTAGATCACAGTGCCCTTAGAGCCATGGAGTTGAAGGACACAGAAACTATTCCAGTGTTCAGCTAGTACGTAACACTGTACTAAATTTTAAACGCTATCAATCACGTAACGTCAACCACTATTATGAACCTGGGACGGAGTTCAAGGCTATGGCAGAAAGCAGTCACATCACAAACCTTAAAAGGAAGGAAACAAAAAAAGAAAAAAACAGCATCGCACTAATTTGCATACACAAAAAATCCAACCCTGAACCAACTCATAGCACTATCAACAAATAAACAAAGCTCAATAAACTCAGCATCTGTTGCGACCTTTGAAAGAATGAGGAGATGCTCTGAGAAGAGATAGAGAGTTCTGAAGAATGAAAGAAATAAATCAGAAGTTCAAGCCAAATTACTTGTTAAATAGAAAAATGCGTGGTTCAGTTTCTTTCAGTTTGGATATATCAGCAATGACAAAATAAAGGTTAATTCTTTGGGAAATGCAAAACAGATTTTTTTTCTTCTCCGAGCAAACAGTATAAACAGTATAATTCTAATATTACAGAAATAAATGGTGAAAAACAGACTAATAGCGAAAAAGTTTTCAATAAACAATATTTATTTAGTGCACATTATTTAAAAACAGCATTTTGTTAGGACATGTTGGAGTTTCCAGTTGTTTTTATCTTGTAAATCTCTTGTATCAGTTTCAAGCCGAAGTCATGTTTCCACATGAAATACTCATATTCTCGGTTTACAGTGGTGGGCATACTGCATCTCAACAAGCTGCAACTTGCTGTCAAATGGGGCTCGCACTGCTGGGGAAATGCTACATTTTTAGGTCCAGATGCGAAAGAGCACAGCTCAAAAGTATCTCGGGGCAAAGGAGGAACAACAGTTGGTCACGCTCTCCTTTTGCCTCCCTTAAATGTACATTGTACTTATAATCTTCACGTGTTCAAGGATTACTAAAGGATATTCCTTCTCAACAGAGCACTGTTCTGCAGGAGCCCACGCACTGTCAGCGGAGGTTCTTTCACTCTGTTCCTGATTTAGATAATACGGAAGCGGACAGAAAATAGAAACTGAGATTTGCAAAAGAAATGGTAAGTGATGAAACAGATTTAAAAGAAAAAAAAAAAAGCCTTCAGTCCCATTTCCTTGAATTTGCTGCTAGGATGGAGCTGGGAACATGGGGAACTTAGCTCCAAGTCAGACCACCTGGTAGGCTGCTGAAAAGCCAGGAAGGCCTGGGAACCTTTGTATCCCAGTGAAATGAAAGACCTTTTCCCATCCCGCCATCCTTAATTGCTCAGCGTATTTCCTGGCAATAGCAAAGGAAATGAGTTGCTGCTCAATTCACTAGAGTCCCGTCCTACAGCTCACTTAAAAAAAAAAAAAATCAATGAGGGAAGAAACTAGCACAAAAGAATAGTTGAAAAATGGGTTACTCGATTTAAAGGAACTTGGATCTGATCCTCACTCACCTCTGTCTTCCTATATGTTTCTGAGCCTATTTAGCCTACCCTACTACAGCTGCTCTTTACTTCACCTATTGCCTAAACGGATAAAATCCATTAATGACTATGATTTCCTCAGGTGCTTTGGTGGAGAGTACCACGTGCATCTCTAGGTGCCACCCTGCATCCACTTCCCCTCTTTCCCCTTGTGGTTTGTATCTTATCTGCGTGAAGGTGCATTTCACACGGCAGCTTCTTCACCGTTAGGACTGCACGAGCTTCTGCGTAAAGACGACACCTGCAGCCTCCTCAGAGCCTGCAGAGGGGCACAGCACGATATGGTGGCAAGTGCTGGCGCCAAGTCAGGAGCGTATTTCATTTTAGATCTCCAACCAAGTCTCTAGGGCACGAGAGGCAGCAAGCAGGCCTTTAGAAAAGTCAAGCAGTTAGGCATTACTGTGCAGCTCATTTTTATCATGTTACCTTGCCGTCAATCAGCTCCCAACTTATTTGGGAGCTTTGCTATCACCATATTTTTAACCTAGTATGTGTGTGATATTACCCATGCGTGTTGCCCTGCTATATAAATATGAATATATATAGAAGGGGGAACAAAACTTCCAAGAAGCAGTACTTTCCATATTGGCTGTACACCATTTCCTTGATAATTCCTCAAGAATCTAATTATCAGACACAAAACTGTTAAACTAGTATCTGGCTTATTCTCAGGCATTAATTTTTAGTAGCTGGTGGGGGAGTAATGGGAGGAGAAGAAACAGAAGAGGGAAAGTGAAAGGACACCATGGCACAAAAAGACACAACAGTAACTCAGAATATGTAAACTTATAGTGCAGAATATATTAACTTTTAGTGAAACATTCACAAATGCTAGGAAATGTGGAAGTGTTTAGTTGAATTGAACAAGCAACTTAAATCCTGTCCCAAGTGACACAAATCACTTCCCATTCTCTTCTGCAACAACTTAGTTTCAGCAGTAAATTCTGGTAGTTATTTTTGGATGAAGGATTTTCCCCAACAGCAAATGTGATTTGAGTGACACGTTATCCTTCTGCAGCTGGAGTATCAAGAATGCAGCCCCCAGGAGCTGATTTCGTACATAAGGGACCGATGGAGGGCCGGTGACAAGGAGGCACAATAAATAGTTAATCATTAGATTAGGTTCCTGTCTCTCCTGGAGGGTGACACAGATTTACTCTCTCAGATAACCACACAGGGATGAGTAACGTGGGGGCTTTACATCTTTACACTGTTTAATGACAAGCAATAGATGCAACTGAGAGTTTTAGCACAACAAATAGACACCCTCACACGGCTGCCCATGAGCTTGGGATCAGGCTCGTTGTTTAAAGGAAGAAAACAGTAGAAAGTTCTTCGGGATTTTTTTTTGGCTACTTGCAATGCTAGCAGAAGCTTAGTCCAACCTTATCCCCTTCATTTATTGGTATTAATTTTGTCATGCCAAAATAAGGATAGTGATTTTTTGGGGGCAAGAAACTTTCCTATACTTGTACTGTGAAGAATCTAGCTTAGTTTTAAGTTCCAACAAAAAGAGGGAAAAAAAATAATGATATTAAAATACTGAAGACCTCAACTCCTTAATTTTGCAGTAGCTGAAGAGTGTGTTCGGTCATTTTTTCATGTGCTACCAGATAAACACTAGTAAGGAAAAGACACACTCTAGAAAGATTTGGTTAGTATTTTAGAATAATTAAGATTAATGGAAGGCTTCCAAACTAGCCTCCTGGTGTATCATGTACAGCCTATTAAGCTTGACACTGCCAGCTTTTTCTCATGGCCTTGACTGCACTGACTATTTAACGTATCTGGTGTGTGCTATCCCCCAGGACGACAAAAGAGACTTTATAAACTGTTAGGACAAACACTGACGTGCATCTAACTTTGTTTATCGCTGAAGCTGGGCCAAACAGTGCTAATTGGAGCTCCTCTGCTAAACAATGTTAACGCGCTAATTAGCCCACTTCCGAAACTCAATGTTCCAAGAAAACCTACCAATATAGGGCAAACTGCCACTAAACTGCAGCCTTGGTTAGTACGCAACTTCGCAGAGCCACGGACAGGTAACAATGGCAAATCTGAACGGATGAACCAACATATATGGCCCCGCAGTGTAAAGAAAGTCTCTATTATCTGCCTGACCAGACCCAAGTAACCAAGAAAGATAAACGGTTGTAACAGCTGTAATTCAGGTTGAAGCAAAACACTTATGCTCATAATCCTGGAAAAAACATCCCATTCTCTGCAAAGAGAGAGAAAGATAGGGGGAAAAGTCTCCAAGAAGTTCATGTGCTATATTTTGAATGCAAATGCAATATACTACTCACTTAGAGGTTAGACAGCTAGCAAGAAAACTAGAGAGACTCTTGTCCGCCAAACAACTTAGAAAGCTGGATTATTCAGACCTTTGAAGCAAGCAAATTCAACCAGTCCAAAGACGAGCAAATCCCACGTGTGCTTTGCAGACCAACAGCAGGTCCCCTTTGGAACGAGGCTGGGAAAGGAGGTTAAAAAAAACGGAAACTCCAACAAGGGCAAACGTCCACATCCCTGCATGCAGGTGCTCCGGGACAACCAAGGGAGAAGAGCACAAGACAAAGAGGCAGAGCAGGGAGACAAGCTGCAAGACTGAGTATGGAAAGAGGGGCAGGATGCTTGAGAGGCACTCACACACTGTATCACGATTTAAATTACATATAGCAGGATAATCATCAAAGAGTCAGATCATTTAGCTGTGCTGGTTTTCAGTGGTTTTTTTTTGAGATAGCTTCTTAATTACTTGCACAAATCATGGTAGGGATATTGCCATTTTCCTGCGCTGCTCTGAATTCCAAGCACGTTGCTCCGCGCACAGGCAGGCTGGGCAAGGCCAAGTACAAAAGGATCCTGCTATCCGGACGCTCCTGCAGTGTCAGTGTCACCGATAACCAGAAACGCCTTTTGCTCTGCTTAATCGAAGACGGAAAAACTCTTGGCCTGGAATTTCAAGCTAACTTTGCAACTTTTGTCTTCTGACCCAACAGTCTCCGATGCGCGCTCGGTTTCACTGTGAAGCCGAACGACCTCCTCGGGCGGCTCCAGCCGAGCGCCGGCTCCGCGGACCGAGCTGCTCCGGGCTCTGGGAGCCTTATCTGCAGCCAGTCCCTTCCTCAGCAACTACAAGGGCAACCCACACCACGGCGGGCTCCCTGCTCGGCGCTTCCAGGGGCGCCAAGGGGANTTCACTGTGAAGCCGAACGACCTCCTCGGGCGGCTCCAGCCGAGCGCCGGCTCCGCGGCCCGAGCTGCTCCGGGCTCTGGGAGCCTTATCTGCAGCCAGTCACTTCCTCAGCAACTACAAGGGCAACCCACACCACGGCGGGCTCCCTGCTCCCTGCTCGGCACTTCCAGGGGCACCAAGGGGAGCCAGATCCACGAGAACCGCAAGCTCCCCCACGGTCGCGAGCACCAAAGGAGTCTCCTCCTCCCCCTGCCCCTCCTGCCCATGTGCCCGTGGCACGTACGGATCTCCCCATCCGCCCCACGCCAAAGCCCCACGGAGCTAACGTGGTGAGCTAACGTGGCGAGCTCAGCCACAGAATAAGGCTGCAAAATCTCTCTCAGCTGTGCGTCTTTTTGTACCCAACACTGCACAAAAATTGGTGGTTTCTACCTCCTCACAGCTTGATCTTTTTTAAATCATAGGATCTTCATATGATCACACATCCCTCATTCAGAAGCTTCTTCTCTTTTTAGGTTACTTGTCTCTCAGGGACTACCAGCCAGTAGTACTTTCTCCAGAGCTTATGGTAACAGCAAAACACTCACTCCCAACAATTCAGCACTGTTGAAAGAAAGCAATCAGCTCATAAACTATTAAAATTGCTCCTTCAAAACTTCCAGTTGAAAGGACTGCTAATTTTACCTATTTTTTTCACTCTTATGTGAAAGAGATTTTCTCTTTGATTTGATCCTTAATCTTTTGTATTATTTAAAGGGAAAAGTTCCCTTTGCAATGATGGGGAAAGCCATGTAGAACCCTAGGCTACTTATTTAACTCAAAAACACATCAGATGGCTGGTGGAGGAAAAAAAGAGTGTCTGCAGCTTTGTTTATGGCTGTGGATGCCAAAGGATACACACAAAAGGTACATGCAGAGTATAATTAAGAAGAAAGGACAACTCTCCACACATGGTATATATTGCAAATATAATCAGCTTCAGAAGATTTTTTTTTTCTATTTAAAACATGAAGACCTTGGAAAAAATGTGTCCCCTCTCAGTATAACTGAATTTGTCACGCAAATTTTAAGAATGTTCCCATGACAGACAACCATAATTTCTCTTCCTATTTCATTAGGAAGTACCAATATAGTTTGGCCTGTATATTACTTTGAAAAAGCTCTTACTGCTGAGGATAGAATAGCTGAACAGAAATAGTAATGCCACAGAAATCAAAATGTCAACTCTATGGTAGCATGGGTGCTATTTTTGCGCAATAAATGCTCAAGAAAGCAAACAAAAATTCAACGTGGGCATATTTTTTGAATAAAAGAAGTATCTATGAAATAATGCAGCACATGGCAGATAGCCTGGGCGGGATTTTCAGAGTCCCTCTGCCCACAGAGCACACAGAAGGACTCGTGGAAAAGCATCATTCCGAAACAGTGCTACAGCTAGTGGAGAATAATAGCAATTAAGGAGGACAGTAAAGCTGTCAACAGCTTCCTTTTAATTCAGGCCACTGTAATTGCTGGCCTTAAGAACATGTCTTTATGGACGAGAGAAATGAAAAATTAAATCAGGAATGGCTGTCGGGCCTCAGCACCCCCAGTCACGAGGGGGGCAGCACGCACCTCGTCCCACGTCACGCACAGCCAGCTCTCCCTGGCACCAAGGCCTGCAGTCGCAGCGGGTGACGGGGAAGCTGCAGCACCGCAAATTCGGGTTGCAGCAAGTGTCAGGCAGGGCCCCCCGGTGCCTTTTTGCCCAGCTAAAGGTGCTTGATCTCCTCCCCTACCGGAGCTCAGCGCTGTCCTGTTGGGACCACAGAAAAGTGTCCATAATAAAGTGTCCTTGACTTGGAATGGTCCATAACCATGTATTACCTGGCATGGTAATACATGGTTTGAACTTCCTTTAGGAGAAGTAACAGAGTTCAGACTGCCTTAGCTGTCTCTTCTCAAGCTCACCTACAATGACATTAATGGCTATGTGAGTCCTGTCGGGACACTCATATTCCACGATTAATGCTCCTTACGCTCTTCTGCT
>VWPW01024078.1:38060-57484 GCA_013389825.1 Crypturellus undulatus | reverse complement strand
CCTCTATCATCCAGTTTTCACAATTTTAATAGCCTTCTAAGCTTCTCAGCACACATTATACAAGTGAAACCGAATGCTCACACAATTGCTGATGTAAATGGCAAGATACTTCTCTATTTAAGAGAGCTCTGTAATATTCTCTGCTCCTGTCTACACACACCTGCTTTTCAACTGAAAAACTTGCAGCCATTGCAGTTACCTCTTTGCTGTAAACTCACTCATAAGCAAGTCCAAACCTGTAAATAGTGCTAATAACTTTGGAAGGCACTTCTAAAACATTGAACACACTTAAAAATTAATTAGAAAGTGAACTATCTTCATGCATAACAGATCATTATGCAAGCAGAGATTTTAATAAAAAATAGATATAAATTCTAAGAAAGTAGCACTCATGTAAAAATGCTCAAGACATTTACTGTACTTCATTTTAAAACTGTAAAAATCTCTAAAAGTCATTAAGTAACATGGAAAAAACAGAAGTCATTTTAGCTTTTATATGCAGAGTTTCATAATTAAAAGGAACACACGAAGAACTCAAATTGCAGTTCTGTCCAGATTCTACTAGAGTAATGGGCTTGCTGCCATTGACTTCAGAGCATGAATAACCTTGCCCTTTGTTAGGGCAGATGTGTAAGCTGGCACAAATTGAAGAATACTGAACATTAAAATAGAATGGATATGATATTGCCACTGAAAATTAATTTACAACCTATTTCTTCATTAAAAACACATGCTTTAAACATTCTTATACTGAAGTATAATAAAATCTAATCTAGCCAATCTAATAAAATCTAGCCACAAAGTTTAGATACATAGTCCAGACTGATGTTTAAAAAGAAAAAAAAAAAAAGGAAGAAAACATGAAAATGTAGTATATATGCATGCATGCTAAGAGATGGAATTTATGCAACGGATTGCAGACAAAATCCAAAGTTGGTGAAAATCCAAGGTAGAAATTGGTCTAATATGTTTTTCTGGATTGTTAAGAATGAGTAGCAGAGTTACTCACTTGCACATATATTATTCTGCCAGTCACTGTAAGCTGTGAAAATAGAGGACTGATACGGCACTCAATCAAGGACTGGGGGTGTAGGTGTCTGGGAGGGAGCAGGAAAAAAAGAAAAGAATCCCAGGATTCTACTCTGACTACTAAGGAGAATTAAAAATGAGAGGCTTTTAAACAACAGTTTTTTTTTTTAATAAAGGCAAATATGACATTTTGAACTGCTAGAAAGTCCTTTCTCAGATATGTGGCCAAGCAGTAGAGTGTTCTAACAGAGATCTCAAACTATTACCACCAAACATTTCCTGGAAAATCATTTGTACAGTTTTATGACCCTTTGTGAGACTCAGTCAGAAAGTAAATGCCTGAAAAGGGAAATTAAACATCTAGATATAAACTCACGCAAAAGTGTTTTTCAATAGTTTTTTTCCACACAAATCTAGTGTATAAAAGGTTTACTTCTAAACAACAGAAACCATTACTATTTATACAAAGTATAGATTATTTTGAAAATTTACAAACTTGTCCCAAAGCAATTTTAATTACTGAAGACTTCGTTTACCAGTTCAGACAAAGTCTTGAACTAAAGGCAGTGAGGATCTGTACTGTCCACATTGTGTGCTTTCATATATTCTGTTTTCCAATTAGGAAATAATTTTGTACATGATCAGCTCCATTCAGCACATTTTTTACTCCATGAGCATATATTAGCACTTAGTTTGTGGGATTATGCTCAAAATCTGCTTTAAATTGAGACAGAACAGTTTTATCAAGTATTTCAGTGCATCTGCTGCCATTAAAAAAAAATAAAATAAAAACTTTCAGAATTCACATTTTTCCCATCTGGAATGGATTATGCAAACTCTGGGTATACCTTCAACACCTCCCTACCCCTTCTACCCTCACAGACACAAGCTTTATAAAACAAATAGAATAAACACCTGCTAACCAATGTTGGTTACAGCTGACTCTGATTTACAGACTGCATTACAAATTAAAAATAACGGCTTTTTTTAGTGATTAGAAAACATTGCACTCACATAGTGTGCCTGTTAATTAGCTTCAAATCACCTGCTGGCTGACATTTGCCATGCAATAAGCTGTTTTTCAGATTCACATTCTAGCTACTTTATTGTTCAATGTCAGTTCCTTGAAATCCCCCAGAGTCTATTTGATTCCTTTCAGGTACAAAAAAAACACTATTAATAAACTTTAAAGATACAATTTACACCACCAAACCCAAAGAAATTCACAGCTAGGAGTGGAAATTTGAACTGCATTTTAGGCCTTATCCTGTCTTAACAGGATAGAAAGAAAAAGAAATTTTTAAAAAATACGTAAGTAGGAATTATGTAATATGCTGACTGATTTTATTAATTCATATCTAATAACTTTTGACTATACCTACATTACTCAACTTATTTTTCTACCATCATTTCATGGCCCATGGTCCCTCAGCTCACAGAAGAGCCTACAGAAAGCTGATGATAGGAAAACTGTATGCTCCTACCACATTGTACATGCAAGGTTCCCAAACCTGGAACACGGCACTAGACCCTTTGCATCAAAACCAAATAAATCATCTACATGAAGATCTTGCACCGCTATAATGGCTCGCAGTTGTTAATCTATAGACTGACAGCTCCCAGTTATTCCAAAGGAATACTCTCAGGATAGCGAAGACGTGCTGGGCTTTTGACAGAATAGTAAGAATGTAGGAACTGTGGCTGTATGCTTATCTAAGGCCAGTATACTGATTCTGACAATGGCTGGTGGCAAATGTCTAAAAAAGGCTACAAGCAGCACTGCATGGATAGAAACCCTGGGACACATATTCCTGCTGTGCAAAGCACCCTGCAAATAAGATCAAATGTCTGTCTTGGTCAGCCTAGTGTCACAGAGTCTTAGAACACATTATGATTTTTTTCAGAGATGTATCAATTTTGCATATGCGAAGAGATTTTTGCTTCAGTTCCCTGAGACCACAGAATACGTACAGAGACAGCAACGAAGGAAAACAGATATATTTCTGCTTTTCACCTCTTTCTTATAGGGAGTAGCCTCACACCCACAGTCCACAGCATAGTAAGTCAACAGACCATTTTAATATTTTAAGCATAAACGAAAAACCCCAAAAAGCAGGCTCATGTTAGTCTTAAAGTCTTGAAGTCTTAAATTCACTTCAAAGATCTTCAGTAGAACAACTAGCAAGCTTGCATCCCAAAGAAGGGCTTAATGGATTAACAGAAAATGAGGTAACAAACACAGATACAACTGACATCAGAATCAATTCCCAAGATAAGCGCCTTTTCATGGGAACAGAAATACTTGGAATGTTCAGATTTATTGGACAACACTGGAATTAGCAATTAGAGCGACTTTACACAGAAAAATATTTGCAAACAAGTTTTGAAGCCCAGCAAATGTAGAAAACTGCCTCAAAAGAGGAGGACAATCTTGGACCTGCAGCAGAAAAGGAATGTGCAGAGTTCTGTCTGGCCCTATATCACTAAAACAATCCCTAAAAGAGCTAACAGGGAAACTTTATTTTTATTCTATAAAGCAATTGCTAATGAGTGACTAATGTACATACATTCTATAGGAGCAAGAGCTCACAGTCTGTATTGAGAGCTAATCCCACACAAAACCAAACACATATAAGCCCATTTTAAAACTGGAGAAATAGAAAAACTCTACCACTCATGGTAAAATTATACCATTTTTGTTTTTATCCGCTTTTACTGACACTGCTCCAAGCTATAAGTCCCAAATTCTTTCTTCATGTAAACAGCGATTTCCCCCCAAAGAAGATACATCAGTTCAATGGGGATGCTGAACAAATTGTAGCTGAAGTAGAAATCTGTTTTTAAAGCTAATACAAGCAAAGCCCAATCCAAGGTAAACATTTCTACATTGCAAGGTATAAGTCATTAGGTTCAGAAGCTGGATCTACAAAAGCATACCACTAGTACGACAGCAGAAGGGGGAAAAAAAGTACATCCTACAATCCCTCCAAAATTTTACAAAAGAAAATCCTGGGATATTTTTAGGAGGTTTGGAATCAATTATTTCGCTACATAAAGCACTAGAGCTTCCTCAAGGAAGATCTTGATACTTTTGCAAAATAGGGTAGATTTCTTTTTTGTTTTAAAAAGATGAAACCTTGATATTAGCAACAAGGGATGACATTTCATGCAATGACTTTTAAGCAGCACTACTTCTTTAAATGAGTAAAGTTCCAAACGTTTCTGTTTAAAACATTTATATCTGAAGAACCAAGATCTGCCCCTTTTAAGATACATATACACATCTCAAATTCCCCATGGAATTTTCTTTTCTATGTGCTGTTTGGTACATTTTACTTGGTCTGCAGACATACCAGCAGTAAAATTAATAGCTATGGATATTCTCTCCCAACAGGAAAAGAGTCCACCTCCACAAAGTTTATACAGTCACATATGTTATTTGGTAAAACACTATTTAGTACCTGGAAATAAGAAACTATTCATCCTGAGTTATAAAGAAATTTAATATTAAAATCTCCTGAGTGTAAAAGAAAAAAAAGAAAAAAGGCACTTTTTCATTCTGTCATACCTCCACCACAGGTGTGAGGGAGAAAAGGTGGGTTAGAGTTGTGGGTGATTCCTCAATTCAGGTAACAGAGAGTCCAATATGTAGGTGCAGCCCCCACTCTAAGAGAAGTCTGCTGCCTTTCTGGGGCCTGGGTTAAGGATGTTACCCGGAAACTTCCCAGCCTGGCTAACCAGGCTAACCAGACCCACAGATCCGTTGATGGTCCTACATATGGGAGGTTACAAAGTGGCAACGCAGAGCCTGAAGGCTATCAAAAGTGACTTTAGGGAACTGGGTAGACAATTAGGAACTCAGACACGCAGGTCATATTCTCTTCCATTCTTCCCAGTGCTGACAACAATATAGAAAGAAATAGGTGGATATGGGCCATTAACACATGGCTCCATGGCGGGTGTCATCGCCACAGTTTTGTTTTTTTCGGTAACAGGAAACCTTACACAGCGGCAGGCATGATGAAATCTAATGGCATCTGTCTTTCCCAAAAGGGGAAGAGAGCCCTGGGACGTAAGCTAGCAGGGCTCTAGCTCTCATTGAGAGGGCTTTAAACTAGATTCGAGGTCGGAGGGGGGTATCATCGGGGAAGCAGGTTATGGGGCAGGCGTTGGCCTGTCATACCACTCGCAACAGCCTAACTCCATAGTCTGTGAAGGGTGCCCTAACCCTGAAGAGGCTAAATGGGAAAATAAGAGAACTCCCGAAGGCCCACATGGTCAAATTCCAGCTGCCCCAGCTAGAAAGAGAGGCACATTGGGAGCCCAACTCAAATGCCTCTACGTAAATACACACAGCATGGGGAATGAACAAGGGGAACTGGAGATGCATGTGCGATTGCACGGCCATGATCTCATTGCAATTACTGAAACATGGTAGGGCAGCTCCAATGACTGGAACATGGCCATGGATGGCTTTAAGCTTTTCAGGAAGGAGAGGCCAGGAAGGCGAGGTGGCGGAGTTGCTCTTTACGTGAGAGAGCAACTGGAATGTATGGAGTTCAGCATAGCAGAGGAAGAAGCACGAGTCGAGAGCCTGTGGGTGAGGATTAAAGAGCAGGCCAACAAGGGTGACACTGTCACAGGAGGTTACTACAGGCCGCCTGAGCAGGGAGAGGAAGTGGATGAGGCCTTCTACAGGTAGCTGCAAGAAGCCTCGGGATCCCAGGTCCTGGCCTTACGGGGGACTTGAACCACCCTGATATCTGCTGGGATAATCACACAGCTTGGAGCAGACAGCCCAGGAGGTTCCTGCAGAGCATTGCAGATAACTTCTTGATGCAGGTCGTTGATGAGCCAACAAGGGCACAAGCACTGCTAGACCTGATACTAACAAAGAGAGATGGTCTAGTGGGAAATGTGAAGGTTGGGGGCAGTCTTGGCTGCAGTGACCAGGAGATGATGGAAATCACGATCCTACGGGGAGTAAGCTGGACAAGAAGTAGGATTGCAACCCTGGACTTCAAGAGAGCTAACTTTGATCTCTTCAGGGAGCTCCTTGGAGGGTCCTAGAAGGAAATGGGTCCAGGAGTGTTGGCTAGCATTCAAACACTACTTTCTCCAGCCTCAGGAGCAGTACATTCTTACAAGAAAGAAGTTGAGCAAGGTGGGCATGAGACCTGCGTGGATGGGCAAGGAGCTGTTGGACAAACTTAATGTGAAAAAGAGAACGTATGTAATGTGGAAGAAGGGCCAGGCCACATGGGAAGAACATAGGAACATTGTCAGAGAATGCAGGGATGCAACGAGAAAGGCCAAGGCCTGTTTGGAATTACAGTTAGCAAGAGATGTCAGGGACAACAGGAAGGGCTTCTACAAATAGATCAGCAGCAGGAGGAAGACTAGGGAAAATGTTAGCCCGCTGCTGAATGGGGAGGGTGGGTGTCTTGGTGACGGAGGATGCAGAGAAGGCAGAGTTGCTAAATGCCTTCTTTGCCTTCATTTTACTGCTAAGGTCAGCTCCCATGTACTAAGCCTGGAGACAAGAGAAAAACAAGAGAGAGGAGGACTTTCTGCTGGTCGAGGAGGATTGGGTTAGGGATTATTTAGGCAAACTGGGCACCCATAAATCTATGGGCACGGATGGGATGCACCCAAGAGTGCTGAGGGAACTGGCAGAGATCATTGCTCAGCCGCTCTCCACTTTGAGAGGTCATGGAGAGCAGGGGAGGTACCAGAGGACTGGAAGAAAGCCAACGTCACTCCATTCTTCACAAAAGGCAAGACGGAGGAGCTGGGAAACTACAGGCTGGTCAGCCTCACCTCTGTCCCTGGAAAGGTGATGGAGCAGCTCATCCTAGAGACCATCTCTAGGTATGTCAAGGAAAAGAAGGTCATCAGGAGTAGTCAGCAGGGATCCACGACGGAGAAGTCGTGTCTGACGAAACTGATAACCCTCTACGATGAGATGACCAGCTGGATGGATGGCGGAAGGGCTGTGGATGTTGTCTACCTTGACTTCAGCAAAGCTTTCAACACACTCTCCCGTAACATCCTCATAGGAAAGCTCAGGAAGTGTGGACTGGATGAGTAGACAGTGAGGTGGATTGATGACTGGCTGGATGGCAGAGATTGATGACTGGCTGGATGGGGATAAACGGGACCAAGTCTGGGTGGAGGCCTGTGGCCAGTGGTGTCCCACGAGGATCAGTACTGGACTTGGTGCTCTTCAACTTATTCATCAGTGACTTAGACGAGTCATTGAGTGCACCCTCAGCAAGTTTGCAGATGACACCAAACTGGGAGGAGTAGCCAACACTTCCAAGGGCTGTGCTGCCATTCAGAGAGATCTAGGCAGGATGGAGAGTTGGGCAGAGAGGAACCTCATGAGGTTCAGCAAGGACAAGTGTAGAGTCCTGCACCTGTAGAGGAATAATCCCAGGCACCAGTACAGATTAGGGGTTGACCTGCTGGAATGCAGCTCCGTGGAGAAGGATTTGGGAGTTCTGGTTGACAACCAGTTAACCAGGAGGAAGCAATGTGCCCTCATGGTCAAGAAAGCCAATGGGATCCCGGCTGCATAAGGAGGAGTGTTGCCAGCAGGTCGAGGGAGGGGATCCTGCCCCTCTACTCAGCTCTGATGAGACCACACCTGGAGTAGTGGATGCAGTTCTAGGATCTCCAGTACAAGAAGGACATTGAGCTTCTAGAGAGGGTGCAGTAGACAGCCACGAAGATGATTAAGGGACTGGAACATGTGTCATATGAGGAAAGACTAAGCAAGTTGGGCCTGTTTAGTCTGAAGAAAAGGAGACTGAAAGGGGATTTGATCAACATGTTCAAGTACCTGAAGGGTGACTGTAGGGAGGATGGGGCCAGGCTCTTCTCGGTCGTGGCCAGTGATAGAATGAGGGGTAACGGGTGCAAACTGAAATTAATCTCCATATGAGGAAGAACCTCTTTCCTGTGAGGGTGACAGAGCCCTGGCACAGGCTGCCCAGAGAGGCTCCTTGTGGAGTCTCCACCTCTGGAGATCTCCCAAACCGACCTGGATGCCACCCTGTGCCAGCTCTGGGTGTCCCTGGTGGAGCAGGGGGGTTGGACTAGATGATCTCTGGAAGTCCCTTCCAACCTCAAACACTCTGTGATTCTGTGATCCTCAGTTTCAGAAGCCAGGGAATGATATTTTCCGTAGGCCTGGTGCTCTGGAGCACTTCCTAGAGCTAAACTTAATTAGTGTCACATTAAAAAGAAAAAAAAAATAAGAAGAGAAAAGCTATGGCAGTGTCAGGCCCAGAGAAAATTGCTCCAGGTCATCGCTCAGCGGCCCTCACTGTGGAACAAGGCCTTGTTCCAGCTTCCCTCCCAGCTTGGATCTATATAGATGTATATGCTTATATATCTATATAGATATCTATTTATAGATATATCTATATATCTCGAAGAGAATCTAAGGATCAACTAGGCTTAACTTAAGCCACTTCATGGAAAGATTCATGGAAAGAAATGGCACTGTCTAAACAGCAACACAGCATTAATCTACATCGTAATTAGTATTTTACTTTGTAAGAGTTTGATTATTCCATTCAGACTCCTTCATGTAGCGTTTGAGAGTCTCTCTGTGAGTTATAATTATTATACCAAATAAATGAAAGTAGTAGTCCACCAAGAAAGCACACATAACTAAACTTACAAGTTCAGCAAAGCTCATAGAGACAGATGCTGCTAGTCTGTAGTTACTGCATTGAGATACTTAGCTTATTTTAAAAAGATACTTCTAAGCAGTTACTTTTGTAACTTTTACATCCTTTCCAAGGTAGCATGCACAAATCTGGCAGTAACTTCACAGCATTCTAGATAATTAGAAAAAAAGCCCCCTGTCCCCAGAAGGTCTTTCATATCCACTAATTACTGCTGAAAAATCCTCACTTCCAATGGGAATTATTCTCTGGCAACTTGTTCTTCAATATTGAAGTTAGAGGCCATTCTAACACTGATTTAAGCTATGACCTGGAACAGAGATCTCTTCATATCTGTGCTAGGAACATCCTACCAGAACAGAAAAGACAATAAAGACCATATAGCAACAAAACATTTGCCGTAACAGTGAAAGAGGAAAAGCAATTGCATTTTGCAGTGCCAGAATAACACCAATAACCTCAAGTTATTCAGCTACACTAGTAGAAGTTCAGTGGTATCAATGCAGCTCATGTATACTGGGAAGCTTCAAATGCATGCACAGCACGAACAAGGTTGCAACTTTTTACTCTGGGATTAAATTATGCCAGCCGAAGCCAGATATGTGTCCACAGCCATAAACATGGATTTAATTTCAAATACATGAACAGCCCTTTTGAGGGTAAAAAAAATGAATAAAGGGGTCTTTGCAAAAATCAAGACATTGGAATGTAATTGCATTTTATTCTCAATTCTATTTTTTTAAATATGGGACACCTTTTAAGCATACTGAAATAAAATAGCTGTCAACTTTGATATTTAAACATTCTAGTTATTATATGTTGTCATTAGCACTACACGGTAACACTTAATTTAATACTTAAAATACGAACATAAAAATGCAGACTATTCCTTTCAAAATAACACAAAAATGACAACAACCACAGATCATCCCTCAAAAATATAGCTACAATTGTATTTTATGCAAAACTCCAAGTAAGACTGATTACTTTAAAAATTTCTGCAGTGAACATAGTGATTCCATAAACAGATCACATACACAGCAGTACAGAAATTTTCTGAGAAAATAAACTACAATGAAAAGATTCCAACCCAAATTAGTGCTGCTGCATCTCATGCCAATTTAACATTTAAGGGAAGAAAAGAATACTGTCCTTAAACTCCTGGAAACAAATCTCCTAGTAAAATACAGTTGTTTACCCACCTCTATACACAGCAATACACTGATTTACTAGGACTGCAAGATTACAGAAGAACCACTGTTGGATGTGTCACAGTATCAGTGGAGTACAGGCAAATGTGCACAAACTCAGGCTTTGAAAGCAGTTATTGAAAGTGACTGTTCTCATCTTAACCAAGCATAATAAATAAAAACTACAAAGCAGATTCTCACATTGCTGGAACCTGCAGGAAACTGTTGTTTCAGCAGAAAAATGCAGATTTACAATAGCTGAAGTTCTGGCTTGGAATTCTTACTAAAAAAGCATTGCAGATGGTTAACAAAACATTTTCCACACTGTTTTGTCTTCTGTAATTTGAAAAATTTTCCCCCATAATGATAAAATTAAAAAATGCTCAATAAGATCTGTTTTATCCGAATACTTTCCATTGACAGTTATGAAATGAGCAATAACAGCAGAGACAATTAATTTGTAGATCTTAACTTTCTGAATTTTTAATCTATATTTTAAGTCTGATATCCTTAAAAAAATAAGCAATCTGTTATATTTTCTCCTCATAGGATTACCTACCAATTATACTACTTTAAAACTAGCCTCTATATAAAAATAAGAGCAAGAAAGCTACAAAAAGAAAACAAAATAAACAATACTTATAATGACCATACCTAGTAATAAGAACCGCATTATCATGGTGGGCAATCCCATTTTCTGGAATGGTGTTTCCATCACTTTGGTGGGAGAGAATGGATTTCTGCCACTTACAGAAGCTATCGAGGGACTTGTCTGCATGGTGGTTTATCTCCAAGTTTGGCTGCAATACAACATGCATACCAGAAATATTCCAAACAAATTACTAAGATCAGTTGTTAAGCCTTCTGAAGACTAAAATGGGACTATAATTAGAAGCAGTGGTTTCTAGGAATAACTTCTTCTTGCCAAATTTTATCTGTGTAAAATCTGACCCAAAGTTCGGTTTTATATTACTGAACAGACATTATTTCTGCTTCAACTTTGTTAATGATTCTGTCAATACAAAAAAAATCAGAACATCAAGATACAGAGTTAAAAATAAAAGCTGACGTCCCTGAAGGTGTATTAACATTCACCTGAAGTAATGAACAGGTATCTTTGAGCTTGCATGCTAGGAAATATTCC
Organism: Crypturellus undulatus; assembly: GCA_013389825.1. Classification (NCBI taxonomy): domain Eukaryota; kingdom Metazoa; phylum Chordata; class Aves; order Tinamiformes; family Tinamidae; genus Crypturellus; species Crypturellus undulatus. The sequence continues at coordinate 46,424 of VWPW01024078.1, read as the reverse complement.
TTCTCACTATTTTGTCTTGATTAAAGTAGAAAGATTTTATACACAAATGCAGCCATTTTAAGCAATTATTGAATGAAATCTATAATACTATAGAAGAGAGTGCCTTATATTTCCAAAGATTTAAAATTTAAGTGAAACAGGTCTTACCTGATCTTCAGTGAGGACAATTAAACGAGTCACTATAATATTCACAACGTTTCCTAGACTGGAATCACGATAAAGTTTGGCAACCTGACCTCCAGAAAATAAGAAAAGACACAAAGTCAGACAAGAAACACTATTTGTTTCATGACTAAAAATTAATCTATTTTCCCTGTTAAATATAATTTCATAATGTTAATTATCATTATCACCTGAATAAGAACCATTTTTAAAGCAGCAACCAACCAACCAGTAAAACAATTTTTCAATCAACTTTTTCAATGAAAACTCTTTATATCTTGTTTCATAATCCACCCATTATAAGGAGCATTTAGGCTCTTGATTTAAATAATAAAACCATATAATCTTTCAGCATAATCATATGAATTTAATAATCAAAGACAATTTAAAATGAACACAGTATACTTCTTGACAGAAACAATGTTAGTTTTGTGGGGAAAAACATAGTATTTGACATATTTCAAATACTAATTACTCCAAGCAGATGCATACATTAAGGCATTATTCATGTCAGTAAATAAACTTAATGTTTTATAGACGCTTATGATTTCAGAACATGAACGTTACATGCATGAGAGGGAACAAACACAGAGAGGGGTCAAACTTACAATATTCATTACACTCAAAATGTAATGTTCAATGTCTTTGCGACCATGGTATCCCACCATCATTTTGTCTGCTACTACCAGCGTCTCCACAAACCGTTCCAGGCTTACGGATCTCTTCTGTCGACTGTGGCTGTTTAGTGTGTCATTAACTGGAAGTGAAGTTGGAGAAGCAGATGCATCACTCATCGACCAAGGTTTACTGCTTCTTGGGAGGTCTTCTAGAAATCAAAACAATTAAACACTTCAGACGAGTCCCTACTAAAACTTGAGCAAATACAGCTGTTTTATGTTGAGATTATAATCTTTAATCCTATGAAAATGACAAGACTTTAAGGAAAAATTAAATCTATACTACATTAATAATTATTAAAAAATTATATTTTATTTTATAGTAATATATAATGGGGAAAACATCTTTGTCATAATACACGGTCTCATTCTCAACTTCAAGATAAGATGCTGATTTATCACCTTAAAAGATAATTCTACACAGCTATGTTAATATTAAAGATTAATTATAATTAAGCATGAGTACACTTCAGGATTTAAGGATAAGAACAAGACTGCTACAATATTTTAAAAAAACAACATATTGGAAACTGAAAGTACAAAATCAAGGTAAAAGGAATCAAAACATACTAAGAAATTAAACATTCTGTTAATAATAAGAAAGCTATTTCCCTGCTGTGAAATTATTCAATTATCAGTCAGTTATGATTAGTGCATAATAGTATTTGACTAAATAACTTCTCTTTTTTTAAAAAGCAATTAAATATTATTTACCTCATTAATTTACTATAATAGGAAGTTTTAAATGGTCTGACACAGGATAATTTTAGTTATTTTTAACATTAATTTCAAATCAAATACATTCATTCTTGTACTTTTAAAGTTCAAATAAACGTTTTGCTATCAAAAAACAGCATTGAAATACAGACTGCATATTAAAAATCCAAACAGTTACAACTATCAGCAAAACTACATTTTTTTTCTATTTGAATTCCTCCATACAAAATTGAGTCTCTCCCGCCTTCCCCCTGAAAACCTGACTTTATGTGTAAAAAGTACCCATTTTCCATACAGACCCACACTGACCTCATTCTTCAGTTTATATTAGTTCCCCTTTCCCTAAGTAAGATTACAAAACACCTATTCTTGCTAGCTGTGGATGAACGTAACATTAGAAGTTAAATATATTTTTCAATTGTCTTAATAAGGAGTACTCGTGACTAATATCAGAGGTATAACCTTCTCCCTTCCGAAGCCGTTTCAGTTAAGAAGTGGTTGAGGTAGGAATGATACCTTCTGTGAAAAAAGCTAAGCTAACCTATTTTCCTCTTCAGCTAAGCACCCTATTTCCAAAGGGCAAGACCTACAGTACAAAGGAAACATGTTCATGTCAAAACTTGGTGTACAAAGCTCCATCATTCCCACCACAGTGCTGTTCCAGAATTTCTAAGTCTGCAGTGTTGGTTTTAAAAGTTTCATTAGAAAAGTTTAAAAATGAAAATAAATCAGCTAATTGGCAAAATGACAATAAAAATCCCCATGATTCTTCAAGTCTTAATAAGATTAAACACATTCTAAAAAATAGTATTGTGCATTAAAGTCTTTTGTAGATTTTTTAGATCAATTGCTTTTTCCATGCTTTTCATCTGTGTTCTAGGAAACCCAAAGTAACTTTAATTGTTCAGAGATTTTAATATCACCAAAGCATTGATCCTGACATTTGATCCTGACATTGATCCTGACATTTAGGAATGTCAGGAATTTTGTCTTAAAAAAAAATTAAGAACACTTGATCCATATTCAAAAAGCAAATGGCAAGGACTTCAGATGATTTTACAATGCTAAAATTACTTTATAAATACAGTATTATTTCCACATTCATTCATAATTTTTTCATTTATAAAGATGCAAGCCTGCTTAACCATTTCAAAACCAATTAGTTCACACATAAATCTGAGGCAAATTAGATAATTTTCTTCCATACTCCAGTTCGGAAAAAATCCCGATAAATTGGCATTAATATTGAACATCAATATCAGTAAATTGAAAATAAAGTCAAAACTAAAAAGAAATTTAAAGTCACAAATGAAAAAATCCAATGTGTACAGACAAAGAGTCTACAACTATGACATTCATATATTCTTAAGTCACTCCTTTAATGATGCAGGAAGGAATGAAAGGAAGAAAAGGGAAGAAACATAAAAACAAACAAGATCTCACAAAAGCCAAGAAAAATACATGTGCTAAATACAACTAGGAGATTCATGTGGTGATTTTAGTATTTTAATAATGTATGTTATTGTACATTAATTTTTTTTCATTTTAGAATATATTATAAAATCTGGCAGGAGCAAAATAGCTACATGAGGAAGCTATGGAGCTATGGAGCTACAATGGAGCTACCTCTAAATAACACAGATGCCATTTCTCTGCATTCAAATGCCCACCTGTTCAAGCATATCCAAAGTCTGCATATTTGTAGCAAAGAAACAAAAAAATCATTCATGCAACTCCAAAATTGCGCAATAGACAGGATTTCTATCTTAGTCACAAATAGGAGAACATAGCCTTTCAGGGAAGAAAAAAAAAAAAAAAAAAACCACACCCACACATTTAAGTTTATCCATTATTTTTGCATTTGCACAATGGAACTTCTTTTGCAACCATAACGTAGCACAGTATCTGGTATCAGTCAAAATAAATATTTCTGTAAACTAAACAGTCAAACGAGAATACCATCAAAGCAGTTCATAATAAAATCCTTGTTGCAAACAGGACGGAATATTTTAACATTTTTCCTCTGAAATAGAAACATCCCTCTAGAGTGGAATTTGATGTTAACAACCTCTTAGCAGGGCCTTAGTGATTTCAGCTATATTTATTAAGGTAGTTAATTTGGTTGCAACGTATGCACAAAATTTAACTAATTAATTCAACTTTTTTAATTTTTTTAAAAACATTCTTATGTATCTTCTAACAGCTTAAAATCTCAAAGTTTAGGGGAATCAGCCACAATCCCATCCCACATTTCACCTGAGCCTAATCTGTCAAATAAATAAATATTTTCACCCCTTTCTCTCAAAATGTTTTCTTGTATGGACCACCATAATTCTGCTATGTACCGTGAAATAATCCATCACTTAATCATCTCAACAAACTCTCATCATCCTCTCAGCTTTTCTGCCCCATTTGGTCAGCTATTGTGATTTTTCTCTCGACAGTCAGAAATAGTGCTCTCCTTGTCTCTGGTCTCAACAACTCTGACCACATCTTGACAAAGTGCAGATATATGATAGATTTAGATCTTGATTACATAGGGAAAACTTGTCAGCATGACAACAGTGGTACAGCTACGTAAGGGGATTCCTCCAAGCATCTTATCGTGCCAAAACCGTTTCAAAAGGATAGCTACAATCAGTTTCCTGTACAACATACGCGACAAAAATGCAGTAACACTTTTGTTACAACTGCATTTACACTAAGGGGGAAAAAAAAAAAAAAAAAAACCTAACATGAAATGGGAATGTCCCAAACTTTTCAAAACACTCAAATGCTGAACAAATTTCATTCTATAATAAACGAAGTTATTAATGTAAATCTGGCATCAATTCCGGAGTCCGAAAGCTGAGAAACTGAAAATTACTATTTGATTTGGTTTTGTAGATATTCTCGCTATATTTTAGATGCCATGCCTCTTTGGGATAAAGGATTTATACAGTGCTAAAAACAATGAATTTAAAAGGTTTTGGTAGCTTGGAGGAAAATATTATAATAGTATGGCATCTGGAAAAGTTGGGGAGGTAAAAAGGGTTACAGAAATTTTCAGTTTGTGGAAAAAGTAAAAATAGACATGAAAGCATAGAGAATGAAGAGGAACTTCTGAGGACAGAAGCAGCATCAAATGCACAGGAACTTACATTAAGATTACTGGATTTTTTTAAACATAAAGGAACTTACATTAAAATTACTGGATGTTTCAAAAGAAATGTACATTAGATGCAAAGCTCTGATCAGCCTACAATCCACAAGACACACCACCAGAATGGTTAGATGCAGTCTCACCAAATAGCCACCGCTACTTCACCCTCACTTGGAATAGGGTGACTTCCTAAGCATTCATCTAGAATGTAACATCTGACAGAGGCCAATATATTCCTTGCAATGTCAGACATTTTTCACTTATTTGAAGAGGCTTACGTGCCTTCCTTTCCCTGCATAGGGAAAGGAAAAGACTGAAAGACAGACAAGAGGCCTATTGAAATATGCTTAAATTGGAGTGCCCCATGTATGACAGTATCTTATTTTACAATCAGTTAAACAGCCATTCAGAGTCTTGTAGCCCAAGGTAATAGCTAGCAGATTGTTCTGCAATCATTAGAAGAATGTAGATGAAATTAAGAACTTATTAATTAACTAACTTCTTAATTAATTACACTTCTTAAGAAGTGTGATACAGAAAGTTTGATATTTCCAATGAGTCTAATCACAGTTAATGGAATCACTCAGGAAAAAAATGTCTCTCAAACATGTTTTTCTGGTATAAGATCTGTTTTAAGTTCAGTCAGCCAGTGCCAATAAAGCTGCAACTTCCAAAAGGAAAAGCCAAAGAGGTAATATCAATGAACAATGACATTATTTTAATATTTGCCAAGCTGTTCTATGGACTGAATCTCCTGAAAAAATAATGTCTGGACTGAACTTTTAAGAGCAAGTGATTCTTGAGAACAACAGTGTAAACATTAAGCCCAGATCATTTTTCAAATACATGAAAAACATGTTAGTGCTCTAAAACAACTTGCCACTCCAAGCACTACTCCAAGAATTAGCTTTTGGTTTAAGTTTAAGCAAGTGAAAATCATGTCAGAAGGAGGATATTTGAAAAGTGCTTTTGTGGAGGTTAAACTCTGCTTTAAAGCAAAACTATCCCTCAATCAAAACTATATGGTCCTTCCTGTAGGGTACCTGTAAATCACGGGTAATTGGCTGTCAGGAAATAAACTTAACCGACTGAAACTCATCAAAAACAAACCAAAAAACCCACCCACAACATCAAAACACGTAAGCTACCTTAAGTGAGAAAGATCTGGGGACTCCCAGTCAGTTCCAAATGTATTGTTAATGACAATACTAATGTATTTCTAACGTAACAAGTTTGCACAAGTGAGATGGAACATTTCTTAAACACTGAGCTGCAATACTTCATTACTCAAGTAGTCAAGTAACTCAAGTCCGCAGTCTGAGAACAAGGCACATCTGTACTGCATTATGAGGAAGCCTATGCTCATCACATTACTATATTACTATATTCTTAATATTAAAAAAAATGCATAACTGCTTTTCTAGCATTACATCCTCCAGAGGAAAATTCCTAGGACAACCATCCCCACCATATCTTACATATCAACTAAAAAGATCTTAAAACACAACTTTTATAATTTTTATAAGTACTACTTTTATGTGCATAACTGACATTCATACTTTTTTACCTGAGACTCCACAGTGACCATGATCATAGAGATGTTGTTGGTGCATGGTAGACTTTTTGTAAATAACATGAGGATGACCATTTTCATAATTAAATTTACTGGAATTTTTTGTTATATTCCTTAAAGGCTCTATAAAATACTCTTCATCTTCTGTAGCAATAACTCCATGCTTAAGGGGGAAAAAAAAGAACATAAAAACTTCAAAAGACAAAATATAAAACTCTGTTAAGTTTAATTTACAGTAATATTGGACTATCATTTATTTCTGCGAAAATTATCACAACACACTACCAAGCCAAACAGTGTAGGAGCCAGCCAGTCTCCTCCACTGACTTTAGTGGGAGCAAGAGTAGGTCCCTATACAAAACACAGTAACAGAAGAACAGATACAGTTCTGCTTTTGGAGTTCCTTCTTTCCCATCATCTTTGGTGGATGTGGTAAGAGAACAAGAGATATTCTTGATCTTTGACAAGCAGTCTGTTCACAAAGATGAACTCCATGATTCATATACATTAACATGATGACAAGCCAAAATGACCTCTATCAAAGGACAAGCCTCCTGCGCCTCTATGACGGCCTATTTGTAGTTCCTAATACTGTACACTGGAAAGCTGCATATTTATTTTAGAAAATATTATTCAAGGACAACATTCAGTGTTCTACATCCAGATGCTGAATTCCAAAATTGAGCTAGAGTAATTGAAATCAAACTATTAGTAATAACTTAAGCTACGCTATGTAAAAAGTATTTATCCCTTAGAAGATCTCAACACAGACTTTTGACAGAGATGAATTGTTGCTGATTATGGACCAGACCTCATTTCCCATAACAAATGAACATTTTTCCCCTTTTACTGCAGTGTGGAATTGTAGATCTCAATTTTGTATTTGGGAACTCAGCTTCTTCCAACAGGAAGTGGGTCATGGAAGAAGGAGGAGATTTCAAACCAACTATGCAGTTTCCTAAATATTTAGCAATTAAAACTGAACTCTACAAGAAAAATCTAGCTGGATGATCCTTTCAAATGCAGATATTGAGGAACAGCCCTGACACACCCCAAATCCTGCACTTGCTAACTGAAAAAAATCTGATATCTGTACCAAGAAATTTCAGAATATATAATCTTACTACATTATGAGAAAGAGATAGTAGGCTGAAAAGCAAGAAATTCTACATTTACATCCTGTTTTGATGAATCACAAATTGATCCAGATCCCATTAAAGCCACTATAAAGACTATTCAGGTAATAAAAGCAGAAAATATTCTTAATTGTGAATTAATATTTTTAAACCAATTCAAGAGGATTTAGAACTATTTAGCATCTTATTCTCAACACACACATTTTCAAGAAATAGTATATATGTTACTTGAGCTCTGCAATCAATGATGTGTGCAGAAGACTCATCTCAAGGTGCTTCTTAAAGGTTGTAAAATGTCCTCTTACAGAAGCAAATACACATATGCGTGTATATATATATACGACATACGTAATATATATATAATCACAGTTGCTTACAGAAGTAATTTATACAGTTATATATTTCCATTTCTGCTGCCCTTTATCTGAAAAGCCTTATGCATGACAAAAAGTCTTATGCATGAGTCTTATGTTTTCAAAATCTGTAGTGGGAATATATTTAGAGAACACCTTTATTCCTGAGCTATTGTAAGAATTGTTTATTTTATATATTGTATTTTGTTATTGAAATCAAGTTGTTCTGAGAATGAAGAACAGCAGACAATTAGTACATAGAACAGCAGTAAGAGGAGAGTCTTGACCAGGTGTGAAATGACAAGCCCTAATCTCAACAGCTACAGGTTGTTTAAAGCAGATATGGATCAAGTCCTTTATGGTTACCTGCATCTTAGAGATACTTGTATCTTCTCGCTGAAGAAATACAACCCATTTAAACAAAAGACTCACAAAGAAATGTGTAAGAAAAATGAAGTGTGTTCATTCTTACACATTATGACTGTAACAATTAATGTTCCTCTTCAATAGTGTTATGAACTCAGTTCCACACCACTAGGGTTTGCATTTATCTGGACACAACACAGGTAAAAACTTTTTCTCTCTCTCTAAAAAAAAAAAAAAA
>VWPW01024078.1:24254-38051 GCA_013389825.1 Crypturellus undulatus | reverse complement strand
TTCCCCCCTCCAAAAAAAAAAAAAAATAAAAAAAAAAAAGGTCTTCTTGTTATTTGAAATCTAAGATGTCACTAAAAAAAAAAATCACTTACTGGTACATTGCCGCTTAAAAAATCTTGCAAGTATAAATCAAACCGTAACTAGATTCGCCAGATGTGTGGAAAGAACCTTGATGGCCTGGACTGCATCCAGTCTAGATGTCAGACATCTGGGTGCAGGCGAATCCTGGTCCATTGTAAGCTCTGCTACACTGTTCCCAGGGAAAAAGTGTCCTGCAGAGTGGCTCTGGCTAACACCATCTGCTTTTTGCCAAGTCTGACAAGACAGAAGTATCATCCGTACTGTGACCCTGTCTCTGCAACAGAGAGGCCTTAACCCAGCACTGCTTACTCTAAGGGCACACAGCTTTCATGTCTGCATTCAAAGCCAGTCAGATTAGCCAGTCTGAGCAGAATTGAGGCAGCTCCATCAGACTGTAATTAATAGTTCTCAGAGGTGGTATGACCTCTTGAGCAACTCAATTCAGATGTCATAAACAACACTTAATTGCAAAATTATCTAAATAAATTGTGTATAGGAGAAAAACAATGATGACTACAAACTACTAACACACTCATTCAGGTACTATCAGTGAGGGCACCAGGAAATTACCATTATTTTTCCTGTTCCTAGCCAGTATCTTATCTCACCTACACAAACTCTATGGTGGCTTAAGATAACAGGATTTTAGTAACACTTCAGAAACTTATCAAGGATAACTTTTAGGCTACAGTTGCTGCCAGGTAGTCAGAACATGAATGTGATCAGTTTCTGTAACTGAGTGATTTTTGATCAATGGAAAGACACTTGCCCTACCTATAAGCCTTGCACATACAAATCCAGCATTTTATTGAGTGTATTAATTTAGGTTGCAAACAAAACTGTTCTTCCAATATTGCACTATTGCAAGTGATCTTGTTGAACCAAAGTGAATCTTTTTTCTTAAAAAGCACTCTAAACTCTGAGGCAATATCTCAGTGAAAAACAGCATTTATTCTGAATTTAGAAGATATTTGTTGTTAGAGAGGTTTCCACTATATATGCGTTTAGGAACACTTGGTTAATAGTGTGAATTACACTATTATATGCAAAATTAACATTCTAAGCTCCATTTTTGGTCTATCTTCTACTGTTTGGCCAAAATTAAGTTTCAGCTGAAAAGGGGAAATGCAAATTACGTACTAGAATTTAAAGGAACTTTTTTTCTTACAGTTTTGCTTTTACGGTTGAACTTTAACAGTTTATAAATTAAATGTCTGCTCCAAAGCATAAGGGATACCACTAAGATGCAAGAATGACCAGCAAAAGGTTTTGATAAAAATATCATGAATTTAAGAAATCAACCAAATGCCCAAAACTGTTACTACAAAGAATATTCCCAAGAATGTTATCTAAAACAGATTGCTTGAGGTCCTGTGTTATCCAGTCCCACTACCGACCGCCAGCTCCTGCTAACATATACAAGGTCTGGATCCAGCAGCTTGACATGCTCAGGCGAATCTGTGAATCCACATGAAGTACCCCTGAATTTGTGAAAAACAATCTTTTTTTTTGTGTCAGGTTGTGGAGCCAAATCTTACCACTCTTCAGATGTTAATCAGTTACTGAATCAAACTGAATTCCAGAGAACAAGTGCATGTATTTTCCATATAGCAGTGCTGCTTTCCAAAGTTTTTCCCTACTTTATACCTTTCTGGACATGCTTTATCTATTTTTAATATAAAATAATAGCCATGGGACCTTCTGAAAAGTCTCTGACTTCTGACAGGGTAGCCCAATACCACTACAGATTGTTCTCTGCTCCTGTGCAGTTCCTAATGCAACAGGTTGCATTAGCTTAGCGTATTCTCAAAGATGCAACAGTGATCTGAATGGAACAGTACACCACGCAATCTACTTGTACACTTTAAAACTAGGAACAGCTTTTACATGACTTTCTGAACACTAAGTCCATATTGCAAATACATACTAGTTTTAAACAGAACTCCTGAAAGAAAAGATTACTAGATCACTCTTTAATATTGCTTATGATCTTTCTAAATTTTATAAATCATAAATTTTGCCTATGCTTTAAAAATGTTACTAAAAATATCACATTATATTCTGTTTACAACCTATAAAAGTAGATGCTTTCTTTAAAGAAGAATCAGCTTTAAAATTAGCTAATTTAAGAAGGCTATGAACAAGTTATAAAACTATGAATTTAAGAATTATGAAAAGAACATGAAGTTGTCTGGCAAAGTAATTCTTCTTTTAACCCAAGAATTACATGTAAGAGTCATTCTTTTAGCTACAACCTACTTCTTAACTTCAACTTAACCATTTCTGGTTGGAAAATGACATATGTGGTACCCAGTACAATGTATGGATTCTTATACGCCATGGAAATATTTGGCCTTTTACATAAAGCATTTATTTGGAGCTACAGTAAACCCCAAATGATATTTAACCTTCAAATCACTTTCCTAATAATAAATCACGATCTATAAAATTCAAAAATATTTCCTGTTACTGCGACTTTCAGCTCAAAATGAGAAAAACTGTTACAGTACAAAACTTGCTTGAGCATTCAGGAAGACCTCTGACACATAGAAGTGGGTGGAGGTGGAGAACAGGAAGAGTTTGATTTCTGCTTTACTCCTACTACCAACCAGACACAAATTTACCACCTTTAAGACTTATTCTGCTCACATTTAGGCAAACTTCTCTCCAGAAGGTGAAATTCACTCTTTTGCCAGCCTGCCACTGTTGTTCTTTCCTTCAGTATGACATACCCAGCCTAGGCAATGCCTCAGCACTTCTGCCTCAATATCATTGCACCTAACATGTAAAGGTCCCAACTACTGCTATTTGCAGGCTTTCCCCCCGGCCCATGGGAAGAACAAACCTGCAATCCATCCACCCATGGAACATCCATTGAAGTAAACATTAGTTTGGAAGCTAAAAAGCTTGCTGGACAAGATCTTCAGTTCCCTCATGTAACGGCTCACTGGATTATAGATCACTTACAACTTCAGATAATTTATAGCATTATCAGCGCCCAGAAAATGGGAGCTACAAAAATGAGACTGAGTTAGTGGCCTGCAATCCTGGGGCACTAGTTATAATAAATATAGACAGAGAGGTTAAAACTGGAAATAGTGAGAGGGAAAATGATTTGCCTGCTGCTCAGTTTTATCATAACGAGACTGAAAACTCTATTTGCATTAAAGTTGATCTGAGATACTATGAGTGTTCTTAAAATTCACCCAATGTACATTAGTTCAACCATAATCTCACTCACCCACCCTGAATAACTAAACAGAGCAACTGAAAAAATTCATAAGTGGAGGAAATTTGACTCAACTGACAATACTGAAACCTAACAGGATGACTGGCACAAATGGAAGGCTCAAGTTCATAAGTAGGAAGTGAGCCAAAATGGAGAAAGTATCACTCAGTACTATTACATGTTTTAGTATTATTGACACCATAAGGCTTTGGACAAATGTGGTTAAAGGACTACGCATAATATGATCAGCAGTCCCTTACAGACTAGTAAGGAGACTTGAAAACGTATCAAATGCCCTGAGCATGAATCTTCAATATGCTGAATTATCATCAATTCTAAAACAAGCAATAGTTAATAAAGCAAAGTACAGTAAGCATTAAGTACATTCTAACAAGTAGCTGTATAACAAAATGCTTGTCAGTAGGAATAATTTTAAAAAAATACTGGAATGGATTTATCTAAATGGTAGTCCCATATTCAGTTCTCTGGGAGACCCAGCCAACACTGTGTGGCACAGGAGGTTTCTTGAGTTCTGCTCACCACTGCAGCCCTTTAGGGGTCCCTGCTTCCTTGAAAGAGCAAGAGTCTTGTGCGACCTCACTGCTGCTTCTAAAGTATGATGACTTGTTTTTTCTAGAGAAGGCAGCAGGCACCTGACACACAGTCCCCAGCAAGAAGCATGACCATGAATAAGATGACCAGAAGCATGGTGTGCCCAGGTAGCCAAGACGGGCTTATTAAGAATAAAAATTCCTGAAAGAAATACGTAAGAGCTGTAGTTAAAAGTCCTGCAAATAATGACTTAATTGGGATGCGGCACAAACTAGAGTCAATTTACAAACACTATGTTAATGCACTGACACCGGAACCCACAGAAAGCTTTCCAGCAGTAAAAGAATGAGAAAGTGGACAGAGGGACAAGACACAAATGCAGTGCTGAAAGCTACCCCATGGTGTAAGGCAGTGAGAAAGCGTTCTTATATGAGAAATGTAAAACCGAAGTTAAGACTGTATTAAGGTATGTTCATTTACCCTAGTAATCGTCATTAAATTCTTTATCTACTCAAAATGTTAACCTAGAGATCATCAGGGACGTCTCAAACAGTTGGGTATATCGCTAGATGTCTAGCTTTGAAACTGCAGGCTTTTATTGGCAATCACATCCTATGATGTATTATTCTAGAGCACTTTCAAGGAAAAAAAGGACATACTTTAGCAATTCTGTTTAATTATTTATTTCTTTTATCAATTAGATCTGTCTACATTTAACACGGCAACTGACTGGCATTCTACTATAACAAAAACAAACAAAAAACCACAATATATACACATATTTTTACTACAGTAATTAGTAGATTCTTGATTTACTATTTCTTAATAACGCTCCACTATTTTAGTATGTCGTAACACAACATTTTGGGGGTTTAACACTTTTGTTGTAATAAAAGGAGCTTTTTCACATTCAAGTATTGCTGCCATATGATCAAGAGATCAACGGAGAGAGTAGCTCATTAAAAAAAAAAAGAGAATTTCTAGGCCTACCTTTAGCTTAAATGCAACTGTTTAATTTGTAATCAACAACAAAAAAATAAAGTTACTTTCTGATGCATGCATAGGATTCTCTTTCCTTTTTGGATTTAGCAATGACAACTTCTACACCAAGCAATTCTTCTCCTCTGTTATATACTCAAATTTGGTACAGCCCAATTCTCAGAGATGGCAAGTGGGCTTTCAGTTCAATCAATACCTCACTGGAGACCAAGCATCCCACAGGACCCAGTATCCCATCCTCAACCTTGGGTGTGTAAAATTGTAATAATCTGTAATAAATCTCACCACAGACCTAATTTTACAGCCCTGAAGCAGACACTGTAAACAGTGAAAATGTTGTCTGCTGAAGCACTAGAGAATGGGGTCTTAGCACTTACAATTAAGTTTAAGAAACTGATGAATGCTCTTCCCTCAGGGACTTAGACCTCCAGGAATTTCAAAGACTGAAAGATACACCAATTAAGTTGTTCTTCTGTGTTTTAAATAGAATAAGCAAACTTACCATACAAGAACATAAAACATGTACTTACCAGACCATCGCAGTTGCTTAAGGCCACTTTAGTTGTACTATGTTGGTCTTGCAAATACCCTGTGTAATGACAGTGGTCTAAAAAACTGTGTTTCCATTGAGGTCCATCTTTCCCCCAGTATTCTACTGTAAAATGTCTGGATACCAAATCTGTGTTGAGAGTCAGGTTTAAATGAAAGTGCTTGCCATAGGCAGAAAGTTTAAAAAATAACTTAGATGCTGCCAGTTCTTGATCATAAGTGTCTGTGCTCCTCCTCCTCCTTGAGGGTTTAGCATTTTTCACAGTAAAGCTGAGGAAAGCTCCATTTTGATCAACCCTTATTGGGACTGTTAGTTGGTAGTGTTCAAGGTAAGACAGGAATTCCTCTTTGTAATCACAAAATAAGACAGTCCAGGGAGTGGACATAGAAGAAAAGAAAATATAACAGGAAACAACAAATAGTAGTATAAACATTAACCATATTTAGCTAAATCTCATCACCCTCACAAGTGAGAGTCATTTCCAGCTAAATTTAAGATGCAAAGCTTTATAAATAAAATATACTTTCTTTCTAGCTCAAGAAAACGTGTTCAGTTTTCTATTAACTTGATGTCACTGGAAATACCAAAGTTTTAAACTACATATCTTTTCCTGCATACCGAAAATATGCAAACATCTGGGGCTAAATGCTATCTAAATGGACGTATTCTTCCCAGTGATACCATTCAAAGCCAAAAAGCTATTAGATCCACCTGCAAAAATAAAAACAGTAGTAATAACAAGAAGTATTACTTTGTAAAAACATGTAAATGGCTCTTCATTCCAATAAAAACCTAAAAATGTTAATATATCAAAAGTAAGATTAGATCCTTACTTCCTACTTTTTTAAAAGTGTTAATGAGGTTCTGGCAAATTTCTGAACTATTAGCCAGTGCAACATTTTACTGGATGCAAGGCTTTCTTTCAGCTAAAAGTAGACAAAAATCAGGACAATGATTCAATCAGATTCTTGTAATCAAACTTCCATGATATTCAATCATGACAGAATTAAGAGTCTGTACAATACCATCAATTTCTATCACATAGTTTAGAAAACAGTACCCACACTTAACACAAAAATCCATGATTCCTGCAGCTACAGAGGTCAGGCTCCTACCTTGAGAACTATATGAAAGCCTCTTGTCACTGCCAAATTCCGATGAAACAACGACTAGGCTCAAAATCCATGTCCACGTCTTCCAAAAAATTTCCATAATTTAGAAGAATTGAAAGTTTATTTTCTCCTTGGAGGGCTACCTGTGTGCTATAGAGTTAATTCCACTGCAGAATGGCACCATAACAGGTAGATTTATATTACTTCCAGATTAGCTATTGAACGTCCCACTTTTTGACAGGTATTCTTTTCCAACAAACTATATTTTCTTCTACATCTGCAGTCATTTTCTCAACACAAAAATAAGCATTTGTAAAATTCCTTCAGGTATCTGTAAGATGTTAGACTTGGAAGTTACTGAATTTTCTCCATTTCTTTCCCTGAAAAAAAAGCAAAATGAGTCAAGACAAACTCTTTGCATTAAAACAGATCAATACTGCAAAATATTAACCAACAATGATGAACTACACAATACAACATTTCATAATAACATTTAACCACTACTGCTTTCACGGTCCAAGGTCATGATCTTGCAAAAACAAGTACCATTAATCTTGAACAAGACGTTCCATACAGCTCGATATTGATATATACATGTCAGGTTAAATAGATGTAATAATTTATACAATTAAATTTTCAGGCTTCTCAAATACTGTGTTCAGACTCGTTCTAGCCATAATCAATGCAGTGTATTCATTGATTTCAGCAGTGAATAACTAAACCTAATACACCAGCAGACAAAGGGAGAACCTGGGAAAAAGTCCAGCATGCAGTTATCTGATCTTTCCGCAGCATGTATTTTGTTATTACTTGGACACAGGTTTTGCTTATGCAGGCAAACTTCTCATTCACTTAAATGAGAATGCTGCACATTCTAATACCAAAGAATGAATTTTACAATTTATTGCAAGTTTTAACTTTTTAATTACACTGTAAATACATTGCAAAAGCGGCTTGTATACCGAGAGCACTGTTTGATATATTAGAATATACTTTTATTTTCCTTTTGATTGCCTTTGGGGGCAACAGGATTAAGTGAATAACATGTTGTGTTTGGTCTTTTTTTTTTTTTTCTTCATTTAAATACTATTCCAGTAATATTAAAATGCAGCCCTAAATCTGGCCAGGGGTTAAACAGAAGGTCTATGCAGCTGCCCAGCACTTTCTTAGGACAGAATACTGTACTAGATATCATATCAAGTGGTACCAATCAGTTCTCTCAACTTCCAGCACACCTGCTGCCTAGAGCTGCTGCATCTCACAGATGTCAAAACAGATCACCTGAGAAGCACAAATAGTATGGAAAGAAATGGCAAACAGGACACACAGTCACTTATGCGTGCGCTAGTTAAGGCCCTCCCACAGTTTTAGCAAGGTAAATTTACATAAATCACATAATACCTATACAGTCAGTGGTCAGTAGTTAAAACTAAATAAATAACATGCAGAATTGTTCAAATTATCTCAAAAAAAATCAGCATGAAATAAACCCTATTTACTAACATCATAGTGAGTATCAAGAAATCAAGAAATTTCTTGGCCAATCCGAAATACATCTTATTATTATGCACATGAGGTTAATTGGATCATTTGCTTTGTAGATATCTTTCCAAAGAGTATACAGGATTTAGTTAGGTCTGTAGATTAAATAAATCATATTTTGTAAGCATGTCTTGGGCTTAATAATATTTTTTTCCTGAGGAGGTATTAGCTTAGTGATGCCATTCATTTACAACAAGACCTCATTTAATAAGGATTTTATTAATCTCTAATCTGGTCTTTAAATAATGCCTTTATTATCTGGCTAATACTTAACTATATAGCTTTAAAACAAGTTGCCAATGCTTATTTTAATTTCTGAAGAGACATAACCCAATTCATACTCTTCTGCTAAATTAGTCTATTAAAGAATGTGCCTTATTTCCACTTTGAGAATGTCCAGCTTCAAATTCCAGTCACCACATCTTGCTTTACCTCCGTCTGCTAATGAGGTTAGTTATAATGGATAGCCATAATCTGATATGACCACCTCTTGACTCTCTGATAAGCAACTCAATCTCTTCAATCTACCTCACTCTGTACAATACAGTTTCCAGATGTCTAATTATTTCTGCAGCTTTTTTTTTCCTGAATCCTTTCCAATTTGTCATCATCCTTTTTCATGCAGAGACACTAGAGTTGGACACAGTATTCCAGCAATGGCTCATTAATGCCATATACAGAGGTCACATTGCCTGAGAGCTTTTATTTAGCCAAAAGAAAAAAAAAGTATGGAGCTCATGTTACACTGACAGTAAGTTACCCTAGCAGTAAGATCTCCTGAAACTGCAGGACCTGAAGAAGCAGGCAGCTTGGTATGCTGGAAGTCACTGTAGTGACCATAAACTGGGCATCACTGGCCCATGAGAGCCATTGCCCAAGAGAGCTCTCTTGGCCTTGGTCAAGACAGCCCAAAAGCCACCAGCATCTTCTCTGCATTAAGGAAGAGCAATAGATGTGAAGCTTAAAGGGTTTGTGCAGCTCCACTCACAGTACTTCCAGTATGAAGCTGGGTAGGAACATAAGAACTTTCACTATCTGTACCCTGTCTATACGTTCTTTCTAGCTTTATTGATGGATGTGTAGCATTTCAGTTTTGATTACGGATGCCAGATGGCACCTTTTATCAGTACTAAAATGATAAGAGGGGTCTTCCAGTTTCAGTGACATGCTTATCGAAGGTGTTTGCTTACCATTTACCTAAAGCCATAGCTCCTGCCTCATTCTGCAAGCTGTGCTGGAGCAGCAAAGGAAAACTATGTGATGTGCTTCAAAACCCAGAAGGTGCATGGCAAGAAAAACCCTGCAGTGGCGTTTCTCTAGGAGCACCCATGACAAATCACACTCACCAAACAGCAACCGGGGAAAAAAGGGCCAAAATGCACACAAAACCAANGCCTGCGGGGTGCCCGCCGCCTTCCCGCCGCCGCCCCTGGCGGGAGGACGGGCGCGGAGGGGAGCGGGAGCGCGGCCAGGGGCGGCCGTACGAGGGGTTGCTAAGGAAATGCGGAGGGAGGGGCGACGGGGACGGCGGCGGGGGCGCGAGTCGCCACAAGCGCAGCCTCAGGTAGCGCAGCCGTCGGGCCACGCAGGCGGAGGGCGGCTCGCTGGAAGGGGCTCGCGGGAGAGGGACAGGGTCGGGGCAGCGAGTACAAAGGGCGAGGACGGCTCCTTCCTTCCCGGTTGTTCGTCGGAAAACGGAGTGTGAAGACAGAAAGGGAAGAAAGGAAANGCATTAAGGAAGAGCAATAGATGTGAAGCTTAAAGGGTTTGTGCAGCTCCACTCACAGTACTTCCAGTATGAAGCTGGGTAGGAACATAAGAACTTTCACTATCTGTACCCTGTCTATACGTTCTTTCTAGCTTTATTGATGGATGTGTAGCATTTCAGTTTTGATTACGGATGCCAGATGGCACCTTTTATCAGTACTAAAATGATAAGAGGGGTCTTCCAGTTTCAGTGACATGCTTATCGAAGGTGTTTGCTTACCATTTACCTAAAGCCATAGCTCCTGCCTCATTCTGCAAGCTGTGCTGGAGCAGCAAAGGAAAACTATGTGATGTGCTTCAAAACCCAGAAGGTGCATGGCAAGAAAAACCCTGCAGTGGCGTTTCTCTAGGAGCACCCATGACAAATCACACTCACCAAACAGCAACCGGGGAAAAAAGGGCCAAAATGCACACAAAACCAAGGATCTGGGGAATGATGTCCATTATTCGGTGGCAGTAGCTGACCAAGCTGTTCAGACCGGCCACCCCGATACCGTCCACATAGCTAAGGGATACCGGTTGAAGGGATACTTAAGTTTCAGCGTAGGGGGGCAGAAGTTCACACTAGCAAACTGTTACGGATGCAAATAACCCCCAGCAGGGCCAGCAGCAGCGACGCTGCTCCCCTCCCTTCCCCCGCCACAGCGGTGCAGCCGCCCCGGCCCAACGGCCGCCGCCAACGGTCGCGCCGCGCGGCGGCCCCCTCGGCAGCCCCCGCTCAACGGCTGCGAGCGGAGCAGGCGCAGCGCTGCATAAACGGACTGCGGCTCGGGGGCACCGCTGGTCAGCCCAGCCAGCCGGGGCGAGCGCTCNAAAAAAAAAAAAAAAAAAAAAAAGCGAGTGTGTGCCACAACGCACAGCCGCGGCCGGCTCCCCCGGGACACGGGGCCGTGCATGCAGCCTTCCCCTCCGTCTGCCCACTCCCCCCCTGCAGCCCTGCCAAGGGATCAGCTGTCATTGTGCTTCTGAAAACGAAGAATAAAGAGAACAACCCCACCCCCCAAAG
The DNA here is from genome assembly GCA_013389825.1 of Crypturellus undulatus. Lineage (NCBI taxonomy): Eukaryota > Metazoa > Chordata > Aves > Tinamiformes > Tinamidae > Crypturellus > Crypturellus undulatus. The sequence goes on along the minus strand of VWPW01024078.1, from coordinate 27,213 downwards.
AGGCTAGAGGCATCTATCCAGCCGCCCCCCCTGCCCAACACGTATGCACACTTGTGTCCCGGGCGCGCAGACACACGTCCGCGCGCACACCGAGACGGTAACAACAACAGGAGGAGACCCTTAGCGGGAAACACCAGCTCTGGAGCAAGCCGGAGGTCACCAGACACACATCCCACTCAGAAAATTCAGAAGGAGGGAGAAAAAAAAGAAAAAAAAGAAAGCTGTCCTCCCTAGAGAGGCTGCAGGGAAGAGTCTGGTTGCGGTGGTGGAGTTGATCCTAAAGTTAACTTTCAGCAGCCCATTTCCAGACAGCAGCGCTGAATCTATTTGGATAAAACGCGTGTGACCCAGACACTTGGCGCTTGGCCCAAACGCGTTGCACCGGCAGCCCAAATAAAAACTCTCTCTCGTACAACAATGAAAGAAATCAGCGAAGAGCAACAACAGGCGGGGGGGAGGGGGGAGAGAAGTAAAGAAAGAAAGAAAGAAAGAAAGAGAAAAAAAAACGGGGGGGGAAGCAAAAAGCGAAGCCGCCCGCCGGGCAGCGAGAGCCCACTTACCTCCCCCCGCCGCCGAGGGCGCGCCGATAAACAGGGCCCGGCGGGGTTAAGAGTCTAGCAAACCCCAAGCGGCTCCGAGTAAATCAAAACCACACGCTCCCATCTTCCCGAGGAGCCCGGCCAGCGCTCGGCATCTCCGCGAGCATCGCGGCGGCGGCGGCAGCCTCGGCTCCGCGCGGACCCTCTGAGTTCAGGCACAAAATATGCACTTGTCTGACCGCCGGAGCGGCCGCTGGACATGACACGGGCGAGCGCGGGGCTCGTCCTCGCGTACGGCGCTCTGCAAAGCTGCGGGGGGCTGTCGGGGCTCGCACCTATTTTTTATTTTTTTTCGCTCTGCTAACGACTTAGATTTTTTTAAAGTTAACTCTAAAAATAAAGAGTTGCACTATTGACGAGCGTACTTCACAAATCTCTTTTCGGTTGAAAATCCTCGCACCCCCTTCCCCCATCCTCAAACCTCAAAGGTTTCGCTCTGAAATTACTCCAAATCCACCTCGCCTAATGCAATATAAAGCTCCCCCCCACCCCACAGCCCTGCAACGCATCATTATTCGGGACACAAGAAAAGCAAAAGTTTCATTGAATAGCGTGAAATCTTCCTTACCGTTCTCATCTTCAATTTCTGATACAAAGTAAGTTTCAAACAATAGAGATTGCACAGGACGATTCCCGTATTCCTCTCTGCTTTTCCCCTCTGTGCAAGCAACCATCAGGGTTATATTCTCCAACAGCACAAAATTCTCTAGTCTTCCTAAAAGGGGGGGGTGGGGGAGTGGGGGGGGTTAGAAAGNTGAACAGCCTCCTCTGTGCAAAATACCATGTGAATATCATCTGAGTGGAGGGGAGGGAGGGGGAGAAGGAAGGAGAGGAGGGGGGAGCGGCAGCGGAGCAGGAAGGGCTCGGCTCGGCTCGGCTCAGCTCGGCTCGGCTCAAGTAGCCCGGACCTCCTCTCGGCCGGCGCCCGGCCAAGCCGAGCGCGCCGGCAGCGGGAGCCTTGGCAGCCTCGCCCGGCAGCGGCGCGGGGCCCGCTGACGTCAGCCTGCAGATGTGCCCCGGCCGCCGCGGCGCGTCACGTGGCGGCGGTGGCGGCACGGCGGGGGGGGGCACCTGGGTAACGAGGCGCAGCAAGAGAGGTGGGGCGCGCACGCCTGAGGCGGCGCTCGAGCTAACGGCCGGCGAGGCGGGCGCGGGGCCCAATGGGGCCGTAACGGACTTTATTTAAAAAGAAATATATAAAAANGCGGCGGCGCCGGGGGGGCGGGGGCCGCGCGGGGTAACGAGGAGCAGCGCGGGGACGGGGCGCTCGTGCCGCTCACCCTGAGGCGGCGCCTGAGCTAGCGGCGGCCGCGGGGCCCAAGGGCCGCCGTAACGGCCTGTGTTAAAAAAGAAATATAAAAAAGTACGTATATATGTGCGCATTTCTGGGGAGACCGCGGCGCTTTCGCTTTCGCTTGCAGTCGTAGCCCCCCCTCCACGGCGGGGCACCCGGATCCGTTTGGCGGGGTCGCGCGCAGGGAAGCGCGGCGTCTACGGCAGCGCTCGCGACCCGCGGCCCGATGGGGCAGCCGAGCCTCGCGCGTGGCTGCCAAGCCAATTTCCGAAAAACAACAACCCTTCTTGCAATGGCCCGGGGCTTCTACTCGCCGTTTCGCTGGCGGCGACTCTGTGTGCGTGTGTGTGTGTTGTCCTCCCCAACCGGAGGCAGTAGGTGTAACTCCTCTGGTGAATCTATAAGAGCTGGCAAGGCTGCGGGGTGATTCAGGCTGGAAACATCCAAAAATACAGTTACTGCAGCTCTTCCTCGAGGGTGGAGGAGTATCAGTCCAGAGAGCTCACTGTCGCCGAAGTAGCGCTGACGGCCCGTGGGTTTGGGCGCGTGCCGTGTAAAAGGTGAGATGTCGGTCCTGCGGCTGGCGTTTCTTGTGTCAGATGAACATGCTGCATGCCTCGTTTTTGAAGCACTGCTAGAGTGGAGTGAGATTTCTGCACATATATTTGTGAGATTACTGTCAAGAGCAGCTCTAGCACAGTAAGCACAAGCCCCTAAAGAGGTGGTCACGCTTGTCATCAGCCGTGCTGAAACTTCCTTACAAAATGTACATACAACAAGCACTTAGGGGTGAAGCCCTTCTGTGCTCCCTAGACCAATGAATGGTACTCGGTAACTAATGGCAGAGCCGCGCAGCTACTGCCGCCGCTCCGCGGGAGCGCTGGGATCCAGGAGGAGGGGGGATCTCAGCTGGATCCAAGCGGAGGGGGGCGGCAGCTGGATCCGGGGAGAGGGGGATCGCAGCCGGATCCAGGCCGAAGCGGGGCTCGCAGCGGCCTCCGTGGGGCAGGGGGAGCGCGGCCGGCCGATGCTTGTGCCGCGGGCGCCACCCCGCGGCGGGCGCGGG
>VWPW01024078.1:6800-24193 GCA_013389825.1 Crypturellus undulatus | reverse complement strand
GGACGAGCCGCGCGCGGCTGCGGGCAGCGGGTCCCCGCGGGTCCCCAGCGCGGGGCGGGGTGGCGGCGGCGGCGTTAGTGCTCCAGAGTTCCGCCCTCTGAGGCAAACTCCGCCAAGGGATGGATGGCGGCGCTAATAAATGGCGCGTGTCGGGCAAGCGAGGAGCGCGGACGGGCAGGTGCTCCCGAGGCACAGCACCTGTCTTCAGGGACAGGCGGCGTGACCGTTTCTGCTCACCCTTTCCTTCACACGCAGCAGTGTGGCGAGCTGGGAGATTGCTTCTGGAAGGACAGGCTGTGGAGACGCATTTACCGTGAGGCTCTGTTTGCACCCATTTTTATACTATGACGAGGAAAAAAACAAACAAAAATAAAAGTGTGTGAGTAGACACCTACCATAGCAAATTGCCTCATGCTCATGGTATCCTCAAGGGAAGTGGGAGACCTCAGATCAGCCTGCACCCGGCTCAGGAGTGCTGCACTGCTGTCTGCCAGTGCAGCGAGCGACTGTTCTGGCATGGAAGAGGGAGCCCGCCGTGCCTGGAGCTGGTCTGCGGTGCAGAGCTCATTCAGGACTCACCAAGCTAAAAGGAAAGGCAGATTAGCACTGTCTGGTTAGGGTGCTCACATGAGTTCAGCTTCCTGCTCTAAATCAGGCAGTTGGGCTAAGACTTGAGCATGGGCTCTGCAGAACCCAGCTGCTTGCTCAGACCAACAAGTTATTTATTCCCTGTCCCAGACATCTACTTTTTCTTGCCTACACCCACTCCTGGGGCTGAGAAAATGTTTCCAATAACAGCTTTGTCAAACCTGGTATATTACCAGGAAATAACTTTGGCTTTAGTTAAAAAATTCCTGACCAGCTGTAATTAGAATTTCTGACAGAATTCCCGGTGCCATTTGACTCACCTTATTTATTTCCTTACTTATTTTTGCTTTATTGTGTAAAACCATTTTTTTTTAAAGTGAACCTGATTCAGATGACAATAGTGAGCTTGATGACTTCGATTTTTGTCTCAACAACCTGAGTAATAATTGTATGCTTTTTAATGATCTACAGCTTCTTAGGAACAACACTTGCACAGAAAGTAGTATGCAAGTCCTTCATATAATTTTGTCTTTGCTGCAAATAGAAATCTTTGTGGAACTAGGAAATAGCAAAGATAGTTATTCCAGTATAAATTCAGATAACACTTAAAACCATTTGAGCAACGGTGCCATCAGAAGTTCTGGACAAGATTACAGATTTATTGAGCACAGAGAACATTAGCCCATGCCTTAAACTAGTTTGTTAGGTTTTGATTGTTATAAAAGTAGTTTGCTAAATCTTTAAGCACTCTTGACTTTAAGCTTTCAAATCCTTTAGTCTGTCAGTCAACAACTGATAATATTGACAACACTTTTTCCTTTAAATAAATGTTTATATTAAGCTTCAGTTTAGCACTGCTAGATATATTCAGAGGTATTTCAGGTTGATCTTGCTGTTAACTGAAAGCCTGCAGTGAGCAGTGTTCTTGTTGACTAAGATGAGAGGCCTTAATGGCCCAGCTGGACCTTCTGCTGGCGGAAACATTGGCAACAGGGCTGTTGGTGTCGGACTTGGCCCATTGTGGGATGTTCCAGGCAGCCCCTTGCAGAAGCCCGGGCTGCCCTGTGTCAGGCCCTGCAGCTTGTCCAGGTACCCATCACTTACTGATGTGGTGCCTGATGAAGAAAAACTGCTTGCTGAAATGTCTTCTTATTACAGATGCATATATACATATTTATAATATATAAGACATGGGTTGTCGTATGTCATATTTTGCTGATAGAGAACAAGTCATTCAACTTCAGTCTTGTGATAATTATGTATGTGTATTTGTGTGAAACTGTAAGTGCTCTTCTGCTTTTGAAAACATTATTGAAGGTTAGTCATAAAAATGCATGCCTCAAGTTAATTTTTAGATGATCTGTTATTTAAGGATGCTTTACAGTTTCTTACTGTCATGCAGCTTGTACTGAATTGGAAGAATTTATGCCCTGAACCATTTCTGATCTGGTAAATTCCATGTAAGGAATTAGAAATTCATCCTCTTACTCCTCCTCTGTCAGGGCTGGAAGACACTGCAGTCTGGTCTTCCGAATGCATAGGCAATCTGACAGACATCCAGCTTGTTTGCTTGTCTCCTCACTATGACAACCTGCTACATCAAATTAGATTAAAAATTTCTCCGGAGGAGGACAGCATGCTGCTGCCTCTGGAGAAGCTAACAGGACAGCATTAACAACCTGTATTATTTCCCCTTTTACTGAATTTCCAGGACCATGTAAACATATGCATAAGCAGATGAGCTGTTATGCTGCTCAGGCTCCCTGATTTAACAGTGTTCATAATCTATAATATTTTTTATTATTAACTTTGTCTGAGTAACTCTTGATGTGCAAAACTACTGTGTGGTATACTTACTATACTATGGTATACCACCTACTTGAAAAATACTACCTAGTAACCTTACATTTATCTATATGAAGGAGAAATGCTGTTGCTGTGAATAAATGCTTCATTTTTATCCCCCTGAACTAAAAGATTCTAGAAGTGCCTGAAGGTAAGCAAAATTCAGATCAATGAATTTGGTTTCAAGTGTGGCCTTGAGGCTGCTTCTGCCCAACAAATGGATATTGCTAAGAATATCTTCATTTAAATATGAAGAGCTGACCTGCATGAAGGGAGAGATTCCTTTTCTAGGATGCTCTCTTGGAGCAACTCCAAAGTGTGATGTTGATACTGGGCCTACCAGCATTTGAGCCTCCTGCTTGTGAATCTGACCAGCCTGATTATTTAGCATAAAATCTGGAAATGAAACTGAGAAACTCAGTTCACTGTACTTGGCATCCCCCATCATGTACCAGGCACCTTTCTCTCTGCTGAAATGCGGATGAGGCAAAGCAGAGAGATTAGAGAATCTGAAGTGTGGTGAGTGTGCTCAGAGCTTGCTCAAAAAACAGAAGGGAGCATGGTGGAAGAACTGAGAGAGAATAAATATCCCTCTGGTAAACCTGAAATTAGGAATCTTACACAAGTCAAGCTGATCAGGGAATCCCTTCAGCGTAATGGATATTAATCTCAATTTTTCTAGGTAAATTGATTGAGGTGATACTGTCCTCATTATGATTAAAAGTATAGAACAATTAAAATTATCTCAACTCCACCCAAGAACAAGAATACTAGTAAGGGGGAAAAAAGAGATTGTTCAGATCGGGGAGTTATTTTGACAACAGAGGTGTCTTTTTCTGCTTTGCCTGTTTCTGTCTTCCCAAGCAAGGGACAGATACTAGAAACAAGATTACCTCAGTAGGCAGAGCACTTTGCTAAAAGGAATAATCTTCCAGCTATATGTATTCTGTATTTTTCTATGTATGTATTTATTTATTTATTTTCATTTCCTGAGAAAGTTTTTCAGTAAGATCTGAGCGATCTGTAAGATTTACAGAGAACAAAGTTGAGACAAATACTACGATGTGTGGAAAATGTGTGTGGAAAATCTCTGTGGAAAGTTTTATTCCTCAAAGATTAGAGTAGGTAGAAACATATATAAGCTAAGCAGGAATTCTAAGCAAAGGTATAAGAATTCAGTTATTTTGATTTCAGAATGAAAAACCTAGAGTCAACTCACAAGGTGACTTAGCTATTGCCGTGCAGAGCAGAACAGTGTTGGGCTATCTGGCACTCGACTCTAGAAACGACGCTCCCCATTCGGAATCAGGCGCCTGGGTCTAAGAACCTGGTTCGCTACGTTGCTATCTGAGCAGGAGGAGAGTTACGGTTTTCATGCTGATGTGCATCACAGACTCCTCATTTAGCATTTGCTGAAATAAGTGGTGATCCCCCATCTTTTGGTATGCTTTATGTAAAACAAAGCACTAATGTCAGAGATCTTAAAACTGAATCTTGAGATGTGTACAGATTTATTTCAAATGGAAAGAATTGGACTTTCCATATTCCTGGACTGTATAGCTGGAAAAGATTTATTAAAGACTCTAGAGCATACGGTGCATACTGCTTTGGACGCAGATTACATCTTGGTCTAATTTAGATGGCTCTTTGGCATGCTTTCTGCTGCAGTGTCTTGCAGCAGCTCATAAGTGGAACTTTCTTCACTGGAAGCTGCAAGGTCAATGCATTAAACAACTGGGAAAAAAAGTAACACACTTCCCCTTGCAACTTTTGCCTGTCCCCGCAAAATGCAACAACAGACTATGAATGCAGTGAAATGTTATGTGAATGTACCAAGTAAATACCTTCTAGCTCACAATTAACTTAATAGTATTTAATTATTTTTCATACTCATCATTTCATATTATTATAGGATTATTGCAGCACTAGCAGTTCCTTCATTAGGGAAAGCAGTGTTCTGCTTGGAGGGGTTTGTTTGCATTGAGCCCTTTAAAGAGTCCAGCATACAACTTATTTAGGATTGCCTGGTTCTGCATGAAGACAATTTGGGTGGCAGCAAGGCTCCAACCTTCCTGGATGTCCCTAACATAGAACTGGTTAGAAACTGGGGACAGGAAAGCATAGAGGGGAGCAGCATCATAACACTTTCCCTCTTCTCTCACTAGTTATTCACTTTCAGTCACTCCAGGAGACAAGATCCAGGGCCAGATTAATGTTCATTTTGACCCAGCACAGCTGCTCACATGTTTTTAAGAGCACTTTTCTCTGGTGCAAATTCTAGTGGCTTAATTTCAAAATGTTTACCACTAGATATTAAGTTAGGCTGTGTTAGACTTCGTGCAGGAGCATCCATAATGTTGCATTTTTCTGCTTTGCTGTAGAAGCATTGATCTCTCACAAAAGAACAGTAACAAAAAGAATCCAAAAAAGAACAGTTACTGATCCCCTAGTAATGACTGCAGCTATTTGTCAGATGAATCTATCAAAGCCCTGGTCAACTTTTACAAACCCTGCAAGCAAAAACAGACCTCATGATGGCTGCAATTTATGTAACCCATTGATAGGGATTTAATCCTGTTAATCTTCTGATATTCCACTGAATATCTTTGAAATGCTTTAACTCTTGTGCACATTTTAAGTTATTGTTTGATAGAGCATCCTGTTATATTTTAAAGATAAAGCAAAACCAACATATTTTTCAATAAAAGACTGGATTTCACAATATAAATTTTCCAGCTACTAAATCAGCTATGCATTAAAATCACAAACGTTTTGTTTCTATGGAGTTAAAAGGTTACACTTTTTAGTTACAGGTCTAATTCTGGGCACAATCTGTGAACTGAAATATGAACTGGGCTTAGTGTACTTTTGTTCCTGCTATAGCCATTAAGTTATTATTTGCATCAATAGGCAAGTTGTAGTGAAAAGGGATCAGCTCCAGTCATCCTCCAAATTTCCAGGCAGCGTTAACGCTGATGGACTTGCATGGTACATGCTGTCAGGTTTGCACTCTAACCATAAACCGTCCGCAGATACGATGGTGCTGGTGTGTGGCTGCTCACAGATGTCTGAGGGCAAAGGAGGAGGGGAAGGCAACTTGTCTCTTGAGTTTCTACTTGCATGACTAGCCAAGATCAAAAGAGGCATCATCCTCCATATGGTTGTCTCTGGAAATTGTGAAAGGAGTCAAGCTGACTCTCGCAGCAGCCTTCTCTCCTGAATGTCCTAACAGCAAGCAATCTGTGTCTCCACTGTGGCTGAAACTCAATTGTTAGTAGGAGTTTTATTCTCTACACCTTTTAATTAATAGTATATAAAGAAAATTGTCAGAGAAAATAGACATGCTCAAAACAAATGGATAACAGCTACAGAAATCTACATATTTGAAGAAAATGCTAGACACTTATTTTTAGCTCATTGCATCCACAGTTGCAGCCATCTATAAATCTAGCTAAACAATTTCACCCACAAATTAGGTTGTCTGGCAATTAGGCACNTATAAATTATTGCACTAGCAGGTTTGTGCACAATTTAATTATAAACATAACACTACTCTTCTAGCATTGCCAGTCTGCATAAGAAGTTAACAGTACATATAGCAGTATATTTATAAGGCCAATCAAGTACACTTAATGTGTGCAAACACAGATGTAGATAGCTCATCTGAAAATGTGTATCTGTAGTGAATTTACCCTCCTATCTGGAAAACAAGGAGTTTAAAGAGGAAGGATTTCCAATATTTTCAAAGCCAATCAAAGTGCATAGTGCAGAAGTTGAAGTTTAGCTTTGTGTTTTACCAAATATGACTGATGTCTAAGAGATTAGATATGGCCACAGGGGACTTAAATGTAATTAAGCATTAACTACTTTATAATTCAGGGAACTGTATTTTAAGGATCTGCATAACTGAAGTAGTTTAATTAAATTAGTAATTATAAAAATGCAGTAACTTAGAACTACTTCTACCTTTCCAAACCTTGCCTCCCTAGCTGATGCTCATACCTATTTATTAAAGTGCAAAATCCTTGATTTTATGCATCATCTGGGGAAATGTCCTATCATTTCTATTTATAACATGTCATGTCTACACCCAGGGAATTTTTATTTCTCATTTTTTTAATAGCTGTCTCCTTCTCTGCCCCCAGAAACCATGTGCAACTTTGAGAAGTGAGGAAGAGAGCTGGGAATCTCTCTGAATAGGGCTGGGCAGCGACTAGGACTAACCTTTGCTCTTGTTTTACCCCAGATGCCCAGCTTTGCACATGAATGAAGCCCTCTTCTATTGAGGGCTTTCTTCTGGGGGGATGAAACAAATTAACTGCAGAAGAATACCAGGGAATTCACTTTGTGCACTATCTCTGCAAAGATTTTTTTTTTTCTGAGACTCCATGAAAAAAGAAACTGAGGAGCTTGAAATGTGTTACACACGACTTTTGGAAGAGGTAGAGTAGCCCAGTATTCCTCATGTGCTTCTCTACAACAAAACTACACACAAATCTCTTACCAACTACATGGTTTCTTACCAAAGACAGAGAGTAAAATATTAGTGTTGTTCTTCTCTGAGGTGTGACTGCAGTTTTGAAGATAAAACATTTTGCACAGCTGCTTGTTTACTCACTGTTCTCCAGCTCAGATGGACAGTGGTGAGGTGGGCTTTCTTGATTTCTAGTTCCATTATCTGGGGATGTACTGAGAAAAACCAAATGTGCAGTAGAGGATTTTTTCCATTTGGGTACACAACTCTCTGGGACAAATGCCCACACGAGTATGATTAAATAGCTGTTTTTCTCAAAATACCTCATTATACTTGTCCTGTTAAACATTGCAGGTGTCCTAATCAATGTGCCTAAGTAAAAGCATTGCTACCAAAGTGTCTTCTGCCCCTTGCTAACACTTAGGCCTTTAAACAGCTCAGGATTTCTTCCAGCTGTTTCATACAGACATTTTTCATAGAACAGAGGAATGAACCTCATCTGACCCAATATAAAAAAGCTGTAGGAAAAGATGTTCATCACTGTTCTTGTGTTTTCTCAATTTCGAAGCACTTTTTAAACATAAGATACACCCTCATTCAATCTTATAGTGCTCTCAAGCATCACTACGACACTATGGTTCTTGCCCCTTGAAAACACACTATCACCAACAGGACAATCAACAGAATTCCAGAGCTGTCCTACTGGCTGTCTCCCTCCCTGATCCTATTCAGAGATGCCAATTCTCTCCCCCACCTCTAAGGTCCAGTAAAAATACTGAAGATAAGATAAACAGTTAGTGGTCATTCTTGCTTATCTCACTTCACATCTTTTCACGAAGGAGAAGCTTATTACTCCATATTAGTTGCCAAGATCATGTAAATTAAAGTATTTTAAAATTTAAAACTAGTTTATTCAAGTATATTTATATAGACTTAAATATGTATTTGTTTCCATCTATAAAAGTAAGTAGGTAGAGATGTAAACACTTATACTAGCCATGCTAATAATGAAAGGGTAGAAAGATCTGTTCAAATTAATCATTTATAATTTCCAAAAAAGAATGCTTTCCTATAAAAAAAGAAACATATCTTTTCTTATGGCTAAAATAATAAGTTTAAGCTCTTTGCACCATGTTGTGTTTAAATATGTATTTTCTGAAGCAGACATTTTGATAATACTGAACATAAACACCATGGATATTGGTTTAAAAATACCTTTGACTATATTTCAATTCATAGGGTGAGCATAAAGCATAATGGCAGGTGATGATTCAAGGATCTGGGTCATGAAAATTAACTGAGAAGAGGGAAAGGGCTGGCCTAATGTTGACTTCTTATCCATACTTCTCCCCTTTATTTTTTCCAAATAAAACAAACTTAATTCTTTTTTCTCTTTCATAATGCTAGTAGCAAGCTCAGGATCTTCCTATAAATACTATAGCTTTGATAGAGTAGGCAATTTGTATTTCCCAACTTCGCACCTGGTCATCTCATGTCAGACGCAGCGTAATATTTTAAGCCTCTGAGATAGAATCCCAGACTGGCTCCAGCTGGAAGAAGAATGGTTTCCCCCTTAACCATTTACAGTGTGCTGGACTCAACCAATTCCCAGAAGAAAAATGACTATAGTCTTGGCACAAAACAGCTACTAAATTTAAACTCTTCCTACCCCTGTGTGCTAGGCTTTCTATCTGGTTCAATACTAAATTGCAAAGATTTGGGCAGTTTGGATTCAGAAAGAGACGTTAGCCATCCATAAATTTAGTAAAAATGATGCCTACTTTGCCTTTATAGCACTAAAAAGGAATTTTCAGGGAAATGGAAAAAGTGGCATATTTAGCCAACTTAACATGCCATATACAATCTTTTTGGCTCTGTTCACCTGCACCAGTCCACATCCAATAGCACTACTTCATTTTTTTTCCTGTCTGTAGCTTTGGGCTGGTTTAACAAATCTGAACCGAATTCTNGTCCACATCCAATAGCACTACTTCATTTCTTTCATGTCTGTAGCTTTGTGCTGGTTTAACAAGCAAATCTGAACCGAATGCAGATTCTCTAGAAAGGAATGGAAGAGAGAAATAAGCTCATTAGTCACTTGTATTTAATGGAAACAGATTTTCGTTGGGTTCTAAAATGTTCCTAAGATTTCTATTTAAGATTCATCCAACATCATGTGAAAGAATCATCATATCCTCCTCTTCTGATTGTTTAAAGTAAGTGCCTCTAAATTGAACGAATGTTGGCTCTGTGACTTGGCTGTTATTAATTTAACCCATGTGTTTGAGTTCTCTGATGACATTTATGCTAGAGAAAACTTAATTGCAGAATTATTTTTTTTTAATCTCAAAATAGATTATATTAAAAACCAGCCATGTATATTGTAAGCCTAAATGGGGAAGAATCGTATGTATTCATAATCATATTTTCGCATCAATAACAACAAATAACTATTACAGAAGCAGAACTGATAACTGAGATACAGCCATAATACATGTGTCCAACCTGGAAAATCCTAGATCCTATAAAAAAAATGCCCATATAAATTCATATACATTAGGAAGTCTTATAAGCAGTAGAGAGGCAAGTAGCATCTCTTTGTCACTGAGGTGGCAAGAGATTGAACTAGAGAACCAAAGAGCCCTTCCAACCAATCTGAGTCTAACTTGTACAAACCATTACATTAAGGTAATTTTCTGGTTGATTTCAATGAAAACAGGACTGGCTTCTTTATTTTCATTAATCTAACTTTGACACATAGGATTCTGTAACTGTCTCCAGCTTCTAGTATTCCTACACACCCTTTATGCAGATGCAAAATGGAACTGCCTGTTAAAACATTTCATGGGCAGCCTTAGTATGTATATTAACACTGAGCTTAATGTATACAAAATTGATGGAAAAAAGAAAATGATTGTCAGATATTCAGAATCCCTATGCATATCCTTTAAATTAAATAGAAAATACAGAGAGATTTTCCCATTGTCTTTTTTAAACTAAGAGCTTCTTTCTTTCTCTATGACATATTCTAATGTCTACCCCATATTAATTCAAATGATGAACCAATTGAGCCAATATTTCTTGAATAAAATTATGGTTTAGCAGAAAACTATCTTTATTTGAGCCAAATGCTCAGGTTACACTGCCTCTGCTGCTGATGCATCCCTCTCCTCCCACATACCATTTGGTCTGGGGCTATGAAGGCCTCCCAAAGCAAGGTAGAAAAGAAAAAAAAAAAAACCTACAGAACCAATCTTTCAGCTGCTTTCCACTGGTGATTTGTCTCTAACAGTGGGTCAGAGCTTTCATCTCCTTTGAGTTTGACAGTTTAGGCAGAATAACAGCAAAACTGAGAAGGAAGTGGATTTTCAATTGAAAAACAAAAACAGACAAACAAACAAAAAATTAACCCAGAGACAAAACCAAGGCCAAAAAAAATTCTTTCTGTTAAACGCTAAGAGTCAGGGTGCTTGGGCACTTGGCTAAAATGTGAGAGATTCAGTTTCATGCCCTTGCTTCAGGTAAATCCACATTATTTAATCAAAATTGGTTTAGCATAAAACCAGGGAGAGATCTATGCTAGAATGGGAAATACGTTTGCTTTCCTGACATTCAATAATTTAAAGTGAGTTTCATATCATGAATCAAGGATTTTCACAAACTACCTAAGTGGCCCCCTTGATGGTATGTTTTTGGGTTTCTCTGTCTCCCCCTCCCTCTCTCTCTCTCCCTCCCTCTTTCTCTCTTCCTCTCTCTTCCTCCTTCTCTCTCTCCCTGTCTCTCTCCCCCTCCCTCTCTTTCTATTTCTTTCTTTCTTTCTTTCTTTCTGGCCAAAATATCTTTTGTAGCTCTAAGAAAATTTCCAATAAATATTGTAAGAAAAAAGAATATGACAATCTATAATCAATGGCCTGGATTTTAATTCAACAACACTGAAAAAGACAAAAAGGCCTGATTGGTTCCACATATGATGGAGTACAGCTATTGCAGTGAGGAAAAAAAAATCAATGACTAAAAGATTTCGAACGATTCCATCACCACATTTACAGAAACGTGTTCCAAATTCAACTTCACTCTTCAGAGAGCTTACGCAAAGGAAAACAACTTGGACTTGGCTCCAAAAGAAGTGACCTGCCTGGACTCAAGAATGTCAGTGTGGCTACAGAGCTTTAATGTTTTTCTTAACAAACATGCAAGCTAGAAAACCTGTGCAAAGAAAAGATGCTCCCTTTCAAACTGTATTTTGTCAAGCAGTTTTCAGGAAACAGGAGACATATGTGTATCTCTTGCTCTTTCTCTCTCTTTTTTTTTTTTTTTAAAGTCATAATTGAATTGTGGTTCCGGAGGCTCCATGGGAGCTTCATGTGATCCCATGATAAAAAGATGAAAAAATTGTTATTCTACTGCTTAACAATATTGTTTTGCTTTGGGGCTGCTTTGCCACTTCCCCAAAATGTCTTTGGCACAACTGAGATTGCAGTCCCCGTATACCTTTTTTTTTAAATCAAATACATTTAACAGGACTTTAAAAAATAACTAAGGATAGCGAGTGGTGATAAATAAACTGCAAATAGAAATGTACTTCTTAGGACACCCTTGACCTGTGATGCATGATCTTACCTATATAGAAAGTGTAATAGAAATTCTAGACATTCAGCATGCTTAAAAATCCAGCCACTTAGTCAAGAGACTAAATACAGATGTAAGTATTCAAAAGCCTCTATAGTGCTGTTCACAACTCTTTACAACAAATGCTATTTTCTCTGCTTGTAATTCCTTTTTCCATCTTCCCTATTTTGTGTGGCAGAGGCTGCCTTGTACCAAAACCTGTTGGTGAGCAGACTATGTGCTTTCCTGATACAAAGAAATTCTAGTGAACTCTGTTCTGGGAGCAGAGAGGTCTGGAAGGCCTAAATATAAGCAATGACCTGGGTTGCTGTGGCCTGTGAACAGTCCTTTTTCTTCTCTCCTTTTTCTGAAATCATTTTCACTACCAGTGGCCAGCTGGCAGCAAGTGGCAGGCTAGTAGGAAAGAAGATGCAAGAGAGCCTGAGGCCTTTAGAGAAGAGTTGAACAACTTCAATGGGAATCACTTTTACAGTATGTTAGCATTTTCCAGGTGGACTCGAGTGCATGCTTACTCAGACAGCTTCAGGCTTCTCCTCAAGGCCCAGATTCTAGTCCCTGTCCACATACATGATTATCAAAGCCTCTTATCCCTCATCTTTTTTCCATACTGGAGCCCAAGGAAGTACTTTTGCTAAGCATCTCCTGGTTTATAATTTTCATATATTAATCTATTCACTGGAACAGTGGGGTGATATGTAGAGCTATCTGAACTATCTGCATTTTGCCTCCTTCCACACCTCCTGTCATTTGAGCAACCCTCACAAAGGGTCTGATATTTGTAGTGGTGACTTGTTTCTCCGGAGGGAACAGCAAGTGGCAGATGAATAGCCTTATGAATTAACTCCACTAAAGATTTTGGCACAGTGTGTGGATCAGAAACTTTACCAGCTCTGTAGTGTCATGGAATGTGATCGTTCAGCCTGGAGAAGAGAAGGCTGAGAGGGGATCTAATCAGTGTGTACAAGTACCTGAAGGGAGGCAGTGAGGAGGATGGGGCTGGCCTCCTTTCAGTAGGGGCCACTGACAGAACCAGAGGAAATGGCCACAAACTGAAACACCAAAAGTTCCACAGGAACTTAAGGAAAAATTTCTTGACAGTGAGGGTGACAGAGCACTGGAACAGGCTGCCCAGAGAGGTTGTGGAGTCTCCTTCTCTGGAGATCTTCAAGACCCGCTTGGGTGCAGCCCTGTGCCACGTGCTCTAGGTGGCCCTGCGTGTGCAGGGGGGTTGGACTAGATGACCTCCAGAGGTCCCTTCCAACCTTAGGCATTCTGTGATTCTATGATTCTTTTCTCCTTATGGAGCTTTACCAGGTCCTGTGGGTTTCCTGAAAGTTGAAAATGGAGAGAAGATGTATTTGCCCTTCTGTGAGTACATTTGGTCTCTGCAGCAGCTTGGTATCTCCAGCAGCATCCTGATGAGATGAGGGCTGACTGAGAAGACAGCCTAAAACCCAAGATGATTCTGGATAGCTGTTTACAAGGCAGGCTCATTTTCCACGGATGAGGACATTACATAGTGAGCTGCTAGAGAACCATGCTTTTCCCATATTGCTTCTAATGTTCTAAAGGAGAACCAGACTTCACTGTTTTTAATTTTTATACTAGGACCTTTCCTTCTACCATGATTTGGTGGGATTCCACAAGTTTTCCTTTACATTTTGCAATGCAGGTGGGTAATACTTGTATTATTGGGAAATAATTAATGCACCAATAATCCCATGTTTACACAAAGGGCTTTGGAAAATTTTAAGAAACAAACTTTCCTGAAATGAGATTTTTTTCAATAATTTGAATAAAAGGCTGCTTCCCTCAGAAGCTTAAAAAAAAAACAACTAAAAATATTTTTGAGTGTATTAAGTTTGAAAATAAGATCTTCTGAGTAAGCTCTGCCACAAAGGAAGAGTCTGGTTAGAGGCTATGTTAAGACCTGTCTCAGAGCCAAGAACTGTTTTCAGTTACAATAGGGCTAGGGAACACACCACTGTGAATACAGCTTCAACTAGAAGGTACTGAGCAGAAGGTACTGCTATGGGCAGGACAAATACAAGAAATGAAGTAGAAAATACAAGAGAGAAAGTCAAGAAAAATATTTAGAAAGAAAAATTAAAGATGTGCTTGGAGGGAGAAAAAAATCCCTCTCTCAAAAGATTTTTTTTTTAAATGGTATGAGCTAATGGTGTGAACATGACAGAAGCAAAGAAAAAATAGAAGTCTCTTCTTTCCAAAATAAAATAGTAATTTTTACAGTGAATGTACATATAAATTGTCAGAAATCTTTAAAAAGTTGTGCATACTGCAACAAGTGCTCTTTGTGTATTTAGGCTATTAAAGGATACATATTTTTTCCATATCTGGATTGGCATATAAAAACAGTAGCTATTTGTACTTAATTATGTATCACTATGCCAGTATGGGAAAGCAACCTCTTTCTTAAATGGAATGTATCTTCTCCTTTAATATTTTGGAAAGGAATAATGCCTATAAACAAAAATATTTCTATATTAATATCTAATTAATAGATTATATATAATTCTATATTCTACATTATTAATATAGCATATAAATATTGGATATTACAAAAGTGTTAAGATGATGACTGCTTAATTTTAGTCAAAGTGTGCAGTTAATGAACTATAATATTTTGAACATTATAGTATTGTCAGTTAGCTTTGTAAATTAATTAGTCACTTTAATGCAAAAGATTTTTTTTGCTATCCAAAAAGCAGACATAAATCTTCAAAATGCATTTTCAAGACAAAACATAACACCCTAATTAATATACCAAAACTAACTATGGTTGGTCTGATTCAGACTGATTTGTAGTTTATGGAAAATTACACAATTAGGTAATAATCTGCTGAACTCCAGCATCTGATTTTCTTTTTCATATAAAACACATCCCTGATAAATCTGTGTATTTATTTTAAAACCTCATACTTGCATAGCTTAACTGTCATTTGCCACTACAGATCTCTATCTTTAAAATGTTAAATGTTTAAAATGAAACACATGAACTTCTCCAGTTTGATCATATTGCTCTTTAATTTTTTCTAGGTGCTTCTACTTTTGAAAGTTGGCAGTGAATTTGTTTTCTGTCCCAGGATTAACTTCATTCTGACTGCTTTGCAGATTTTGTATTTGTGACTAATAGCCTCTTGGAATAAAAAACCTTGCTAAATGTTGCACAGAATTTTGTTAAACATTAATGACATTTTTTTTTTTTGTATGAGGTTTGCAAATGTTACTGCTGCAGTAATCTGTTGGGATGACTTCATGCCTGGTATAACCCTACAGACAGTCCTGTCCCTGTCCCAAGTGGAAGAGAATTGCATCAGGAATTAATTTGATTGAGCAAGTAGCTCTCTCTAGATTCCAGATGAACATTTTCATCCATCTTGGGGTTCTTCTGAACCAAGAGAGCTGCTTTCTTGAGAGTGTTTCCAGCAAGTATTGGACACTTCCTGCTCTAAGGACTGTTTTTACTATGAATCCATCTATTTGATAATCTGCCTGACCTTTCCCACTTTTGTGGTTTAGTTTAGGTGACTCTCGGCTCCCTAAAGAAAAGCTGCTTTTCTTGTGATAATTCATGGTTGACATAGAGATGTAATATTCCATAAAGTTAGTATCTGTGTTACATTATGAAATGTGAGCACTGCTGCAGCTCCACTTTTCTTGATGTAGAACAGTCACTGTTTGATTAATTCAGTCAAGACAGAGTTGTTATTCTCAAGGTCAGCCCCAGTATTACTGAACTGTAACCCATATGGGAGAGCCTGCTGTTTTCTGAGCTACTCATCTCAAAAGTCAGAAGTCAAGAAACTTGCCAATGTATTTTAAATTCAGCTTTGTTGTTACTGCCCATGTCAGCCCTATTTGTAGGAGGAGAGTTACATAAGAACCCATATGTTTGGAGCAGAAATCTGCCGAGACCCTCACGCAGGCAGTTACAGAACTACTTTTATATATTTGCCAGCTCTTCAGCATTTTATCTTCACTAATCAGAGGCTATGTGTGATGCTGCCAGAATCTTGTCATATATAAGGGACTTTGATCAGGTTACACTATTTTTGTCAAGCTTGCACTCAAAGAATATTGTGCAGCCTAAGCCCTTATACGCCAAGAACATCAAAACTTAGCTCCTGTTTATAATCAGGGCTTGCTCTGCAAGCCTAGAGCCATCTGGGAAACTCCTTGATCACCCAGTTTTGATAAGCATGAATTGGGTGACACTATTGTGTGCACTTGTTTTCTGTTTTTAGCAGTAACTGCAATTACTATCTCAAGTCAACTTCCATCTGAGTGCTTCTGAGTTACATCTATAGGGCCTGTCCTTCCAAGAGGGGCAGGTCTCCTTCGTGCTCAGCGAAAGAGGAGAAATGTTACAGAGACTAGGAAAATGTCACCATGCATCTCATTATGCAAATTATGGCAGATTATCACTCCTTTTTTTATATTATTATATACAAAGGAAATAATAAAGCTCGTATAATTATGATAAAAAATAACTTGTATAGGATTCTATACTTATATGAAAAGCAACCAATGTACCATAACAAGAGAGTTGCTCTCTAAAAGGTTTTCCACTTGATAACAAGTTCAGTGTTGCAGTTCAGTGTTGCAGAACAACACGTTCCTCCGCCTAATCA
Source organism: Crypturellus undulatus (assembly GCA_013389825.1). Classification (NCBI taxonomy): domain Eukaryota; kingdom Metazoa; phylum Chordata; class Aves; order Tinamiformes; family Tinamidae; genus Crypturellus; species Crypturellus undulatus. Next base: position 8,005 of record VWPW01024078.1, on the reverse strand, counting down.
AAACACAATTCTCAAGAAAATACAGACTTCCTGAAGCAAACCGCTCTGATGGCAAAACAGACACAATCCCAAGAAAGGATGACACTAACATGAAAGCATGCTGCATATTTAAGGTTAGATGCACCTGCATCAGGTTATGCACACAAATTAACTTTCTAAATTAACACTTACTCTTCAGAAACCTGTATTAATGTAGTTATTTAGCCTTAGCTTTTCAGTCAGTATAAGTACAGAGAAAACTGAATGGTTCTGTTAAGTAAAATATGTACCAAAGCTGAACTATTATACAAAATATCGATTTATTCTAAAGACTAAAATTAGTTTTGGGGGGCAAGTTAAAATTCTGGCAAAGACATCTCTGGAAAAACACAACACCAAGTGTAATGACTGACCTCATCACCAATCTGAATTCCCCAGTGCTCTCTTAAAGCAGAAAGCATTTTATAATTCTAAGGAAACTAGAGCACCTGATTGTTGGGGAAATGATATATTATAAATAGTAAATGTATTCATCGAGTAAACTGCAACATTAATCTAGTTTAATCTGTATTATAAAGTATGTCTGCCTGAAACAGCCTCGAGCAACTCATATAAATACAACCTAAATTACAATAGAAATACCACCAAAATTACATTTGTCTTGGCTAACTGTAACCCAAAAACTCCTTTGGAAGCACCTGCGAGCAGTACTTGTTGCCAAATAGAGAAGGCAAGATTATGTTTCATTTGACACAATAAATTTTGTGAAGCACAGAATTTAAAACTTTTGCAGAACAAAGAAGTTTTCGTAACCATGGCTGATTATAATTATGAGTAGTTCGACGCTGCTGAGGTACCTTGGAATGCTCATTGTTTGACCTGGAAACAATTTGAACTAAAACGTAGTGCTAGCATTGTCTGAGAATATGCACAAAAAAGGGGGTCTGTCTCACTGGCTGAATCACTAAAATTTTGCCTTTGGGAATTAGTAAAGCATTCTGATTGAAATGATACAGAAACATTCTGAAGCTAAATAAATAATTATACAGAAAAAATAAATAAAAATCCAAAAAAGGGGGGAAAAGGAAGGGAGGAAGGGGGAAAAGGAAGGAAGGGAGGAAGGGGGAAAAGGAAGGAAGGGAGGAAGGAGGAAAAAGAAGGAAGGGAAAAAAGAAGAAAAGGAAAAAAAAGAGGAAGAAAAGAAACAAGAAAAGAAGGAAAGGACG